>JARHVA010005327.1:137500-490000 GCA_037957365.1 Torreya grandis
ATATATTCAAGAGAAAAGTTTCATAATTGGTGAAAATTTTCATGATAATGACCCCAAATTACATTATACTGATAAAAATTGTATGGATCATACCAATGTATGGTAGGGTGAGTAGGGTCAAGATCTCATGGTGAAGGTCTAGGAGGACACCTTTAAATTTTTGCCATGGAAAGAGGTTTATGGGAATCCATGTTTTTACTCGGGAATTTATAGAACTAGGTTATGGTAAATGGTTAGTTAAAAGTGGTTATGAAAAAGTGGAATTATTGGACCAATTGGAGTAATAGTATGAATAAAATCATAATTATTTGTAACACCATAATTGGCATCATGTTTGTTTTTATTTTTCGTAAGTGTTCGTGTTCTAGTAGAAGATGAGAAGGTTCAAATTATATTATGAGAAAATATTGATTCTTGGCTTGGTTGAGGGATTCTTCCAGAGATTTGGGTGAAAGGGTCCTAACATGATATTTTAATTTAGGATGAAGAACATTAGTGAATTAGTGGAAGAGATTGTCTTCTACCATGTTATGTTTAACTCTATTAGATAAGGTTTTACATCAAGTAATGAACACTTGCATAGTTTCAAATTTTGATTACTTAAAGTTGATGAAGTGAGCTGATTTATTTTTAAGAAGTTTATTAGTTTGAAACTATCAAACTAATGCATTAACTAAATATTATAAACTAGATATAGTATGATATTTGAGTTTATTATACAAATCCAAAATATCACCTACAAAGTTTTTAGCTAAGAGCTTGCTGGAGGTAGAGGTATTAAGTTTAAACAAGTATTTGTATAAGTTTTTGAAATATTTTTAGTGCAAAGAGGGATCAATGAACCCATTATAAGTGATTGTAAGAATAATAACACCTATGTCAATGTTTATAATTTTTGGAACTAAGAGTTCATTTTGTAGATGTTTGATAGTCTAGTTGAGAAGTGGAGGTTGATGTATAAGGTTACCTTGTGCATCTCTAAGGGGGTGATGGGGAGGTATTAGGATTTAGCACTCCCCATTGAGTAGGTTGAGGATGATTTTATAATTGTAAAACTTAGTTTTGAATTTGTATCATTTGATTTTTACTATTATTTTGAAAAATGGCTATTTAGTTCATGGCTTAAAATAAAATTTAATTAGTGTTGATAGTGGCTTGAGTAGTAGAAGTGGTTTGAGATGAACTAGAGGTAACATTGACTTGATTATGAACATGGGAACTTTAAGTGGGCCTACTTGAGGAAAGCATGGTCATAGTAGTTGAGATACTAGGCAAGGTTGAAGAGTAAGTAGTAGACAAAGTTGAAGGCATGAAATAAGAAGTGGGTATTGAAGAAGAAAAATTCATAGGGTAACTTGCCCCAAGACCTATAGATAAATTAAGCATAGGTGAAGCTGGATAGTCAAGGTAAGGTCCCATTATGACATTGTAGATGATCATGGGATCATTTTGTTGATGTTTGGGGTTTTTGTTGATGAAGAGTATCATCTATGAAGTATATTCAAGATCAATCTCATCCTCAACAATAGGTATTTTTTTAGGATAGTTAAGTGGATCCAAAATTCTAGGAGGAGTGACTCAAAGTTTTGGTTCTAGTGTCCACATGGACATTACTGACATCTAGATTTTCCATAAATTATAGGGAATATGATAATGAAGATGCTTATAGGAGTTAGTTAAAGTCATCATATCATTTTGATTTTGCATTTCACTTTCATCAAAATGTATTACATGATGAAAAGTGAAGATAAAATTAGAAATAAGAAAACCTAATAAATCAAGATAGTCAACTTAGTTTTATAGGAAAGAAAAAATAAAATTTGGATAGAATACTAAGTTGAGATGACCAACTTAGTTGTGTAGATAGGAAAAGGGAAATAGTATGGAAAGAATACTAAGTTGAGCTGGTCAACTTAGTTTTATAAACAAAAATAAAAAAAGTTTGGATAAATAACTAAGTTGAATTGGTCTACTTAATTATACATGTAGGAAAATATATAGGTTTAAAAACCTACTAAGTTGAGCTAGTCAACTTAGTTGTACAAGTGGTAAACAAACATAGTGTGAAAATATGACTAAGTCGAGTTGGTCAACTTAGTTACACAAGAAGGAAAATGTAGAATTGAACAACCTACTAAGTTGAGTTGGTTGACTTAGTTTTATAGGTAAAAAAATATAGAATTATAATAAGTCATTTTGGTCAATTTATTTGAATATGAAAAAACTAATAATGATTTGAATTATTTAGTTCTTAAGGTAGCATTAAAGTAGATAAAATACTAAACTATCTAACACACAACACATAATTTTATTAATGGTGGTTAATATAATCTACAATATAATAGAGAATTAAAATCAACAAGTATAAAATATGATTTTTTAACAAGTAATGTTAAATAATTATATAAAAAAAAGATTAGGAAGTTATAATAAAAGTTTTTGATTGATTTGTAATCTCCCAAAGATACTTGTTTGTCTTTTGGATAGTGATAGTCTAATATTTTAGAGTGTTAACTATAGATGGAGTTATATTCCCATAAACCACTAAAATTGGTTTCAATGGTGAGATAGAAGTAATTTATTGGTTCTAACCACTAACTGATGCATCATAAGATAAAATAGATGGATGGATTCCTAATGTTTAATTCAAAGGGAAATCCTAGGTATTTTTGAAATCTCCCAAGATACCTGGAAATTAAATACCATGTTTAAATATGTACTATGCTATGATTATTGGGGCAAGCCCTTATTTCCATAATATTTGTAAATGATAGATAAATATTTTTAAAATGGATCACGTATCCATTCATGATAGTAGTTAAGTAGTTTTAAAACTATCTATACATAATTTTTAGAGCAATCAAGACAAAGTGAAAATAGATATGAAAATCAATTGTTGAAAACTAGTTTACAATTTTAGAAAGTAAATAAAAAAGTAACCAAATATTTTCAAATAAAAATGTGAGATTAATTACTAAGAAATTAATGTGAATTACCTTGCTTATGCTAAAAGTAAAAGACACAAAACAAGTTTTGTTAGGCCGATATAGTTAGTAAAACGAATAAAACACAATCAGGTAGGTTGATCTAGTTTATTCTGAAATAGGCTAAAAAGAGATAGTCAATGAGGTCAAATTAATTTATTTGGTAGATCAGATAGACATATAACTAATTTATCCAAGTCAACTTTGTTAATTATGTGATACATCTTTACAAAACAAAAATATTGGTAAACATAGTCTAGAAATTGAAATGCTGAATAATTTTAGATAAAAGATAGAAATGACAAATTAAAGTAATTGACAAAAATATAAATATGAAGCTTGTTTAGAGTGAAATTAAAAAATATAACTAGGTTGACCAAGTTGACATAGTTGGTTGACTAAAAATGATAAAAACCTAATTGTTAACCGTATTGTCTATAATTGATTGTGTTATGCAAAGGCAAAAATATGAAAAACATAGAGGTTAAATAAGATAGAATAGGTGGAATTAGTTTGTAGATAGATAAAGACTAAAAGTAGTAAATTACAATAAAATCAACCAACATGATCTAGTTTGATAAAAGCTAAAAAGTAAAAATTACTAATTTGAACTAGATCAACCAACTTGATCTAGTTGATTGTAAGTGAAAAATCTAGAAAATAGAAAAAAACACTCAGTTAACCAATGTGATTTATTTTATTATAAATGAAACCCTATAATTTAAATTATAAAATAGATCAAGTAACTCCATGTAGTTTACTATAGATCCTATACTTGTAAATAAAGGAAAAGACTAGATCCACTGGATTGATTTAGTTGATTGCGATAATAAAACCAACAAACAGAAGATAAAATGAGGTTGACCAGTGTGACCTAGTTGACTATGGATCCTAAATTTTTAGATATAGGTTAAGGCTAGATTGGCCATCCCAATTTAATTGTTTTTAAATAAATAATAAAAATGCAAGGGTTAAATTCACATCTGGTTCACTAGAAAATATGTAACAAATTGAGATAGATCTATAGTTTATTTGAATTAGTAAGATCTAAGATAAAGTAAGGTAATAAATTAATGTATATTGTAATACTATTTATATTAGTAACATGAATAAATTGGATCTACTAAACCTAACTGAGGGATATCTCGCCACACAACACCAAAGGAGAGGGTTCTAAAGCCTCTAGGCAAATGACACTTTACAATAATGCTAGATATGTATAAATACATAAAATAAAACTAATATAGTGTTTTGTAAAGCTTATGGTATAAATGGAATTATTAAATATAAATAAACAATCTAGGGATCATGGTAAGAAAATAGGGGCATACATCACCTAAAGTGGAAGATGAGAAGCAAAGAAAACTTTATATCTATACTAAGTTTAATCATAGAGGTAATCTAAGCAAGGAGTTATACATTTAACACATATTACTTATATAATATCTATCTATCAAATGGAATAACTAATAGGACATGCTATTGGAGGAATTTTACTTAGATAATCAATCAAGAAAGATATATTCCCATAAAACCATTAGTTTTCAAAAATGAGGTACATCCAATACATATAGGGTGAATGGTAAGTTAAAAGTCCATTTTTATAAGACAACTACCAAACTACTAATCATAAAAATTAAAAACCTAATGCATAAGTAAATAAAAAATAACAAATTTAGATCATAAATGACCCAATAAATTCTCCCTTGATCCAAGAGAGTATAGAAGATGAAAACACTAGAGCAATGACTCTAAAGTCATCAAAGAAACACTAATGCAATTATAACTAGTGCACTATACCTCCTAGTAATGACAAAAATCAATAGCTCTCCATAAAAAAGCCTACCCTATGAATTATGGAATAAATGGATAATGAACATGATCAAAACCTTCTCATCCCCTATGATCATTTGTACTATATTATAATAGTACATGATTAAAGCCTATCCAACTACATCAATTCACATAAGGCTCCACCCTAAAGTGCATCCAAGTGACTGATTTATACTATGTATGGCACATCTCCCTAATATCTAAAAAACACTGACAACCTTTGATCAAAATTGAAAGTCCTAGTAACCCCTATCAACTTGTATCACTGATGATTGATTGAATACCAACCAACTATATATCTTCTCCCCCTATTAAGGGAGAGGTGAGAATTTATATAAAGATAAAAACAAAATCAAACAATCCTATCTACTCCATATCATGAATATCAAGTATATAAATCCAAAACTAGAATAAAGAAACAACACAAGCCAAAAAATTCTACTAAAATAGATCTTGATCTTGAGTCTAATAGTTTGCACAAGATGAGTAAATCATTGATCACTCAACATAAGGTGTTAGGTCCATTTGGACCATATAACTTAGATATATATGAGGTCTCATGATAAAGGAAGTGTTATAATAACTTGTATATATAGAATAACTATAATATCTACCACTAGAATGACCTTTATAATTGGCTTCAACTTTTTTGTTTGGATATCAGGTCATCGAGAAGGACATAAATTTGCAATATATCCAATACCATCACATTTAAAACATCTAAGTTCCTTCTTATACTGATGAGATCTAGAAGAATCTGAATCACTAGAAGAACCACTAGAGTGAGAAGACTACCTATGGTGATTTTTGTGTTTTAAATATCCTTGAGAGTGCCAATGAGAACATTGTGGAGACTATCTAGAATGACATGAAGAGTGTCTCAGAGGATGTCTTAGAGAGTGTTTTAGAGAATGATTTTGAAAATAACTCTATATATGATGATGATCTCTATGATGTGAATTGGATTTTATATAATGAGCCTATTTATTAGGGTTACTCTTCTTATTTTTAAACTGTCACTCATGTTGAGTCAACAACTCATAAATAGAGTGAAATTTTGCACTATTGAGATTATCACTAAGCTATAATATTTCAACAAAGTTGTGTATGAAAAACTTAGTCTATTTAAGGTGATGTAAATAAGCATGTCATCATTAGTTTTTCCACCTATCGTGATTTTTTCTTGTTTTAATGTCTTCATCCATGAAATATATTTTAATACGACTTCATCATATGCTAACTTATTATTTAAAAGTTGAATAATAATATCAATTTTATTT
Organism: Torreya grandis; assembly: GCA_037957365.1. NCBI lineage: Eukaryota > Viridiplantae > Streptophyta > Pinopsida > Cupressales > Taxaceae > Torreya > Torreya grandis. The sequence goes on from JARHVA010005327.1 coordinate 143,598, forward strand.
TATGTATGTTATTTGTCATATACATATTTTAACACTTTCCATATTTTCCATGTGTTAGATTTAACAACTTCAATGTGGATAATCACTTGTGTAGTGCAAGATTGATTTTAGTACTACAAGTGCATGTTTATCATGCTTTTGGTACTCAAACATTTTGGTAGGTTTAGAGGGTGGTATGGTTTATTTCTCTATTATTTTGTATAAATAAATTAAACTGAACATTATTTTCATGTGTAAGTTCTATTATTTGTAGTTTTTAGGTGTTAATCTACCATTTTTAGAGATTAAACTTACAATTTTTCTATGATCACAAAGAAATATAACAAAATATGAATGCTACCTAGGGATTTTCATTAACCCTTGTAAGTAGATTCAAAATAAAATATAAATGTTTCTAGGTATCTATACTAAGCATAGGTCACAAAAATGAATGGTATTTTTAGACCCTTATATCACCGTTATAACCTTTTCATTGATAATCTTGTTTTATCCTTAAAACCCCATTATAAAAAATAATGTCAAAATATGTAGAATTGATCAAAATACAAGTTCACTAGGTTTTTAAACCCTTTACCCTCCTTATCTATTATCCAATAAAAAAATAGACTATCAACCTCCCAATATATAAACTTGATAATGAAAATACAAGATATTTTTATGTTTTCTTTAGCTTCTCAATGAAAAATACATTATGTTAAAATTTTCATGGCATTATTTTTTCCACCAGTCTATTAAAAAAAATATTCAATGTAAAAACTTATAGGGTAATTTTTTACTAAATTAGTTTGTTTTTTACCATGCCTTATTACTTTTTATGAAGCCCACTTTGAGTTTAGGGCTTGGACAACTCCATCACAACTTAGGTGGTTTTGATTGCTTTGTCCTTGTCACTATTCAACCAAAGTTGTGTAACAACGTTACAAGCTAACCATTGTGTCAATGAAGAATTTTATTTCAGACCCACTTTTTTATAAGAAATACACCAAAGAAGAAGAGAAGTTCCATATGATTTTTTAAAACAACTTTCTAGGTAGGAAACCATAAAAGCCTAAAACTTGGGAACCTCATATATCTCTCTAATGCATTTAAAAGTAAGGGATGCGGGTAACAATCCAAGAATTCATTAACAATAAAAGATATGTTTACTACCTCAACTTTGTCAATGGCATGAATAATATTCAAGGATATTTTTTATATAAAATTTACTTGGAGCAATCTAATTTTTAATAATTACAAGGTTTATATTTAATTTAGTTAGGAATTCATGTACTACATTACAACTAAACAAACCTAGTCACTTGGAACAATCTTTATGCTCTTTATTCAAGTTACCATCGTTATGTTTTCATATCTTTAAATTTATTCTTTCTTCATTCCTTAATGAGTAACCATTATATGGTACCAATAATAGGACCTACTATTGGAGGAATTTTACTCAGATAATCAATCAAGAAAGATATATTCTCATAAAATCATTATTTTTCACAAATGAGGTACATCCAACACATATAGGGTGAATGATAAGTTAAAAGTCCATTTTTATGAGACATAAATACCAAACTATCAAAATCTAAAAACTAACAACCTAATTCATAAGTAAATAATTAATAACAAATTTGGGTCATAAATGACCTAATAATAATAAGAGTTCGGAATACTTACTTTGGGCAAACCTATTGAGTCTCAATATTTCCCTTGTCTAATGGTGATTTGAAAGAGGTTTTTATGGATTTTTAAGGATCACAATATAGAAATCAAATCTAGAATAAAATACTCCTACTTTGCATCTAATATCTCCAACAAGATAATTAATCTTCTTTCCAAGGCAAACCCTAATCAATGGCTCCTTTAAATACAAATTTAGTAGAATTAAAAATTGTAATGATGCAAAAATGAATGTTACCCTCTATTGGATTGAAATGACCTTGTATTTATAGAAATGGATAAACCTTAAAACCTTATAGAAATTTAGGTGACAAGATTGGCTAACTCAATCTAGTTTATTAGAAAAGGTTAATGTTAGGCCTTAAACTAAGTCAACTAAGTTGATTTAGTTCTGTCATGTGTGCTAAATATTTTATAATAGGATTGTCCTAACCTACTTAGTAGGAAATAGGGTGTTTAATTATTTATGGGATATTTGAAAAGATAAATACTTATGAAAATGTGTAAATGGGGTTTGGATTACTTGGGGAGTTGGATAAGTAAGATTTATAATGGGTTTAGGTAATGACAGAGTCAACTAATAATATTGCAAAGCACAATGGTTTAATCATCCCTTTACCGATGCCCCTTTTAAGGCATGTACTTAGAGAGATCTAAACTAAATAGGTTATTACAAGAGAAAAAACATCAATAAATGACAAAGATTAAAAATATTGTGTGTATACATGGAGTACCTATTTTAGCCTCAATAATGTCTTTTCTAATAAAATAAAAGTGTAATTTTTAAGGAAAATTTCAATGCACATAAAATGGTGACCATATGCCATTTGCATAAAATAAAAGAACCTTTATGTGCATTTTAAAACCCTATAATTTCACCTAGAACACATGGATTGAACCTTGGAAATTAATCTATGGTAAATGTCATAGTAATCAATGTTGAAATGAAAATTTTATGGAATTAAGAGACCAATTATTATCTTCTAACTAATATTTCTACATTTGGGACTTATACTTATAAATCCATCACATCCAACACATCCAATTAAGAAAATGACATGTGCTCCCATGACCATGACCTCCAAATACACCTGAATGTTTGTTTTTATAGATTATAAAGAGTGTAGAAACACTAACAATAAATGTTATCAACATTGAAATCATAGTTGGAGATCTCCATCTTCAGTGATTCATGGCTAAAAAATGGACTACCAACACATTGAGAGTGGAAGATATTATTTAAGACTAGGTTATTTGCCTCTAATCATGTTTGATCAAGAGATGGAGTGTATGAAACAAATTAAGATAGATCTATAACTTATCTGACTTAGTAAAATCCAAGATTAGATAAGACAATCGACTAACATTCATTGTAATACATGCTTATATCAGGATCTATTAGACCTAACCAAGGGATATCTTACCACACAACACCAAATGAGAGGTTTCCAAATCCTATAATAAAATGACATTGTGTAATAAACCTAACTAGGTCTAAGTAAATGAAATAAAATTAATCTAGTGCTCATAAAATATTATGGCACAAATGAGGAGAGTTAAACATAAACAAATAATCAAGGGGTCATTGTAAGAAAATGGGGGAATAAATCACCCAAAATGGAAAATGGAAAGTAAATAAAACCATACATCTACACAGTACGCTATGAGTCTTTTCAAAATCCCTACTAAATTTGCTGAAGCTATTGAAAAAATTCAGAGAAACTTTCTTTGGTCAGGTACTAAGGAGAAAACAAGAATGCCTTTAATAACATGGGATAACATCTATAAACTTGTCAAGGAAGGTGGACTAGAAATAAGGAAAATTAGAAGTATGAACACAGCTCTCTTAGCTAAGCAGGGTTGGAGGGTTTATCAGGAAAATAAAGAATGGAGCAAAATATGGAAGCACAAACACTTATTTAAGGCAAAGTCTCTCCCTGAATTCTTTTCTAATCCAGACATTTCCCATCCTTCGGCCATATGGGGGTAGTCTAGGGGACTAAACATGTTTTAGAAGAAGGAAGTTCCTAGAAAATTGGCAATGGTAATAAGGTGAAATTTTGGGAAGATATTTGGTGAAAAGGAAAACCTTTGCAAGATGAAATCTAAGATAAAGATGTTATAAACCGTTGCAAGCAAAGAGTGGGAATAATGGTTAACCAATACTAGCAGAACAACTCCTAGGTGAACCTCACTGACTATGATCAAGATTTCAAGGATATTCAAATATCCCTAAATGCTATATCTCTATACCCTAATCTTGAAGATAAGATTGCTTGGCACAATGAGTCAAGTGGACAGTTTAAAGTTTCTTCCATTTTCACTTCAAAGGGAAATGGCAACAAACTGCTGTGGATGAAGGCCTGGATCAAGGGGCTCATCCCTAAAATCAAAATCTTTTTTTGGACCCTTCTCCAAAACAAAATCTTAACTTTGGACAATTTACAAAAAAGAGGAATATATATTGTGAACAGGTGTATCCTTTGTAAGAAGGGTCTTGAAGATAGAGATCATTTTTTTGTAAACTGTTCTTATACACAGCTAGTCCAGAAAGAAATTTTCAATATGTGGGGCATTGCATGGATCCATCATAAAAATGTGGAATTATCTCTCAAAAGCTGGTACTACCCCTCCAAGAATTTTGAAGCAATTTTTTTATGAAAAATTACTCTTCCCCATATTTGGTGGGGAATATGGAAGGAAAGAAATAACCGAATCTTTAGAAATAAAGAGCTCCCTGGATGGGTGGTAGGACAGAACATCATTAGAGCTATTAAGGAGAATTTTTTATCACAAAAGAATCCAAGCTCAACCTTCCAAGTGGATAATCCCTTAAGTATAGAAAATTCTAAAGGTAAACCTGATAATCCCAGATTAGGAGTTACATGGAATACTCCCCCTCAAGGGTGAATTAAAGGAAACTTTGATGGAGCTGCTAAAGGGAATCTGGGAAATGCAGGTTGTGCTGGTGTCTTGAGAAACCATATGGGAAAGGTTATTGATGTTGTTGCTATCCCCATTGGTAAATCAAGTTGTCATATTGCCGAAGCTACTGCCGCCCTTTAGACCATCAAAATAGTTGTGGATTCAGGATATCCCAAATTATGGCTAGAAGGGGACTTAATGAACATCATAAATATTCTTAACAATAAAAATATTGTGTCTTGGACTATAGAGGCTATGGTAATGGAGATGAAAAACTTAATAAAAAAATTTGATAAAGTGACTATAACCCACACCTATCGTGAAGCCAACGGTGTTACAGATTGGTTAGCAAACTGCGTAATCCAGACAGGTCAAAAAATGAGGTGGCAGGAAACATTAGAAAAGAAGGTGGAACTGAGGACACTCATTCTTCATGATACAACTCAAGCAAAGGAGGGAATGATTAGATTTTTATAGTAACATAATGAGTTGGAGAAGCGGTTCTGTGGGGAAAGGTCTTCAATAATTAAAGCTGAAGGCTCTTAAAAGTGGAAGGCTCTTGAGGATCCTGAACATGCCCAAACATAGCTGACTCTCAAATCAAACTAGCAGCAGGTGGGATCATTGTAAAGTTCATAGCGACTAGGCTTCTAAGGAAATGAGTATGGCTCGTGAAAGGAAGGGAAAACCAAGGAAGCAGGAGCCCAAAAACTGTGATGAATGGAGAGAGAAACAAGATGTCTGGAGAATCCTATAGAAAGGAAAAGTCATGAATTATATGGAAAAGCTCCATGGGTCAAAACCGCATATCACTACAGCCTTTTTCAAAAATTGGATTGATGAAAGGGTCAAATTGCATGGTATCACTGTGAACCTTACATAGGATTTTATAGTAGAGGTTACAGGGTTGCCTATGGATGGACTTAAATTCTCCAAGCAGACAAGCATTTTGAATGAGGCCTTTTATAAGTTCCCCAAGATGGATGTGGAAGAGCAGAAGCTGGTCAAGAATGGATATTTCTATGAATTACAATAGATTAAGGGGATATGGAGGGATGTCTTATGCTGTATAAGGGAGTATTTCATCCTAGATGAAAGGAGAAAGAGAGTGCATAAATTCCACTTTGTCTTCCTTAATCATTTCAGGCACAAGGTAAGACTATCTTTTCCCTTTTACTTGCACTATTCTTTGGTCCAAAGTTTATTTTCTCACAGGAAGAAGGAAATGCGTCCTATCCTGCATGAAGGCCTAATTTTGTTAATCGAAGGCTACTGCAAGAATAAATCTATGGTTAAGAACCCTAACTAAGGGAAAATTAGGAGTCTGGGAGTATAAAGAGTGAAATCGTAAAAGGGAAAGACAAAATCAAGTTCCCTAGCGCCAATAATCAGAATGTAGAAGAAGATACAGAGTGGGAGAGAACTGATAAACCCAAGGAGGAAAATTTGGTGGAAGAAGAAGGAATTGAAAGCTGGAATACAAATTCAAATGAGGATGAAGAATGTCAAGAGAAGAATGAGAAAGGAGTCAGCAAAGAGGAGGAATCTGAAAATAGTAAAGAAGAAACTGAGGAAAATTAAAACATGTCAGAGGAAGATATTATCCAGGATGGCCCGATTGAGGACCCTATTTCAAGAAATGAAAAGGAAAATATAGTTTAGGATGACAATCAAGAAATGGACATGGAAATTCAAACTGGAACCAAAGAACAGTATTAAAGGGGCTGAGAGGATCACTTTGAAGAAGGTGGGAATAGTCCCAATAAGAATACTGAGGAATGGAGAGAGAAGGGGCAGAATGATGGTATGCACACTCCTATGAGTTGGGTTAATTGCAAAGCAGAGGCTTCTCTCCAATTTGATTATTGGATGTGTAAGGAGATTAAGGATCTCAAAAAGAAAGTGGAAATTATGGAAGATAACCAAAAAGCTACATGGAATAAAATTAACATCATGGAAAAATAGATAAGAGATATCCCCGTCAAGCTCAAAGATTACGAGAATAACCTTCGGGAACTCATTAAGGAGAACAAAATGAAAATGGAGGAAGTAACGTCCAATATTTGTGTTGCTGCTGTCAATATTGGAAAAAGAGTAAACGAGGAGACCAAATCCTTGGAGGGGCCTAACAAAAGGATGAGACAAAGCTCTAGAAAGAAGGCTACACAAGAGGGAGCCAAGTTGGCAGCAACTACTACTCAGGATACTATTGTTGTGAAAGGTAAAGAAACTGTGAAAATGATTTTAAAACTAGAAGAATAGTCTGGTTCTTCTTGTCGGTTATGTTTACTGGTCCTATTCTCTAGTTTCTTTTTGTAATCTTCTATCTATGGTGCAGCCAGATCTTTGTTAAATCTGGGTTTTGACTGGTGGTCTTTCTGGTGGTTTTAGGTCCATATAAAACCTATTTTTGCTACTTCTCTGTAGTAGTTTTTAGGTTCTTCCTATGGTTGTTGAGGCTTTATCTTTCTTTCTTTGTACTTGGGTTTTAGGGTCCCTTCAAAACTTGATTTACCTTAATCTAAAACCCTACATCTACACTAAGTTTAAGTATAGAGGTAATCTAAGAAAGGAGTTATATATTATACACATATTACTTACACAATATCTATCAATCAAATGAAATAACAAGAGTTAGGAATACTTACCTTGGATGAACTTGTTGAGTTTCAATATCTCCCTTAGATAATGGTACTTTGAAAGAGGTTTTTATGGATTTTATAGATCACACTATAGAAATACTCTCTAGGTTAAATGATTCCTACTTTGCATCCAAATCTTACCACAAGACAAGTAATCTTTTATCCAAGATAAACCCTAAGAAATGGCTCCTTAAAATGAAGATTTATAAGAACTACAAACTATAGTGATGTGAAAAATAATATTCCCTTCTATTGGATTGAAATGAGCCTTGTACTTACAACAATGGTTAAGTCTTAACCCTTTTTAAATTTCAATCAAAAATATAGGATAACTCAATCCCATTAGTTGGAAAAAGTTACCATATGAATAGAACTAAGTTAGCCATACTAACTTAGTTCATAACATGGGATTAATCCTTTCTAAAAATATGAGCCTACAAAAATTATTATAAAATGGGGTATTTGCATAGTTAGGGACTATTGAAAGGAGAAATGATTATGGAAATGAGTAGATAGGGTTTGGATTTATTGGGGAGTTAGATAAGTGGGATTTGTAATGGGTTTAGGTAAGGATAGAGTAGGCCAAAAATATTCAAAAGAACCAATAGTATACCCACCCCTTCCCTAAGTGCACTTTTTAAGGCATGCACTCAGAGAGATCAAATATTGATAGGTTCTTTCAAGAGTGAAAACATTAGTAAATGATAAAGTTTAAAAATATTATGTATCTATGTATAGCCCACTTGAATCTCATCATGTGTCACACAATTATAACATGGGATGGTGCTCTGAGAAAGAACATATCAACACACAACACTATGATAATAAATTAAAATAGAAATTGGAAAGTAAAGTTAAAATGGTAGTAGGGAATTTATGGAAATAATTAAAAGTACAATATTCATTCCTTGTCTTACCTTTATCAATGAACGGTTGTCTACTTTTTTTTTGGTCATGATCATGGAGGGAATATTAACTAATTTGTACAAAATTTTAGGATACAAGGTTAAAGAGAAAAAATAATAATCACAAGAAGAGCAAGGTAAATGATATATTTCATAGTTGAATAAGTTACTTGGAAATTTAGAAAGCTAGGATGAAAAAATCTAATTTAGGATCAAAAGATTAATGAAAATAAATAAAATAAGAGTAAATTAGCTAACCAAAAATCCAAGGCTACTAAATGATTTACAAACACAATAAATATACCTTATGTAAGAAAATTAATAATTCATATCAAACAAAGGACATATGAAACTGAAAATAATGTAACTAAAATCAATGTGAGAGAAGTAACAATCCATACTAAAAAAAAGTGGAAAATAATATAAATGTAAACAATATTTATGAAAGAGAAGAAACAATCCAAACTAATTCAACAATGGAAGAACTAAAATTATATTAAAATAAACAAAAAAAAAAGGGCCCACAAAAAAGTAAATGAGAAAACTCAAATTTGGAACCATAACCAAGGGAAATACAATAAGTATAAGACAATGATTAAGAAAGGATCTCATAACCACTCAAAGATTCATCTTCAATTCTAATGATAGATGAATTAAAATAATCTTATTTTGAGCATTTCTAAAAGAGATGAAGAATAGGGAATAAAGAAGTTGGAAAAATATTTAGAAATAAACTTATCTATCAAAGAGGGATAAGAAATGGGTGGTGGGGGAAATTAAGGTTGCACAAAAATGAATAATCTTGATCAAAAATAAGACATTGAAATAAAGTTGGCAATACAAAAATATTTTTAACAATAAGGACTCTAGAGAACTCACCCTATCTGCATAAATTTGGATTAACAAATGAAGTATAACTATCATCCTATAAAGTTAAAATATGCATGAAAAATTAAAATGGTCCTACATTCCCATGTTATCCTCATTTTTTAAGATCCCTTATATACTTGTCAATCTACTAAAAATATTAGGTACTTAAGTGAGAAATTAGTTCTGGCACCGTAAATATATTTTAAAAAGTATGAGACCTCCACCCTATTCTAGTGGACTACCACACCCTAATGGACCTCAAATATATCATGAGGATAACTATGGAGCTTGAGATTAAACTAGGATAGGAGATGTGCTAGATAATAATCACATCTTTTGGTGTGATTTTGATTTTTGTATATTTGTTTTTGCATTTTGATCACTTCCTTTTGTTTTCATGATCTAGATTTTGATTTTTATGTATTTATCTATTCCTCCTCCATATAGATTTAGAGAACCAAACATGGGTGTTAAAAATGACTATAATTAAATAGATTACATTTGGTAGCTAGATAAAATAACTTAAAAAACATGGTGTCTAAGACTCTTGTATTTGCACATTAGATGTGAGTGCTTTACTGAAACTGAACTTAGTGTGCCCATAGTGAAATGGAACAAGGGAGAGTTGATAAAAGTGAACATGGAACAATTGAGATACCTACAATTACATAAAATGTGTATCATGAACCTGGTATAATGACAAGTACAATTCATCATCATAAGAGATAGTGTAGGTGAGGGGAGACATGTGAAATAGATTTGTTAAAGTTGTTATTAAAACAATGAATATGACTAATTTTAAGAGTATGAAATCACAACTCTCAACCATCACATTATATTTTAAGGAAGACACCTAGCTAAGATTGAAAATAAAATCATTTTAGAGGATGAATATTTGTGAGGAAAGCCTAGTCCTATCAAATTTCTTACACTTCAACTCACAAATGATAAATTGAATAGGTGTAAAAATAGAAAATAACATAAATGTAGTTTGTGAGGAAGTCTTGGTCCTACCCAAAGTCTTGCAATAAATATCACAAAATAAAATACAAAAAGGTGGGAACATAATGAAATTTTTAAAGCAATGAATCAATGACCCAAAATAAAATTGAAAAACAATACTAGGAACATATAAAATATTCATGAGTGTAAACACTTAATTTTGACCACTTCTGTGTCTAAAATGCACTTGGAGTGATTTTATATGACCACATACAAATGTAATCAAAATTTAGAAAATGATCTAATTTACCCACACAAATATTGATTTAATATAAATTTTATAACACATTCCTAATTGGAGCAATACACCAGAATGTCATGACAATTTTATCAAGCACACCCCAAATGAACTTGACCCTTTATAAGTTTTATTCTAGGGAAATTAAAAGAAAATTTAATTTTATAAATGATATTGTAAATGATTATTCCTCTAATGGTTAATTAATTACCTAATTAGTTAACTTAAACATTCTCAAATGTAGAATTTCATAGCTTTTTGAAAATTTGTATTATCTAAAATAAATAATCCTTTTATTGCCTCATCTCAATGAAATTGCACGGGTAAATTCAATCGGAAAGGAGAGGATTGTAATCAAGTTCTTGCACTCTCTTACACATTCTTACATAATAAAAAATAGGTTATGATTTAAATTTTATTTTAAATCTTTCCACACTCCAAATTACCTTAAATGGACCCTCTTACATTTCCAACCTCTAATATTGATGAGGGTGAGGACTCATTCCTATCCATCCATTTAAAAATAAAAATGGACTGTCCTCAGTGATTCAAAAAGTCTATAAATTTAAGGTCACACCTCAATTATAGGCAAGCTTTGTGAACCTAAACTTACTCTACAAAAATAATTAAGGAGCTTCATAATTCTAAATCCAAATCAAGTGTAAACAAGTGGAGATGCTACCCACATATGCATTCAACATCGCCAAAGACCTCTAGTTATATAATCCAAGCACATACATATTCAAAACTTAAAGAAAAGGAAGTCTTTAAAGGAAGGTATAAAATGTATATAATTTATATTTTATTTGATTCACCTTACACTTAATATTGATCAAACCTAGTGGATAGGTTTTTTGTGTTAGTCTCAATCAATTGTTTATATGTTTATTCTTAACGATCTAACTGACCCTCTTTGGATTCCTCTCTCACATAATGGGCCTCTCTCACATAATAGAATGCTTAGTGGGATAATTATGCACCCCAAAAAATATTTTAGGCCCTTCTCACTCTTATAATTTTAAAATTTTACCTAATTACTAGGCTAATTCACCTTTTTTTCTTCAAAAAATGTGCAAAAATCCATTCTAGGTCAAAATGGTAGAAACACCCATGTGTTTTGGTGATTTCATCCTAAAAAAAAGTGGAAATGTCATGTTTACTATTTTACTATGATTTTATAGGTAGTTATAATCAATGAAAACATGTTAAATTGTGGAAACACTCTGTAGAGTTGGTGGAAACATCCCTCAAATTAGAAAAAATGTATAGATTGACAAAAATGACTAATGGAATATTTTTTATAATTTTTGATTTTTATGAAAACATCATTGAAATTAGTGCAAATGTGCTAATCAATGGAAACACCTTGTTAATTGGATGACTTGTTATAATTTCTCTATATTCTATTTGTTTTACAAACATTGACATAAACATGCTACTAATCAACATAAATGCTGAAACAATGAAAACATCATACATTTTGTTAAAAATGCATTGTCATAAAATAAAGCCTTAAACAATCATTTTGACAAATTCCCACATTAGCCCAAGACCACACTAAAACCTTTTAACCACTTTATTGTAGGTCCTTGGTAACATGAGTGGATTTAAAACTCAAAATAAAACACTTTCTTCTTTTCACATATTTTTTTTTGGTTCTAAAATGAACACAAAATTTAATTTAGGTTTAAAAACTTGTTCATTTCTAATTCATTTAAGTTCACAGACTTATATAGTTTTTTTTCATTTCTTGAAGTGTTTTTTTCTGTAGTTCCTTCATGCATATACTCTCCCCTTATCTGGGTAACCCATAAACATGAAGATAACCATTTATTTTTATCATAAGAGATTCACCAAAGTATACTCTTCCCTTTTCCTTAGTGGGATTCTTATGAATTATAAATGGTGATACCTTCCCATTTTTATTTAGGCTACACGATTGGGGTGTAATTTCCTTCTTATGGGCCTTTAGGGCATGGTGATTAGGGGTTTATATCCCAACATTCATACCTACCCCATACATATGACAAATAATATAAATAGTTGGTAGGGGTCTTTAGGGCCAAGTGAAATCCCCCCCATAAAGGGTTTCATAAAATCAATAGGTTAAATCCCAATGCTAATCTATTAGACATCACCATAAAGGAATATAGGGCCTCTTTATTAGGGGATGTATCTCCCTATGAAAATCTTGACACCTAGATCTCTTCTTCTGCATATTTTGTACCCATCTTGGAACCATTTAATAAGCCAATGAAAACTTTAGATTAATACCTATTGGTCAAAAAATCTTCATTGATGCAGTGGTGTAAAGGTAAAAACCCTTCATGATTACTTATCATGTATAAACTTTGAGAGAGGGTGGGTATTTCACCTACTTTTAAATAATTTTATTATAATCCTTACAATTTTCCTCTCAAAATGAGTATACTGAAGGCTCAACAATTATGATGTACTCCTAATTTTCCACTAAGATAGGATCATGTACTTGAAGGTTGTTTAATTGGATGTGTCAAAACTCATAATATGTCCAAGATCAAGTCCAAAAAATAAATTCCTAATCATAGTCCATACACACTTATGTGATAAGGCATTACTCTATCTATATTTTGAGTCAAAAATCATTTCCTTCTACTTATTATGATGTCAAATTCAAAACCCAAAATTTATTCAAACTCCTTTTAGGTGTCATGCCAAAATTTATCTGAATGTATACCCCTCTTTTTAAAATCACATCGTTATGTTTCCCATTTTGAACCAACCCTAATTCTAATTAAATTCCAATTTCTAGTTCAAAACCAATTCAAAACCAAGGTCCAATTCTAATTGAAGCCTAATGTTAAGGTCAAAGTTAAATAAAATTAATCTTCTTTAACTAGTTAAAGTCAAAGTAAAAAATCAACTCTTTTAAAGTCAAAGTCAAACCTTTCACATTCAAAAGTCAAAAACTTAGTTTAATTAAGGTCAAACATTATCTATGATGTAACTTCAATCTAAAGATCACACAATGTTAAATCAAACCAATGTTCCAAAATAGATATTTTCAAAGCCTAAGTCAAATTTCATAATCAAATCAAACAACCTAGGATGAGAATTCTAAAGTTCAAAAATTATTAAACAATCAAAATTCCTTTTCTACATTCTTGAGTCAAGTTTCCAAGATAAGAATTTCAAAGTCAAGACCAAATTTTAAAAACTTTTCAAGATCTAAACATTGAAAAACTACATCTTTTATGAGACATAAACACTTAAAAATGTTTGATATACTTGAACTTTCATAGGATCTTGAAAAAAAGTTTGATTCACTTACCTTTCCTACTAGGCTATTTACATTGATGCACTCATCCCATTTTGATATTTGACTTGATGTAAACAAAACATGTTACTTTACACATTCACATTGACTAGCCTATTTCAAACTTCCACTTTAATCAAAATTATGTTCTAAATCAAAAACAAATTTCAAGCATCCAAACCTATTCTAAGATGAGGATTGTAAATATAAACATGCTAAAATATGCATGTATTGGATCTATTTATAACCCCTATTTTGATGAAGGGATCATTTACAATCTATATGTGTATGAATAATATGTCACTAATAATGAATATGAGGTAAATCAACAATACCTCTTAAATGTCCCATTTAGTGTTGAACATAAATAACATCAACAATACCTCCCAAGTGTCATGTCTAGTGATGAACATGGACATCATCAAAAATACCTCCCAAATGTGCCATATAGTGATAAACATGGGCACCATCAACAAACCTCCCAAATGAGTCATCTAGTGAAAACTAGGGATAAGATCAATTTATAGGACACCTTTTTGATAACAAAGATGAAAACCTTGTAAAAATGATAGAGTTCAATGGTAAATTTCTAGATGGATTTATAGTGGAGAACTTATGCTATTTGTTTAGATATCTTGAAAAGACTTCCATTATATCACTAGATAATCAAACAACTTCTAGCCAAAGTTAGGATCTTGTACCATCCTCTACCCAAACCATTGTGATATCTATCAAAGGAAAAGGTCAATTTGTTTATCCACATCTAGAAAGATAATTTATTACCTCTAAAATATAATAGGATAGTTAGGTCATAACTACTTTCAACAACTCCCCAAATATTTTTGATATTCAAAATTCCCTACTTATAGAAAGAACTCTGCCAATGAAATAACAATCAAATGTACTAGTCCATTCTACACCCAATAATGATCCACTTACTAGTAACACATTATTTACAGATCTCTTTTCCCCTCTTATATCCTATAGTGATACATTGACTAACCCTAATATGAATCTCTCATTGTATTCTTCCTAAAATGTGGTTGAAAAATCTCAACTATTATACTTTAGTATGCATCAAGTGTCATCGCAAACTCAATAAAAAATTCTTCCAATTCCCCAATAAGTCATTTTTTCCAAAATTATGAACACTTCACAATAACAAGTTGAAAACATGCATGAATGATAATAATAGGTTGAATATACCCTACCATAACAAATCCTTTTTATAATATGCAAAAACCCCTAATCTATCTTCCATTACAACAAGTGGTGACCAACCCTCCACCTCAACAAGTGGTGACCAATCCTCTACTGTAACAAGTGGTGTCTAATCCTCCACCCCAAAAAGTGGTGACCAATCCTAAAAAAACATTCTATAATCAATAATGTGTTAATATTAGTCAATCACATATCACTTTTTGTCAATAATATACCTCTTCAAATCAACATGTTCTTTTTAGACATGTTCCACCTAACCAATAATAAGTTCATTTTATATATCAGATTCTTACAAATCAATAATATTTTCCTTTCCATTCTCAACAAGTCTAATTAAATCTATAAAAAAACATTCCTCCATTCAGACCATAGTTCCTCCAATTCAATGTTCCATTTATAATACTCGTTTTAATGCCTACCAGTAAAAAGTGCCCTATCAATAATATAACCTTAATCAAAGGGTGAACATTCCTGGTAGAGAAGCTAATATGATACCTATTTCCCAATATCCCATTCCACCACTTTATCCAAGTTGAGGTAATACACCTTTGAATGCCCAGCAACATGTACCCACTCTTTCTCAACCCATCCCCACTTTTCAAGATTTACAAGAGGTGAAATATGTTCTTTCTATAATCCAAGCAGGGAATCAAGATAAGAAGTTTAAATTAGATGATATATGTTCTTACTCCTTTGATATGAGCTACCTTTAAATACATTTTCTACATCATTTAGATGCATAAATTTGATGAGTACAAAGGGAAAGGTGATCTACAAGAGCACTTAAAAGAGTTTTTTGTTACTTGCCAAGAGGTGGCATACATTAGTGTGTATTTTCTTAACTTATATCTCCATATTATTGTTAGTATAGATTTGGAGTGGTTTTTCCATTTTCCCAAAAATTCTATTGATAATTTTGATGACTTGTCTTAAAGGTTTGTGTAACACTTCTCCCATAACATAAAACATGAGGTTAATATGGTTGAATTGTGCCACACCAAATAAATAGGAGGAGAGATTTTTTATAGTTATTTGTAGTGGTGGCACATATTGGCTAGATGATTCCCACATAACCTCCTAGATAAATAATTAACACCATTTTTTACTACAAACCTATAAATAAATGTCTCTTATAATCTCAAACTTCATTGTACAAATACATTTAAAGATATTATTGACAAAGGACTACAAATTATACAAGTATTCATTAATAAAGGGGTAATTAAAATCTATTCTCAAGACTAAAATCAAATCTAGGGTCAAAAGTAAGGTCTTGCACAAGTTCAAGAAAGTACATCTAAAAACCTAAAGTTTTCAATAGGAAAATAATGTTTTGGGTGATAGGGTAATAAAATCTAGATATGTGTAAATGGTGAAACCACTACCTACCTAAGGAACTCCACCTACTTAGTTTTTTACTTTGCAAAAGACCACCTCCAAGATGAGGTCAATATCAAAACAAAGTTTTGAATGACCTTGGTGAACCTATCGAGGTAGTGTTCTAGAAGTTGGTTATGACTAATATGATCATTTAAATGGTTACAAAACCATTTCTATAAGTTTAACCTAAACCCAATTGGTATAGGTAGAATGTGTTATGTGATTACCATCAAGTTAAGGGTCATTCCATTCATGATTTGTTTATTTTAGACACTTTATTCAATATTTGATGGAGAATGTATAAATAGACTTATAAAATGTTGCTTTAATGTCTAATCAAAATTTGGGTATTTAACAAAACCCATTTCCATAACACAACTCTAACAACCAGAATTAGAATCAATGCCATATCAACCACTTCTATTATAATATTGAACATGAGTTGACTACATTTGACTTATGATAAGCCAAACAACAAGATGGAAAAATCTTCACATCATATCAATAATAGTGGAGAGTATTAGTTGGATGATTTCAACATGATTTTCTAGACAAATAATTGGTCAATATCTTTACATAGAATTTACACCCTAAGGTGGTGTATAATATATGACTTGCTTGCACAAACACATTTGAAGAAATTATAGACAAGGGTGTATATATTGAGAAGGTGCTTATCACTAAAGGCCTTGTCAATATTTATTCATAGGGTCAAATCTTAAATCAGACCCAATCTCGTATTCAATCTATTGAAAAAAATAAACCTAAGTTGTTTAATAATAAAAAGAACATGATAGGGAATAAAGTAACTAAATATAGGCATATACAAATAGTACATGCTTCATTAGCTCTGAACATGCAATTAGATCCACCTATTCCACTAACTGCTTTATGAAGAGTCCCATCCATGAAGGGTAATTAATAATTAATATAGAGTCTTTATAAAATTGGGAGAACCTATAGAAGTCTTGTTTCAAAACCTCATAGTAGCTAACCTGATTATGTGGCCCATGCCAAGGCCATTTCCTAAAGATTAACCCAAACTTGATTGGTATCAGGTAGACAAATTTTGTAATTTCCATCATGTTGTTGGTCAAGGTACTTATTGATGTGATCAATTATGGCATCTCATTAAATATTTGATTGAAATCAAAAAAGTTGAAATCAAGCTTACCTCACAAAACACTAATCAAGATATGGCTATCTACAAAGATCCATTTCCTCAACATAGCCAATAATTGATAATAAATAATTAAAACTAAAGATAAAATTAGTGACAAAATTAGAATCAAGGTTAGAATCATAATTATCATGATCATGATCAAGATCATAGTACCCATGTTAATAACCTGTGTTACAACAACATGCCTTATGACTATAATAATATTATGGGGTGTATTTATATAAACCAAATTGCCATTATCACTATTAAAACCCATGATCCATCTCATGCTTCTCAAAGTACTAAACCCATTATTATAGGGTCAACACTCTCTCCCTCAATTAGCATCATGTCAAGTTCAAGCAATTCTATTATACATCAGTTTCTATGGCTTACCATTTCTAGACCACATCCTTCCTCTAATTATAATGGCTCCTTGCCAACTCAAAATTACACAAATACAACTAGACACCCATGAGTCACCCTCCAAGGCCATTTTATTTTATCTTCTAATTATAATGGATCATTACTATCTCTAGATTGTGTAATTGTAACTAGACACTCATGAGTTACCCTTCAAATCCCTTTGCCCTCTTCTACCATTAAACCCAATATGAACATTGTGCCTTCAAATCCAAACTATACTAGCTAAGGATAAACTATCTTATCCTACTATTGAAAATCCTTATAGTATCTCAGACTAACTTGAGTAAAAATCTTGTATAAATTTATATTTTAGATCTTTTACATATATCTAAAGTCCATAGAATTATTTTGAATGACCTTCTTTAGAAATCTACTATTCCCCAAGATATTAATACTAAATAGTTCCAAACACTTGTAGGATATTTACCTTCATTATAACATGTTAATTTTGACCAAAAATACATGTCCACTATTGGTCCCAACAATAATAACCCCTTGTATATTGAGGTCATCATTGAAAACCATAAAATCAATCAGTTTCTTATAGATAATGGTTTAAGGCTAAACATAGTGTCACTTAAACTGGTATAGTGATTGGGTTATACTATGAAGGATATTTATCTAGATATGATCATCATAAAGGCATGTGGTAATGTTTAAAGGGAATATTTTGGTACTATTTGTTTGCCAATCATTATTGGGTCTATATCACATCACACCTTGTTACACATTATGGATATTCAGCTACCTTATAACATACCTACTGGTTATCCTTGGCTCTATGCAGCACAAGTTGTCCCATCCAATTTTCATTAGTGTTTCATGTTCCCCCATGATAGGATTGAAGTCACTATTCTTATCGATCTATAACCTTATCAATATTTCAAACACTTAAAGGCTAAATTTTGTAATTATAACTATTATCTTATTTCTAAATTCATTACAAAGAAGAATAAGGAAATACTTTTTCATCAACTTAAATCAAATTATATCAACCCTAGTGACCTTTCTTCCACTTTAGCTGATCCATTTATTGCAGCTCTTGCAAACATGTTATTATACAAGACATAGGCATTTCTACATACCATCTTAAAGATGCCTTCCATATTGCTAAGTTTCATAGATCTCCCAAATCATTTGGAAAACAAAAACCTTTGAAAATACCTTGCAAACTGAACATGATTTAGTAAAATAAGAAAGATACATAGAAAACACTAATGGTATTTGTACCTGCTAATTCATCAAATTAGGATAGAGAGGCTTTTACTGAAGGAGACTAGTTATAATCTGATGGTATTACTAATTATTTTCAAAATCCAAAATATCCTTTACCTAATAAAATTTTAGATAATTTTGATCATATAAGAAAATGCCTTGGACCATGAGATCAAGGAATATTATAACCTTTATCAGTTGGTAAACCTAACTTTAATCAAGGTCTTAGATTTATATTACCTATGGGTGACCTCATGACTTTTGATAGTGATTCTTCTAAATTGACTAGAGATAAGACATTGATAGTGATGTAAAATCCCATTATAGTATTTTTGATGAGCTTGTTAAAATGGAATTATTTGATTTAAACTCCATTATGACCATAACATCCCATTATTCCCTTTGCCTTTACCATCCTAAACTCATTGATTTAGACTAGAAAAATTTGATCATATGCCTTGATGAATTATAGAATGAAAAATCTATTATAGAATACATCAGCCTCAGAGATGGATTGCCAATTGGAAATCATAATCAAATATTTGATTTTTCTTTGGAT
This sequence comes from Torreya grandis, assembly GCA_037957365.1. Lineage (NCBI taxonomy): Eukaryota > Viridiplantae > Streptophyta > Pinopsida > Cupressales > Taxaceae > Torreya > Torreya grandis. The sequence goes on from JARHVA010005327.1 coordinate 163,103, forward strand.
CCTTCTACCTACTTTGTAGAGAAGGTAAAAAATTTTGGTCATGAAAAAGATAAAACATCAAGATATTTGGGTGAAAACCTCATTAAGGTGCTCATTGATCAAAAAAATAGTAAAGAAAAAGATAAGCCTTTGAGTGAAAACCTATTTGAGGTGATCCTAAATGGGAAAGTTTACTCATCGGTAAAGGACACAAAAGGTCCATCACATCCTAGCTCTATATCTAGTACCATCATCACATCAAAACAATAACAAGTCTTTGAGCATCTTACTCCTAACTTTCCTAAGATATTTTATAGTTGGCCATTACTTGAACCAACGAATTTAGATTCATCAAATTATCTAGAGCTTTAGTAAGAATAGAAAGATACAATAGAAGTAGAAGATCATGATCACAGATTACCTTCTATTCTAGAATATGGTTCTACACTCCTTGTATAAAATAATGTTGAAGTGAACTGAAAAACATATGATGATCCCAAAATTATTTACCTTGGATCTCCTCTCACTAATGAGGACTGAGATCACATTATATCCATTTTGATGGATTTTATTGATATTTTTTCATGGGTATATTCTAACATACTAGGCTTATACCTTGACTTAGTTATGTGTTAACTTGTTGTTCATCTAAATGTCAATCTAGTAAAATAAAAATTGAGGAAGATGCATCCACACAATGCTCTTTTGGTAAAACTAGAACTGGACAAATTATTAGGAGTAGGATTCATTAAATCACTAGAATATTACATATGGATATCAAACATTATTCCAATAAGAAAAAATCCACAAGGTATATGTCTTTACACTATTTTATAGATATCAACAAATCATGCCCAAAAGATGATTTTCCTCTACCCAACATTGACATAATTGTCGATTCCATTGCTAGGTATGAGATGTTGTACCTTATGAAATGAATTTTATAGATATAATCAGATCAAGATAGCTTAATAATACCAACACAAAACTATGTTCACCACACTATGGGGAAAATTTTATTATTGATTTATTCTATTTGTCTTGAAGAACACTAGTGCCACCTATCAACATGCTATGACTATCATTTTCCATGACATGATGCATGATATTGTTGAATACTATGTTGATGACATCCAAGCTAAATTAAGAACACATTTCGTACATCTTGGAATTATATGAATAATCTTTGATAGACTTCATGAGTATAAGGTCCATCTAAAACCTAATAAGTATGTCTTTGGCATCATGTCAAGAAACTTAATAGGGTTTATTATATTACAAAGAGGGACCAAAGTAGAACCTGCTAAGGTTAATGATATTTTTAAAATGCCTCCACCTTCCAATATCAACTATCTAATCCTACAAGGAAAAATCTAATGTAGTCATAGGTTCATTTCTAAACTAGTAGATAAGTACTACCGATTTACACATCTCTTGATGAAATGGGTCACATTCTAATGGTATCATGAGTGTCAATTATAAATTATGAATCTCATCACATATTTGGATAACCTATTAGTTTTGAGACCACAAACACCTAGATAACCATTGCTTCTTTATATTTTAGTGATTGAACATGCACTAGGGGCACTCTTGGCCCAACATGATGATCAAGGCAAAGAACATGTAATTTATTATTTAAGTTGCACACTAGTGGATTATGATCATAATTATATTCCTATTGAGAAGGCATGTTTAGCTATGGTATTTGCTTACCAAAAATTGTGACACTATATGGTGAATAACAAAACCATTGTTATTGCTAAAGTGGATCCCATTAAATTTTTATTATCCAAAATAGTTCACACATGTCACATGGACAAATGGGTCATGCTCTTAAATGAGTTTGATGTTGAGTATCAGAATTAGAAAGATATCAAAGGGTAGGTTATTGCCAATCAGCTTACATAAGTCCCTATTATAAATAGCCAACCACTTAGATTCAAATTTATAAATGAATTTTTTAAGACAATATAAGAAGTATTGCATGAACTTGAATAATGAAAATCATACTTTGATGGTTCCTTTAGTTCTCATGGATCTAGAGTTGGAATTTTGTTTATTACAATGCAAGGGGATCTGACTCCCAAGAAGTTTCATATCAGTTTTCATTGTACCAATAATATGGTTGAGTATGAAGTACTTACTATAGGACTATGTCTTATAGTGTAGTGTGATATTCAATATTTAATGGTCTATGGGGATTCCTAATTGATTATTAAACAAACTACTAATCAGTATCAAACTAGAGATGACAAGCTTGTAACTTACAATTATATTGTGGAAATCTCAAGACTCATTTTAAATCCTTAAAGTTTGATGAATTATTATAGGCCAATAATAGATCTACCAATGTAATGGTAACAATTGAGTCCATGATATAAATTGATAATAGTGATAAAGAGTATCTATTTCTCATTGAAAATATTCTATAGCTTACTTGTGTTTTGCTAGATTCATAAAGGGTATGTGCCATTGCTGGTCCCAATCCCACATCTAAACTACCTTAGTTTCAAGACATTTACAATTATTTTCATGACCATATTTTACCATATGATCTTTCCAATAAGTGTCAAAAACTTTTCCTTCACTACATAGATTGTTATACCCTCTTTGGAAACATGTTTTATTGTAAAGGCTATGATGGAATTCTACTTCATTATTTATATTTGGGATAATCCATGTTAGTGCTTAAGGAGGTTAATGAAGGAATGTGTGATTTCACGCCATTGGTGTATTCTTAGCCAAAAATATCATAGCCCAAAATGGAGATAGATTCTTGAAACTATGTAAGTAAATGTATTTCTTGTCAAAAACATGGTAATTTAATACACACACCTTCCTTACCACTATAGTCAATCACTACACCATGACCATTTTCTACTTGGGGCCTCAATCTCATTGAGAAAATAAACCTAACATTTTATAATGGGCACAAACATATTCTAACTACTACCAAGTATTTTATTAAGTGGATTGAGGCCATTCCTCTCACATCACCAAGAAGCATATTTCCAAGTTTATACATTATCATAATATGTCGATATGGTATCTTAGCATGCATTATATTTGATAATGATGGATCATTTATAAACCAAGATGTTAAATCTCTTTGTGTAAAATTCAAAATCAATCACAAGACATACACACCATATAACCCACAAGGTAGTGGACAAACATAAGCATCAAACAATACCATTTTTTCATACTTAAGAATATTTTTAATGATGCTTGTTTTAATTGGCACTTGTAAATTTTTCTTGCCCTTTGGGATTATTTCACTAGTCATCAAACCCCCACAAGAGCCACTCCATATTCCCTTGTTTATGGAAAAGAAGTTATTATCTCCATTTAGATCGAGTTTCATTCATTTCAAAAATATTTGGAGAATTTTGAAGATGATCAAGATTACAGAATTTATAGGTTGAAAGAAATAAAAATCCTTGATGTTAATCATTTGGTTGCCTTATACAACTTTCAATCCTATAATAATAGATTTCATAGAAGCTACAACAAATGCATTCTCCCTTGGGAGTTTTAATTGGTGATTTGGTCTTAAAAGTGAATCATAAGAACATTAATCTTGAATGCAAGAAAAAGGGTAACTTTCAACCCAATTTGCTAGGATCATATGTTATGATAACAAAATATAGATTATAAACATACTAATTGGATACTCTATGTGGAAAAGAACTTCTAGAGCCCATGAACATTGTATATCTCAAGTGGTTCTATGCTTGATAGCCATTTGAACCATTGTTATCAAGATCCCTTACTTGAGGGAAACTTGTGCTGAATTTATTTTATCACATTATTATATCCTAGACTATCTTAAATTTGACCATATTCATTTTATTTTTTGACCTACCCTATACCATTCTCATGAGAACCATATTCTTTTATGATCTAGATCATTGACACTTTAAACCATTGGTACTCTAGATTATTTATATTACATCTTGACTCTTTTTATTGCACCCTAGACTATCCTATCTTGGACCCTATTTATTTTATTTCATCATGAACCATTATAACCTAGACACTTTCATTCCTTGACCAATTATGATCTTAATTATTACTCATAGGCATTTTGGACACATTCAATGCTAGTTTTACAAAGTAGATCAACTTCAATAGTATTATGTAGCTTCTTATTATAGACAAGTGAACATAAATACATTAACACATGGTTTTTTGACTATTAAATGGTTCTTTAGATTTATATATTAATACATATTGTTATTTTATTATTTTTTTGTTGTTTGGTAGGCATTTTTACCTTAATAAATTATCTTGCTCTCACTATTTTATGATTATGGGTTGTTACAGTCAGCTTCAACTATTGTTTGAACTTTTACCTATAGATGTGCATCTCCTCAATTAGGTAGTTATTTGGGACTTTATATTAATATTCTATTTCTATTAATTCTATCAAAAACAAAAAACATTATAAAATGATTAACAAAACTAGAAAAAGTATTGTCTTACATTTTTGTTTATTTGGATCCCATGCTCTCACCATTTTACAAGACCTAATTTGAATATTCTCACCATTTTGTGAGCTCATTTAATTATTAAATATACATAATTAATCATTTTCTTCTTATCATCACTTTTATTCTATTCCATTTCTGAGGAGAACTACATTTGGCATAAAATTCATTTTGGATCTCACATCCATAGAACTATGTAGATAGTAACCACTTGTATTCTACATCTAGACTCAACTCAACTACCCCTTCCTTTTCTTCTTTTCCCTTGATTTTGTTTTATGTTGTTTCCCATATACTTAGGGGAAAATTTATTTCCTTTATTCTTGTTATGCTATCATATAAAATAATGCCTCTACTACACATGCATGAACAATTGTTTTCTACTCACACTCACATTGTGACTAACTATTATTGTTTATGTGTGTTCATTTGATTTTTATTGTTGCTTTATTGTGATTTCTTGTCTCTCCATATATTTAGTTTATTTTATTCATTTTTTTTCATTTTTTTTCTTTTTGTATTTTGATTTATTTTTTTGTTTTGTCTTTTTTACTTTGTTCTTTTAAGTTCAAATACATTTTATAACCACTTTTAGTCTAGTTTTCAGTTAGGCTTGATTTGTTTAGAGATGTATTTGGCCTTTTATTTTATTTTGTTTTACATGTATCTCTTGATTAATACACATGGATATTGATTATTGATAAATTTATTTCATGTTATTTATTAATTTGGTCTTGCTTTGCTCTTCTACATTCTTTTTCCTACTTAAATCTTGACTGTTCATAACTTGATTTTAAGTTTGATTACATTTTTGTATTATTTTTGTTTTTGTTTTGTTTTTTTATTTAAATTTCAATAGTTGTAACTATGGTCTTGGTAGTTTTTATCATTATCCTTATTTATAAATATTCATATTTGAATGGGCACATCACAATTGAAATGCAATGTCATTATAAGTTACTCATACTTATGATGCATAATTTCACTTTTACTATAACAATCACTTAGGGATTTGGATCCAAGTATAAAGGTCAATGTAGCTCTAAATATTAGATATAAATACACCAATGAATTAAACACCAATGGATTATACACTTGAATCTATGCAATATGTGCATCTCTTGGCATAACTCTGAGTCGAATTGAACAGTGGTCCATTTTTGTTCTCTTCTTCCTTACTCATTCCATTTTCTCCTACTTTTGGGTGAACTACATTGGCTTAAGGTCCATATGAACTATGTAGGTAGTTATTGGATACATGACATATCTCAATTTATCCCATCCACCCTCTTTCTTTTATTCATCTCTTTCATCACTTTGTGCATCCTCATATGCATGGTTCTTTGTGGTTTATTCAGTCATTAGACCATCACATCCAAATTGGTACTTTCTCATATTTAATATATGTATTATGTTATATCCTTGAGCTATGATTATCAATTTTCATTATTAGCTCATACTATTTAGACTAATCATCGATCAAATCAACCCTATTGGGGCATACTTAATTATCAGTGATAAAAATCAGCCTTACAGGGGTAAACTTGTTTTAGAAACTAATCAAATTTTATTTATTGGGGCACATTATTATTTCTTTTCTTTGGAGCCACACTCTCCTATTTATTCTAGTTCCAAGCTCTACAACTGTTGCCCTCATTCTAGCAATTTTAATGTTTTCAACTTGTCTAAAGATTGATCATTCCCTAAGCATGCAACTTTTTCCCTCATTCTAGAAATTTTAATGTTTTCAACTTGTGTCAAGATTGATCATTCCATAAGCATGCAAATTTCACCTTCTTCTGAGTGTATCAAAGTGTGTCACTTATATTTTTAGATTATGTTCTTCCCACTTCCCCCCACCTTGGGGCCCATTATATCCTATTATATTTTGATCATTGATCATAAATGCTTGTAAGCATTAGCTAATATATATTTAATCTCATCCATGGGTTAATTTTCACTCTTCTTTATTTTCAAGAGTCCAACCCTCTCTTTCATCCTCATATGTCCTATTGAGGGGCATCATGAGTCATTCCCTTCCAACTTATTCTTGACAAATTTTTTCTTTGAAAATATATTGCTTTGCCTGAATGTCTCACCATGCCTTCTCAAATAGGGGAAAATGTAGACATCTAATTCCTAACACCATTATGTTGAAAAAATCAATCTTACTCAAAATTCACTTAAACGCACTAAATTCTTTGAGTTTATCATATATAAGTGTTAATATAGGCTAATGTATACCTGAATGGGCTAATGCATTCTATGTCATTATTAATTTCTCTTAAATAATTTCAAGTCAAAATGATGAAAATATAATTTGACGCTCAGAATCACTGAATTCTTCTAATTTAAAAACACATAACATGTGCATGTGTTATTTTACATCCATAATGTCCTAAATGGGGTATTAGTTAGTACACAACTAAGACCTTCTTATAATTATACTATAATCAAATTATGACCAAATAACTTGACATTTTGACTAATTTGATTAAATGGGAAACCAATTTCTAAAGAATTGCATAAATTTTAATTAATCCCACTTAGGGAAATTAATCTAAATCAAGGGATTAAGTGAAAAATCCATAGAAGTTATTAAATATATTTTAATTATAAATTTATTTCTAATATATACATCATCAAGTGACATCATCAATGGGATGGCATTTATAAGCCATAAACAGAACAAATATCTAGTTTAATCCCTCCCATGACTCAATAATGCCCCTTTATTCCGATACTAAAGAGGGTATTTATGATTTGAGATTCCAAAATTAAATGTATTCTTGGCCACATATCTTGATATCAATATGTATGGTCATGGTTCATTTTGATCATTTCTAAAAAAATATAAATATAAGGCTTCTCACTCATCTTTTCAAGCTCTTTTGATTTAAACTTATTATGCATAATTCTCTTTACAAGTCATTTTTGTGTAGTTTTATTATGCTTAATTTGTAATAGGATATCTTCACTATAGGCTTATATTTGATCAAATATCATGATCCTAGTTTAATTGGTGCATTAAGAGATGAGGGAGGGAAAAGTCACTCATCATTGACAAAGACTTGAGCAACAAATCAAGGGGAAAATCATTTTTTGAGCCACATTTGGAGATGGGATGCTCTTGGAAAGGTTTGTTTGTATATTCCTTTTTTCAATAACTCTTATTTTTCATTTTCAAACCCCGTTGAAGAAGTTGACTTAGTTAATTATGTTCTTTTTGAATTTTTTGAGTTTTATTAACTAATGCTTGATCCAACTCACTTTAGATTCCATCTCTACACATTGATATTCATATTTATTGTTTTATTAAGTGCTTATTTATTGAATACCTCTTTAGTAGGAAACTCTTTCTTAGGTAATTATTTATTAGGAATATCATTATTAATAGTTGGCACATCATGTGAAGTAAATTTCTAAATATTAGGAGATTTGATTGAGTCTTTTTGTTTCTTAATTAAGAAATAAAAAGACTCAATCAAATCTCCCAATATTTAGAAATTTACTTCATATGATGTGCCACCTATTAATAAAGATATATATTAAGAAACAAAAAAACTCAATCAAATCTCCCAATATTGAGAAATGTACTTCACATGATGTGCCACCTATTAATAAAGATATTCCTAATAAATAATTACCTAAGAAAGAGGTACTCAGTAAAGAATCACTTAAGAAAATAATAACTACATATATATATATATGTATATATATATATATATATATATATATATATATATATATATATATATATATATAAGGTCATCACTATCAATAATATATAATATTTTACATTTTAGAGTATGAGATTTATGAAGGCTTTCTACATATGGAGGGAGTGAAAATAATCTTTGATTCACTCTAAAATTTAAGTTATGTATCAACCAATTTGTCCTAGAAATTACTAGTTGTGTTGTAAGTGAAATTGTTAACCTAAAACTTCACTAAATAAATTTGAAATATAACATATATGATTTATTATCTAAATTATTATATATATATATATATATATATATATATATATATATATATATATATATATATATATATATGGTATATAATAATTTAGATGATAAATCATATATGTTAAATTTTAAAGTTATTTAGTGAAGTTTTTGGTTAACAATTTCACTTACAACACAACTAGTAATTTCTAGGACAAATTGGTTGATACATAACTTAAATTTTAGAGTGAATCAAATATTATTTTCACTCCCTCCATATGTAAAAAACCTTCATAAATGTCATACTCTAAAATGTAAAATATTATATATTATTGATAGTGATGACCTTACATTATATATATATATATATATATATATATATATATATATATATATATATATATATAACATGAAATATATATATATATATATATAACATGAAAACATATATATAAAGAAAGCTAAAATAAGCTTATTACAAGGTAACTTGAATTGAAATTTAAGTCAAAAACCAAAAACTCAAAAAAAAAAATTTTACTTAACAAATAATAAAACTAAAAATATACTAAATACTAAAATTTTAACTCACTAATAAGATATTGACATCATGTAAGTAGTATATGCATCAGTTAAATAAATATGCACACTCACATGCACACTAGACAAGTGAAAGTCTAAAAATAGAATTTTAAAAATAGAAAATATAAAAATATAACTCTAAAATATATGTTTTACTCAAATAACTTTGTATTTTAATTAAATAATCATTCAAGTAACTATAGTATACTAGACTCTAACTAACACTTCTAGATAATTTTTAAGAAATTCCTAACAACTGTCCAAAATTAACCAAAAAACTAATTTAGAATATAAATAAATTAAATAACATTAATAAATAACTAAGAACCTAAATAAAATAATTATATTATAAATGAAAAAATTTAATTTTTTTTATCATACTCAACATTATCCCCTTAAGTCTTCTCAACCATTTTATTTATTATCATAAAAAATGTGTTGGCTCGAGTTGAGCCTTTTTGAAATCAACTAAGAGTATTCTAAGACATAATAATTAAATTAAATATGATTTAATGGTTGTATATTTATCTTCAATATAGGATAAATTAATTATATCTTTTTTTTGAAGACCAATAAACCAATCCACTTCCCTATGTGAATCAATAACCTAAATTTGGCTTCTTATCATTAAGATATCCTCCCCAATATAAATATATGTATTTAATTATAAATAATATATTTTAAAATATAAAATAAATACCATGATTATAATTACCTCTTACATATGTAGAAATTCTCTTCACTGCTTACAAATGTTTGAGTGATGGATTACCCATAAATCTAGAAACTAGTAAAACCCCATAACTAATATTAATCCTTATCATGGTGAGATATATAAAACTTTCCAAAATTATTATAATATTATATTTATCAGGTTAATTAATTTAATCCTCTATTTTTTAATTTTATCCACTTGCAATTGGAGTGTTTGTGGTCTTCAAATCTTGAAGATTGTACATACTTAACATGTCTTGGGCATACTTGGCTTGATAATGAATACTTCCTCTTTATTTTGATGGAATTATATGTCAATAAATTAATTTATAATTCCAAGATTATTAATATAAAAATGTAATTCCATATCTTCCTTGATTCTATTCAACATCTCCATATATCTAATTGTAAATATCAAGTCATTTACATAGAGACAGACATATAAAACATTATAACCCAATGCTTTTATGTAAAGAGTTTGTTCATTTTAACTTATTTAAAATATTTGATCAAATAACTAGATATAAAATCCTAATTAAAATATCTTTGATCTTGATTCATCCAATAAATAAACTTCTTCAACTTATATCCAAAATTATTCACCCTTTACCTAAAAGCCTTCTAGTATACCCACATACTTCTTCAATCACTCCATTTAGGAATAAAAATTTTACAAAAAAACAGTAATTAGTATTATATTATATTCACATGAAATTATTTCATATATTTCCTTATATTCAACCCCATATGTTTGTATAACCCTTTTGAAACCAGTCTAACTTTTAGTTTGTCAATTATTTCATCACTCTTAACTTTGGTCTTATATACCCACTTTTTACTAATTAAATATTTGCTAAATTTTTGATGAATTAAGTTCCATGTATCATTATTATAAATTTAATCCATCTCTAATTTCATAATATCAAACCATTCTTTCATTTGACTAATTTTTACATAGCTTCTAGGTTCACTAGCCATTGTTGGCAATGCAAGCATAGTGTTTTCATCATAAACATCATAAAAAAATTAACTTTACAATGTTTAATACTCTTATAATAATTATTATCCAACATTTTATTGTTTGTATTTACATTAAACAACCACTTGTTCTTGCTTGGAGTTGATGAAGATGCATGACTAGTCTCTTACAAATTACTAGTTTTGTTTCATGTTTAACTAAAAACATGTGTACTAATTTTTAAGACCTAAAAATAAAATAAAATAATATTCCAACATTAAATTATTATTTATGTATATACATTATCATAATCATCATACACTTTATTGTCAAAAAATTCACAATCCCTATAAACAATTATGGATTTACTAATAGGATTATAAAATGTGTATGTTTTGATTTCATCACTATAACCTATAAAATTATGAGGAATATTTGGACATAATTTATTAATATTATCATCTATAGATGGAAAAAATTATAACAAATAAATAAAGTAAGATGAGAACCAACTATTTTCTTACCATACTAAGCTTCATAAGGTGTCTTGTCTTTGACTATCATTATAAGACTGATGTTAATAATGTAACCTATTGTTTTTATAGATTCATCCTAAAAAAATATTTCAAATTTATTATTTTCAAACATATCATTTATTTTATCCATGATGTATATATTATTATTTTATTAATTTCATTTTGTTTTGGTGTGTAAGGAGTTGTTAACTACTTTTTGATTCCATGTGAAGCATAAAACTCATTAAATTCATTAGAACAAAATTCACCTCCTATATAAAATATTAAGGAGTTATAAAATTTCCAAATTATTTTTCATCCACATATTTTAAAATTTTAAAATATTAAAGAGCTTCACTTTTATATTTTAACAAATAAATCCACATAAACCTTGTAACATCATCTATGAAAGAAATGAAATATAAATTCTTATTGATACTTATACAAGACATTGGTCCACATAAATCTAAATGAACGATCTCCAAAAGTGTAATTTATTTCCATTTAATGATAATTTAATACTCCTTATGATGTTTCCTAACAATAAATTACTTGAATGCATCATCCTTTTTAAAATCTAGCTTGGAAAGATATCTTATCATACCCTTTGTGTCAATAATATGTAAGCTCTTAGAATTTTAATGACCATATATTATGCATAACATGTTAACATCATCTACATTGGAGAAACATGTAACAACCTTAATCATGGTGATTTTTAATGGAAACATCCTATTATTTTCCAATCAATGTATTTGTATATCTCTTATAAAAAAAAGGAACAAACACCATATTTAAAAAGTAGTTTTAAACCTTTTTCTATTGATTGACTAATACTAATCATATTGTGACTTAAATTTGGATAAAATAAACATCCTTAGTTTCACCATTACCTTGATTTTTAGTGATTTCAATGCTTCCATTTCCTTTTAGTTTGATGGAATTTACATCTTCCAATTGTACTTGGACTTTGAATAAATCATCCGACTTGCTAAAACGATCTTTGTGACCTGTCATGTGATTTGAGCACATTGAATCAAGAAACCTTCTTATTGTCACTTTGAATTTGAGTTTTTTGAACTCTATTGATTCTTATTTTTTTTATTTTTGGTATTTTAAACACTTGCCTTGGATTTGAGTGCTTGTTTTTGATTTCATATGTATATTTTCATCTTATCCTCATGGGACAAGACATAACCATCCATCTCATGAACACTTATAGTGTTCATGCACTTACACTCTTCAAGAGTGATCATAATATGTATCCATATTTTAACTCAAGATCTCAAAATATTTATTAATATAATACAATCTTAGATAATTTATCCATAAACCCTCATTATATGCATTAAATCATTTACCCTTATCCAATAATCTCCTACTATTTTAAAATATGACATTCTCAAAATTCATTTTAAGGGTTTAGGTTTTTTTATCTTACCTTAATAGATATTTTATATGATGTTTCCAAGTTATTCCATATCTCATGGGATTTTTTTCAACTTTAAATTCTTGGATAGACACTTGGGTCTAAGGCACTCTGAAGATAGAAAAAATATTATGCATCCACCTTTTCTTCAAAAATTTTAGCTCTTTTATGATCTTGAGTCAAGGTGTTCAAATATTGAGTTAGTGTATGCCCATGGATAAAAATCTACAAAAATATTTTCCATATAATAATTCTCTTCAACTTATCTTTATAATATCTAAAGTCATCTCATTTGAAAATATGAATTTTAATGGAAGCATAATTCACTAAAGCCATTTACTCTCTAGATAATGGCATGAACATTTATTGAACATGGATATAATACTAAATTAAAGTTTTTAATTTATGGAGAGAATATAAATTATATTTCATTAATTATAAAATTTAAGAACTAATAAAATAAATAAATAGGTTTACTTAACCACTAATACAACTAAAAGTATACTAAATATGAAAATTTTAACTTGCTAATAAGATATCGGCATCATGCAATAATCTTATTCATCAATTAATTAAATATGCATACTCACATGCACATTATACAAGTGAAAGTCTAAAAATAGAAAATATTCTAAAGCATGAAATATTCTAATTCTATGAAAAAATTTAAGATTTAGTCATTAACACCATATTTCCAAAGAGAAGTGAAAAAGTACTTCATATGTAAATAAGGATCTCCATTTCCATCGAATAAATAAAATTTAGGTAATTTAAACTCATGTGGGAGTAGGTTTTAATGAATTATATGTACCATGGGTTGGCCATATATAATTAAAGTTAGCCCAAGAATTATTGCAATAGAATCTAGAAATAAAAATTTACTTGTCTTTATAATTCACCTATTGTATGCATGATAGTATGAAGATTATGCATTGGCACAACCATCGTATTAAGATGTTTCTTTAAGGTTATAATATTAATATTAATTTATAATATTATAGAATTATTGGTATAATAACAACAAACACTACTATCCATACAAGAAGATTTCATACTTTATACACATAATATTTTAAAACTTTTATTGATTACTGACACTTCATATCTTACAGGAACCTCTTGAGTCCCAATCTCTTTGAGTGCATGCCTTAAGGGGTGCACTAGGAAAGGGGTGTGTAGACCATCAGTGATTTATAATATTGTTTTTCATTTTTACACTTTCCATCCACACTTTTGTCTCCTAAAAGCTTGAACCCTAAGCTTATTTCTCTCTTTCCTATCCATTCTAGTCATTGTCATGCTTTATTCCTTCATTTCTTACCTTGTTACCCCTTTAACCTTCTCAGTAAACTAGGTTGACCTAGTTGACCTAGTGTATTTTGGGGACACTTTAGCTCTTTTGGATTGTTAGCCTCCTGACTGACCTAACATAGACCTAGTGTGTTAGCTCCAAAATGTGCTAGGTCTACCTAGTTGACCTAGTATAGCTAACATGTTTAATTTTTTTTAGGTGAAATACTACTATATATACAAAGTCATTTACCACCATTTCAAAAGAGAGCAAAGATTTAAGAAAATATTTAAGCAAATAAGTGTGAATAAAAATTTTCTTATTAACCATTCTACTTGAGGAATAAATCTTTAGGGTTCAAAACTTTCTTTGGAGCTTTCATCTTCTCTTATGGATAAGTATTTTGGATGCTTATGTAAGTTGTGTAGCCTAGAGCTAATTTATCTTGGTTATCCTTACTAGCCACAACAATATCTTGCTAAGTACCTTGGCCAAGGGAGAGATTGAGGCTCAACAAGTTCATCTTCAAAGCTAAGTATTCCTAACTTTATTTCTCCTTTATAAGAGTAGATAGATAATGCAGTATGTATTCTTCTCTTCCATGCATTAGGATTCCATATACATTGATGTGAGTATATGTCTCCTATACATGTTTAGTTTAGTTTTTATTTATTTGTTTTGTTCTAACCCCCACTTTATGCCACAAGATTTGGTGTGCACTAGATTAGTTTACCTTTTTTATTAGAATAGTTTACTTTCATGTTTGTTAGAATAAGTTAAATATCAAATCATAGAGCTCTTTTAGGGTTGTTGTGTGATTGTCTTAGATTTTAGGATTTAGAACCCTTCCTAACATGATATGTTGTGAAAAGTGATACAAGTGATCTCTTAATTGAGTCTAAAAGATTCCCGTATTGGTCATGCTCTTGCTTAACAAGTGTATACCCAATCATAAGTGTAGGTGTGCTCTATCTTATCCAATCTAAGAATAATTCATGTACATCATGTAATTTTGATTGCATACATTTTGGTGAACCCAATGTGAAATTAACCTTCACATGATTTCTTTCACTTATTTCATTATTTTTGTCATCATTTTTATCATATATTTTGACACACTAGTTTGATTTTATTAACTTAGTTATTTTTATTTGTGCATAAGAATATGTAACTAGATCAATCATCTTAACCTAGTATAGGTTTTTATCACTTTTTAGACTCTCATTTCATCCTAATAGGTTGACCAAGTTGACCTAGTACATTTTTAGCCACTTTTTAGTAGATTCCTCTATAGCTTGATTGATTAGCTCGACCCAGGATAAGTTTCTATTTTCTAGACTTCTAGATTAGCCTACTAGGTCAACCAACTCAACCTAGTAAGTTTTTAGACTTCAAAATCAATCAACTAGGTTGACTAGGTCAACTTAGTGCCTTTTCAACACTTTTTTAATAGTTTTTTATATTACTTGGTTGATCAACTTGACCTAGTTTGCATATTTTTGGTAGATTTATCCAAGGTTATTGATCAACAATCTTTTCATTCCCATCTTTGAACCATGAAGGTCAATATTTTATTCTCTATCTCTTTCTATTATGTACTTTTCTCTTAATTTTTTAGTCTTCAGAACTACCCATGCATAGCAAACTAGATTGACCTAGTTGACCTAGTTTTATGTTATGTGTGTTTTTTGAAAAAACTAGGTGACTTGTTTGACTTAGTAAGTTTTTTAGACCCTATTTTTAACAATACTAGCTCAACCCTATTGACCTAGTTTTGTATGTCATGCATATAGTTTTTTCACTATACCTTGTTTCAACTTTGAAATTCACCTTATATGGTAATCACATATTTCTATTTAAGTTTTTCTTATGATTATAATAGTACACATAGTATAATTAGGAGGTTTTTAATTAACTTCTTAGTTTCACTATTTATATTTTATGCACACATGGATAAATCACATAACATCAAAAATTATTTTAACATTTAACCACCCATGCCAACCTACTTAGATTTCATCACTAAGGGGAAAGCTAACTTGATGCTATGGTCAAGTATAAAGTGTGGTTAATGGTATACTTTGGTTAAGAACCCAATACCCTTATCACTATAGCATGTGAAGTGAGGGGGTAGGCCTCAATACCAAGATTTTATCATTACCACTATAGTCCCTTTCATCATAAACTCAACTGAAACCATCCATAGATTTTTATCTAGTACCTTGCTTATATCCAACTCCCTATCACTTAAAGTCATTCTTAATAATCTAATTAACATTATAGGTTGACCAATTAGCTAGCTTTACTTTCCAAGTTGTCTATTTGCTCTTTGCTCAATTATGTGTGTAAAAACTTGCATTAGCCAACATTGGTGAAAGGTTTTATTTTGTGTGTATCAATTGGATTAGCAAACATCAATTCAATTGACTATCTATTTAATTTCAAACTTTACTTTCTTAAATCAACTACAAACTATCTTATTTCACAAACTTATTATCAGCTCTTTCTTTTTCCTATTCACTATATTAGGTTGACCTTGTTGACCTAGCATCTTTCTTAGCCTTGTACACTACACTATGTTAACCTAGTTAGCCTATCACTATTTAAGTATTTTTCCCCCTTTTTTTCAATCTTTGTTCTCTGTACTGGGTTGATCTTATGGACCCTATATAGTTTCACAATCCTTATTTCTGCACTAGGTCAACTAGGTTGAGCTAGTTCTATTTTATTCACTTTTTGATTCTTCACTTTCTCATCTTACTTATTCTCCTTCCATCATGGAAAATCTATTTGGTGACAACACTAAAGTTCAATCAATAGACATGATGGAATTTACCAATCCTAATGGGGTCTCTTATAGACAAAATAGGGTTCCTTTCAAGAATGCTAGTAATGTTCTTATTATAACCCGTACAATGAAATATGGGAATAATCATACTTCTTTGTAGTAAAAACCTCTTGTTCTCTTAGAGGATCAACTTGAGTTAGAGTATAACCTTGAAATGTTTTTTTTTTAACATGAAATACCCTCAACATAGAGGGAATGATCCATCTACCATCTATAACTTTATGATTAGCCATCAAGTTTAATAATCTCATTATCCTACTCTAACATTCTCCACTACATTTGGGGTACCAATTTATTTTATTCTCAACCTTTTCCTTCAATCTTGACTCCTTCTTATGCCATGACATCTTCTTCTTTAAATTATTTTACCTCCATGCCTAGTATCTCAACTAACATGGTTAGTTCTACATCTACTGGGCCTCTCATAAGACCCACTCTCCTTAATCCTTCCACTAGCTCATTATTTGATACCCAAATCACTCATGCTTCTAGTTCTTCTTCATCTCAAGCATTTACCATTCCATCTTTTTCTTCACAAGCAAATTTTTCCACTAGTGCCTCACACTCTCATAGCTCTTCTTAATCTCATATCAACACTAATAGTGGTACCCAAGCCACTAATACCAACATAAACACCAATACTACTTCTTCTAATAACATTAATCAAACTCAAACTATTATTTCAAAATCTCAATCAAATGAACACATTCCAAGCTCATAATATGAATCAAATGATGAGAATGTAAAACCACCTTCTTAATCTTCAATCAAATCCTCAACCAATGACATGGGGAACTCATAACCAAAGTGTTCCTCCCCCCCCTCTTTGATATTCTCAAGGAATTCTCATTCCTCAACCTCTATTAGTAAACAAAGTCATCAAGCATTTACAAAATGAACCTCTTACTACTCAAATTGCTAACATTGATGTTGGAGGTATAACACCTACAATATCTTATAATGGATCAAATGATCATACCCTTCATCTTAATCCATTTGTAAATATTTATAAGGATTGGGTTAAATTACACACCTTTGTTGCTACTAAACTCCTTTCTAAAAACCTCACTTGTGATGCCTTAGATTGGTATAATCAACTTAGACCTGATTCTATTACTAATTTGAAGGACTTAGTAAATAATTTAGTACAAAAATTCCAAACTAGTGATCTTCCTAAAAACACTTTGGCCCATTTCATTAATTACAAACAAAAAATAAATAAAACCACCCAAGACTTTGTTAAATGATGGAAGACTTTGTCAAACAAGTGTGAACATAACATGGTTGATGAAAATCTCTTTCATCTCTTTACTAATGCTCTTTATCCTAAAATACAATATCAAGTTCACACCCTCTCTCCATGTACCTTGGAGGAGGCCATTAATCAAGCCAAATGACAAGATTTCCTTATGCATCAATTCAAGCCACCCCAACCTTCCATGGGTACTCATCTGTTACTTAAAAAAAACTACAATATTACTAATGATGGTATTACTGATTCATATGATACCATTCATAATGTTCAAGTTGTCATTCCTACCCCTTATTTAGAACCAACTCCTTCTCAACAATATATTAATCCTCATTTCTCTTCACCAAATAACATTAATGATCATAAACCTCTTAGCTAAATTTCTTAACCATTTACCTAGGCCTCTTCCTTAAGAGATTGATCCTACTCTTCCTATGAAAACCTATAAGATCTTAGAAAGTTTTTTGGTTTCATACTAGCTAGGGTCACTCTCATGAAACATGTAGACAACTTCATAGTTTAGCTATGTATTATGTTCTTGGCCCTAATTTTGATCATGATTCTAACACTTGTAAGCATCAATAATATTATGAATTTACATTCAAGGACTAAAAAAATCATAATAAACCTCAAGCCTTGAATCATGCAAACATTCATTCAACTATCTATAAAGATCCTTTACATAATCATCAACCTATTCAAAAAATTCAAGACAAACCCACTTCTTCCACCAATAATTTAAAACATCTTATTGAACCAACTTATGAAGAAAATGTATTTAGCATGACTAATATGTGAAGGGTGGTGGATTTCATCGATTCTCAACCTATCTACACTTGACCTCCTTCTAATACATACCATGTTATCCAAGATTATTCTCCAACTCATTTAAATGAGTTAGGGAAAGAAGATCTTATAACCTTTGATGATAGTCCAATTTATTATTTTCCTTTAGATAACACATCCCATTCTATTTATACCATTATTCCATCGTGTTCTAATGTCAATGATAATCAATCTTCCAATAATAATAAACCTTCTACTAATACTTATTCCAAACTTCAAGATCAATCTAAACCAACTACTTCTTCATCACCAAATGATTTACAATCTTATTATAAACCTTCTCATTCTTATCAACACAAATTTCAATGCTCTTCAACTCTTCCTTTTAAAGACCTATTTAACCAATATGCACCTATATCTAACAATATTCTCATGGGTTATGATGAGTGCAATCCCATTGTAGATCTCAATAATATACCATCTCAAATTACATTTCTTGAGCTTATGTCAAAACTATCTTATGCAATTATTATTTGAGATGAATGTACCTCATCCTCCCTTAGTAGGATGGGAGTTAGCCTTATCTAGTTTTGAGGATAATATATTTCAAAAATGTGAAAATAAGTTCATCAATGTTGATTAAACTATAAATACTTCTCTTTCATTAAAATTTCCCATCACATCTATGATTCCCAACAAAATTTTTCTTCATGTAGATGATCCTCCCTTATTTATTAGCATCCAAACAGGTGATATCCAAGTTAAATGAGAATTTTTTGATGAGGTTTCTAGCACTTATGTTACTTCGCTTGATTTCATTAAGACCCTTGGATATGTAGAATGCAATCTTAAGTCTACATGTAACACATACCAAGGATATGATAAGGAAAATACCTCCTCTTGGGTGTGTGTGGCTTCCCATTATTATCCCACCTATCACCATTCATGTAAAGGTGATGATATTTAACTTTCCCCTTTCTTATAACATCTTATTTGGTAGGCTGTGGAATCATCATATGTGAGCTATCACTTCTTACACCTACCAATGCATTAAATTCCCTCATAATGGATCCATTTATAAGATTTAAGGAGATACTGACCCTTAGAATTTTGAATAATTCCAAGATCATTGTGTTTTTAAGATTCTTACTCTTGAGCCTTTACCTAGCATTCCATTCCATGAGTCACAACATTTAAATTTTAATTTCAACTCAACCAGAGGTTACAGTGGGCATCCCAAGCTCATTGGTAATATTCCTCCCAACCTTTTAGACTCTGATAATGATCCTAATGAGATTAATTTAAAGGTCAAAACTTTGGATTTCTTACCTCATATCATCTCATAGCTTCCTACTTCCTTAAAACATTATTATTGAAAACTTCCTTGTGATGACATTCCCATAGTCTTATCCAAGACTTAACATTATATTCATCATGTTTCTCTTAATGACAAATTTATTCCAAGTTGTGTCATTGATATTCATACGCTAGATTATGATGATGGCTATTATTTAGATTATCCTTTATTAGGCAATCTTGTCTATGCCTATGATGTTGAGATTGTATGTTATCACTATTCTTTATTTGATTATTTTCATGCATCTTCTCATGTTTCAACCTTTATATTTCCTAATTTTTGCATTTTTCCTCTTTATTGTCGAGTAGAGATGACATTAACACCTCTAGTTTCTAAAGAGCCCTATAGGACTATGCTCACAGATCGTGTTATGACCAGAGCTTACCATTTTGATAGGTTCTTTGAGTCCCATAATTGGTTTACCCTTGACGTTAGTGTAACCCTCCTTAAACCTTATATTGATCCTACCCCTCATATAGTGGGACCTATGTGAGAACTAGTTTTTAATGTTACTTATATTGTTGTTGAGCCTACTCTTGCTTCTTCCAGTAGTACTCCTTGTATATTATGCTTAGTTTCATTCCTTTTATATCACCACATTTTATTGGTGATGGTTTACTTCCTTTACTTAAGATGGATATTTTTCCCACCAAATAGACTGATGATTCATCTCTTTCTTCTTCCACTCTTATTATACCTTCTCTTGTGAGTGTTTCTATAAAAAATAAGCACAAGCATATTTTTTGCTTCCATGGGATAGATAATCACTCTTTTACCCATTTTCATAAGTTTCAATAATATATTAATACCTTATATCCTTCTTCCCTATCAATAGACACTACCTTACCTCCTCAAATGATCCTTCCTAAATATATACCTAAGTATGGTGAGAGGTATTGTTTATGGCACCAATATGACACACATCACATTGATCATTGTCATATCCTTTAGTAACATATTAAGGATCATCTTATATCTATTCATATACCTTCTACCATTCTTACCGTAGGTCATTCTCTTAAGAAGGCTCCCCCTTCTTCTCCCATAGCTACACCTCCTATGGTCCCTTCACCATCTTTTTTACCTCCACTTGTGGTTCCTTCTCTACCCATCAACCCTCCTTCACCCATGGATCTTTCTCCACTAGTGATTCCTACATCTCCCATAGATCTCATTCCCACACATTCTCCTAACCATCATTTTCCCAATTTCCCTCCTTAGCATGATCCAATGAGTATTCCTATTTTTTTAGTTGAGGAGATTAGAAAATAATTTTCCTAGTATTTAACAAATATTAACAAGACATTATTAGTAGTTTGTATTTAGCTTCATAGAGATTTATCTAATGTATTAGATAATGTGTGTGGATAGATATACCAATACTTATGAACATATGCATGGTGATTCCTCATTTTCCATTTAGATTGGATGTGTGATCTAATATTACTTTTATTTTTTATTATATCATTTTATAATGTGTCAATTTATTTCTTATCTTATATCATGTTTCTCCTTCTTGTTGTACTATAGTTACCTTATGTTTTAATTTTAAATTTCACATATAATTGTCTTTTGCTTATCATGACTATTTTTCACTTATCATTAATTTCTTTTCTTTTAAATTTTTTATCAAAACTCTTCCCTTGTATCTTCATGGTTGTTTCCTTTCTTATCTTTATTTTTCATATATAATTGTCATAGTGATTTGGTTATATCTAACGTGTTCCCTTTGGTTATTATCTCCATTTACCATGTGATCAATTATAAAATAGTCTTTGTCATTACTACTTCCTTTTATTGGTCCACCTTTAGATATCCTTGTTCCTTTTCCAAAAACTAAGCATATACATGATTGAAAATTGAGATCACATACTTGTTCATTGTCAAGCCTAAGTGTACTAGTCAGTCTTTTATCTTGGGTTACTTAGCTTCCTTTAGCCTTTGCCTATAGCTCATTCATGTGTATCACTATCTCTCTCATGATTGGTCATTCTAAATCTGTATGGAGGAAGAATATTTAAAAAAAAATTTCAAAATAAATTTAAAATCCAAATAATTTAAAAAAAGGCAAAGACATCAAAAGGCAAAAATATGCAATATCTTAAAAGTCAAATCACACTAAGAGACATGATTCAAAGTGCATCACCTTATTCTAGTCAAAGCTAAAACTCCATATTTGGACTCATGATAGATCCAAGGTCCTTCAGGGTTCATTAGGTTAGTATATTAGAAGAGGAGAATAAAAGAATCTTTTAGTGCTACCTACTTTCTCACATAAGTACCTAATCTTCATAGTAGAATAATGGCTCTATAAGGGGTTCTAAGGAATGGAGAACATGTTGTGGGGAGGTAGTTCCATTTTACTTTTCCTTGTACAAATATAATTTCATGATTTGATCTTAATAGAATACTTATTTTCTTACAAAGGTTTGTGTCTATAAGGAATAAGTTTCCTTTGTACATAGATGACCAATAGTCACTTAGTGTCTTCTCATCTCCTTAGTATGCCTCTTTCCTCCTAAGGTCTTCTCATAAAACACCTAAGTCTTTGATTTTTACACACAATTTTTCATTCCCTTTCCTCATATTTCCTCTTGAGATATATTTGTTTGCTTTTTGATCACTCCTTATGGGATTTCATTTGTGATTTTCTTTGTAAGACCATGGATAGGACCCAACATCCCTCACAAATCACCACCTTTTCCATCCTATTACCTACATCCTTTATTTAACATTACTAATCCTTTTGCTTACCAATTTTGATTTGGTACCCCTTGGTTTTTATTTTGTGAGTTGCAGTGTAAGACCATGGATAGGACCTGACCCACTTCACAAAACAAAATGTTTCCAATAAATAAGTCACCATCCAAATTAAATGTGTAAAGTAAGAGATAAGATTTGATTCATTATAGGGTTACACATCATTGACATACTTCCCATCTTGTTATTTAGTATTTTTTATGCTTACTTCATTTTTATTGCACTTTTATTTTCTTATTTTCTAAGTGCATGTAATATTACAACTATTTTTTGAATTTCTCATAATTCCCAACTTGAATTAGTATGATAGATTTAAAGCCACATTTTTACAAATTTTCTTTTTCTTTTTTACTTCTCATTGTGAAATAGTATAATTGATTGACTTAATGTTGATTTGTTTTTATTGCCATTTGTACCCTTATACATACCTTACATTTTATTACATTGTTGTCATACTTCCCAATGTGATATTTAGTATGATTTTATTTGCTTTAATTTGGTGCAAAAACCTTTCACATTGGTTTACAAACAAACCCCTTTTTACCATCTTGTTTGCCATTTTCTTGGATTTTTATACTTATTCATTTTTTGTTATTACACATTTCTCAACTTGAATTATTATGTACTACATTTCTTTGATTGATTATATTTTTCCAAGCCCTTTTTTTATTTCTTTCTTTTTAACCATGCATGTGTAATCAGTAATGCTAGAATAGTAACCACATGACATATATTTCCTATAACATATATAACAAATCCAAATTCATGTAATAGAAAGAAATATATCTAAAGCATCTACAAATTCAACAATAATGAAAAAACATAGCCATCATAAAGACAACATACACAACAAACACTAATAATCCAAAATGATACATCATATATATATATATATATATATATATATGTATATATATATATATATATATATATATATATATATATATATATATATATATATATATATATCCATCATAAAGACAACATACACAACAAACACTAATAAGCCAAAATGATATATATGATGTATCATTTTGGCTTATTAGTGTTTGTTCTGTATGTTGTCTTTATGATGAATATATATATATATATATATATATATATATATATATATATATATATATATATATATATATATATATATCAAGTGATTGATACAACATATACAATCATATACAAAGCCTCAACACTAGGGCTGAGATCCATCATTTCTATCCTGTGTCTTAGCCATGCTACCTACTAAGGCCTCAGTTTAAATCCTCTAAATGGTATGTTATAATGTGGCAATTTGAGATCACAATCCCTCTACCTATCCTTATAGACATGATATATACACTTGTGCCTCTACCACCTCATTTTGGGTCACTACATGTACCTATATTCATTGGGTATACATCATCATATATGCCTATGTCATTTATGTCACTATCTCTAGATGTGAAGCTCTCTCATTATCTAGGGCATGCTAGGCCTACCTCTCCCCTACACTAATCTCTATTGGTGGATGTGCCCTCTCTTTACTTTTGTATCTACCTCATAGCCTCTCCTACTAGTTTGAACCAACTCACCTAAGTTGGGGTAGATGGTACACTCAAATCCTCTAATGTCATGGGGTTTTAAAATTGTAGAGTCTCATTTAGGAAGTCATGGAGTGCTCCCCTAACCAAGGAATCCCATATCTCCTCCTCATCCTAAAGTAAGCCTAAAAAATAACACTAGATGGATATTAGATCACTTCCATATCTCATAATATCTATCTATATACCAAATAACAAATTAAGAAATAATTCAACCATATTTATACCTATCTATGTCTTAGATCTTAGGGTCTCACCATCTACATGACTGGCTAACACAATCTCCCCCTCTATTTGGACTCTTAGTACCTCCTCTATAGGTCACTTCCTCATCTCAAACCCATCTATCATGGCTTGCATCCATCTCAAGCTATGCCTAAGTGGTCTCTCTCTCATCTATCTTTCCTCTAGCTCCTCTACTAACTCACCAAGGATCATAATAGTCTCCACTCTCTCCTCCTACCTCCATTGATGTCATGTCCTCAATGGTCATAACTCATCTCTCTATGGAGTTAGTGGTGGTACATCTAGTATCTCCACCTCCACCTCCACATCCTCTTATTCTTCCCCTCATCATGTTTGAGCAGTCCATGTTTGCTCTCAATGTGACCTCAATGTCATTCCCATTATAAGTTGTCCACATCCCCTCTTCCCTCATGGCTCTCTCACATGCCAAGTCCACTACTCAGGCATGAGTATCAATGTGATTAGATGAGGTAAACCCATTTACCTTATCACTTATATAATTATATGTGGCTCTCTTCACCATGTATAGTGTCTTATCACCTCTTTCCTCTCTAATGCTAGTCCAATTATGTGCCAACTCTCTTAGGTTGTCACTAGATACTCATACAATTTCCATACTAGGTTAGTGTATCTCATCATCTATAACACTAACATGTGGGGAATGGCCCATACTACCTAGTCCTCCCTCCATCTCCTCACCTAAGGTGACCTATCATCGACCACATGGGGCAACCTAGCTAATTGATATATAATAATTATCTCATATATCCATACAATCATTAGTATGATTAGTCCCATGGTGTTATGTCCTTTGACCTACATCTTGAACAGATCATGAACAAGCTAGACCTATATGATAAAGCCTAGATCATATAATACACCCTCCTCTAGAATAATCCTACTCAAGGATACCATGTTTAGTGATATCTTGCCATCTAACTTGTGATAGGGCACTCACTATATCATAAGACCTATCACTACCTTTTAGACATCTAAAATCTATGATGTATACACATCATCCATACTCACTCTCCACCCTAGAAATATCATCTCTAAGCCTATATCACATATGGCTAAGGCTCTACTCTCCTTTATGCTATCTAATATCCCTATGATCATTGGTGCTCCTACTATGTGTAGTATGTGGATGATATGGACATCCTCTAGTGTGATAGCCACCCTATCACATTCCCATCCATCTTTCATCTAAAGGTCTTGGTTAGTTATTCCTAGTAACTAAGGAACATGACTAACACATATACATTAAGGGGGATCCTATACATATCTGATATACCTCTAAGACCCATGGCTACCAGTCTAGCTCTATCTCTATTTGTTAACCTATGTAATAAATCTAGTAACCAAGACATGTCTAATAACCTCTAGAACCATGACCATCTCTAAAATCAAGAAACAAAAAATTATATATTAGTTCCTCCATGTCATGTATAATCATAATACATTATTTTTGCATTCTATTTTTAATAAAAAAATAAGCATAATTTATTCATTTTTATCCATTTTATCCTATTTTCATCCTTGCCCTTCTTTGGTCATTTTAGGCCACTCTAGCCCTTTTTCAACTTTCAACATGATTTTCCATGTTTATTTTGGTTCCCTGATCAACCTAGTTTGACCAAAATTTCCCTCTTTTTATCTTATTTTATCCTAAATTTCTTATTTTCCTCTTATCTTCCTCTCTCTGGTATTAATTTTCCATTCTAGCCCTTACAGTCCAACTGGACACTTTTCCCTAGGTCTTAACCTATAGATTACGCAAGGTCAACCATATGGATTTTTACCTTGATTCAACCTACTAGGTTGACCTAGTTAGTGTAGTAGTTATATGTACTGACCTAGTATATTTTGCTAAAAATGTGCCTTTTTCTCATTTTCTTCCTAAATCCTTCTAACCCATTTCCCATCTTCCTATTTTCTACCCTTAAAATCTAAAATTTGTTCATTTTTGACATTTATAAATACTTTTAAAATATTCTAAAAATTCACTTTATTTAATACAAATTTTAAAAATTGGTTTGAGATCCATAGTTCAATACCTGTAGTGAACCTATTATCGCCTCTAGGTGTACTCCTTAAATAACATGTCATCCTCTCACTATCTTAGCATTTTTTGGTCTTAGAGCTCTATTTTCTCCTTTCATAATTCAAAATTCTGAATGACTTCTCTTTTTCCTATTTAAAATCACTTTTTAGCAAATTCTAATTCTTTAATTATTTTCCTTCAGATTCCTTGTTTTGCCTCTATCTTTGTTTCTACTCATCTATTTTGAAAACCATAAAATGCATTGGATTCATGGAGAAGTAGATATTAATTTCCATTATCAGATGCCTATCTTCAAATTTTTTTGATTTTTGGATATTTTTTACACTAACTTCTACAGGTTCACCTAGTGTGCTCTACATTGGATGCCTTCACTTTTCTTGTAGTCTTCTTCTTTATCTACAGTATTAAGGTAAGTTAAAGGTCTATGTTTTTCAATTTTATCCTTTCATTTATCTAATTTTATTCTTATTTCACTTTAATTATCATCAAAATTATGTGTTATCATGTTTTATCTCTAAATCACCATCCTGTGTTGCACTTACATGACATGTGATGAGCTTTGGCTAGGGAATATGTATACACATAATATTTTTAAACTTTTATTGATTACTAAAACTTTGTATCTTTCAATAACCTATTGAGTCCCAATATCTCTAAGTTCATGCCTTAACGGGTACAGTAGGAAAGGGGTAGGTATACAATCAGTGCTTCATAAGATTGTTGTTCTTTTTACCACTTTCCATCCACACTCTTGTAATCTAAAACCTTGAACCCTAAGATTATTTATCTCTTTCCTATCCATTCCAGTCATTATCAGGATGTATTCCTTCATTTCTTACCTTATTACCCTTTTGACCTACTCAGTGAACTAGGTCAACCTAGTTGACCTAGTGTGTTCTAGGGATAATTTAGCTCTTTTGGATTGTTAGCCTTCTAGCCGATGTAGCACAAAACTAGTGAGTTAACCCAAAAATATGCTAGGTCAACTTGGTCAACCTAGTACATCCAAAAATTTCAAAAAAAAATTAGGTAAGATATTACTATATATATAAGGTCATTTACCACCATTTTAAAAGAGAGCAAAGAATTAAGGAAAGAAGTGAGGATGAACATCTGCTTATTAACCATTTTACTTGAAGAATAAAGCCTTAGGGGTCAATACTTTCTTTGGATCTCTAATCTTGTCTTTTGGAGAAGTCTTTTGGATGCTTAGGTAGGTTGTGTATCCTAGAGATGATTTTTCTTGGTTATCCTTATAAGCCACAATAATCTCTTGTGAAGCACCTTGTCCAAGGGAGAGATTGAGGCTTAGCAGGTTCATCTTCAAAGGTAAGTATTCCTAACTTTATTTCTCCTTTGTAAGAGTAGATAGATAATGTTGTATGTATTCTTCTCTTCCATGTATTATGATTATGTAGACATTGACATGAGTATATGTCTCTTATGCATGTTTACTTTAGTTGTTGTTTATCTGTTTTAGTTTAACTGCCACTTTGTGCCACAAGCTTTGGTGTGCACTAGATTAGTTTACTTTTCTTGTTATTAGAATAGTTTAATTTCTTGTTTTATATCATAATTTAAATATCAATTCATAGGACTCTTTTAGGGTTTTTATGTGATTGTGTTAGACTATAGGCTTTAAAACACTTCCTAGCATGATATATTCTGACAAGTGACACAAGTGATCCCCTAATCGAGTCTAGATAATCCCCATATTGTTTATGCTCTTGTTTAACAAGTTTATACCCAATCATAAGTGTATGTTTGATCTATCTTATCCATGCACATATTAATTCATGTACATCATGCAATTCTAATTGCATAGAGAGACTAGCTACTTTTTTCATAATTTATATAGTGAAATAAGGATTTTATAGAATATGTATGAGATTTTGCATATTATGATCATCCAAAGAATGAGTATAAACACAAAAAAAGAAAAATATACATCATTTTTTATTTTTGCATTTAAAATAAGAGTAGGAACACAATAATTTTCAACATTTTCATCATTTACATAAGATTCATTATTAATTAAGCTTTGCATAAAATTTTATATTCTATATTCATGAGGGATAAAATAAATACAACCAATTCCAAAGAAAATTATATTATTTAAATTTTTACATGGTCTAATAGGGTTGAAATTAATTTTTCATACCTTTTCATATTTACTATGATCATATTAAGATTCATTATCATTTCATCATCATTTTCACTTTCTAAGTTAGAATGAAGAACAAGAGGAATCCATCCATAGAAATATCTCAACCATAATTAAAAAAATAATTTTCATTCCTTAGAAACATTAAATAAAATAATCATCCATCATATTGATGATAGGGTTTGAAATATTTCATGCAATACTAGGGATAATGGTATTTGAATAAATAAGAAAACCCTAAAAAGAGAGTATAAATTTACCCTATAAGCCACTAAAAGAAGAATATATTTGAGAGTCTATAATAAGACCTTTAGGAATCCATGCAAGGTGTATGTTGTCAAAGAATGAATGTGTATGCACTGATTTCTTATAGGTGGATATAATAATAGAGCATACATAGGTGAATGCAAATATAGGGTTTAATAAATAAAGTGAATAATCAAATTTTAAATAATAATTTAAACAAAACTAATATAAAACTCTTGTATAAAACCATATAAGGTGTAATCATTATATAAATGGAGGGGTTCACCAAATTTGTTAAATGTTTTTTACACAATAATGTATAAACTATTGATAAACATTGAAACCAATGCATAATATAAATATTCTTAAATATAGTAAATAAAAACATAAATACATATCTAAAATGTGCTAAAATAAACATTGCATCATTTAAATTTGGACTAAGAGTACAAATATGGAATACTAATTTTATAAGTTCCACATGGAACTTCAAAATATATAATAGTTATGAAAATTAATTGAAATAATAAGACAAACAAAAATTAGAAACCATTTTCAAATCTAATAATTTTCAAGAACGGAATAGAATCAGTAGCTCAAAGCAAACCTATATAATAAAAAATGGGTAGGCTATATTCATGTGTTAAATTTTCTAGATTTGATGTGTAATGAGATTATGATCTATATTATTATTTTAATTTTTTTATTTTATGATTATAATAATATGTTTTACCTCTCCATTAATATTTGACATAGTTAGCCATCAATGCTTGAATAAAGAACAATAAAAAGGTTAGTTGGGTTGAAAAAACTTTATGTATTTATATATACATCTATTGCATGATGTTACTATACATAATGATTTTTTGTGTTGTTTTATTGGAAACCCACCCAAGTTACTATACTATATTGTTGTGTCTGATTAATTGTAATTTTATTTATAATATCGCAATGAAATTTATACACATTGTTACATCAGACATTATATGTATCTTATCCTAAGATAAATCTTACCAAAAAATCA
This sequence comes from Torreya grandis, assembly GCA_037957365.1. Taxonomy (NCBI): domain Eukaryota; kingdom Viridiplantae; phylum Streptophyta; class Pinopsida; order Cupressales; family Taxaceae; genus Torreya; species Torreya grandis. Next base: position 193,336 of record JARHVA010005327.1, read on the forward strand.
TATATATCATAAATATATTTGTAAGAATGATTAATTTTAAAGGAAGATTCAATATTTCATTGCAAAAGGGAATATTTTACCAAAAATAATGGTTTATGAAAAGTTTACATTTAATACCACATAATTAACAAGATCACCATCAAGTATCCATGATATTTTGGACTAGCTCTGAGGTTTTAAATACTTCACAAATAATGATCTAAAATCTTGTTACTATCTAGTATTAGTCAACCTAGAAGACATCAAGAATAATACATTTAAAATGAAGGAATTTCTCTGGGACTAGTTAACAATTCTCTTTGGTCTAGGAAATGCCCCAAAAACCTTCATGAAACTAATTGACAATATTACATGGACATTTAATAATTCATTCATCATTGTTTACTAGGGTTAAATTATCATCTATGCTAACATTATGAAGAGCCACATTGCATGTGTCCAAAAGTTTCTTGATACACTACACACGAAGTTATAAGTCAACTTAGATAATTGTACCTTTATTGTTACCTAGTTTGAACACATGGTTTACATCATTGAAAATTGTTTAAATAGACTATGGTTTAAGGGTAATAACACTATGTACAACTCATTAAAACTATTGAACAAATAAGATATAGGTAATATAAAAAGTAACAGTAATCAAATATGCCCTAATTCTTGAAATAGGGATAAAAATACCATGATACTATAAATAATTTATAGTAATGAAAAGAAAGAAAAAGAGAGGCAAATAACTAAAATGAACACATTTATTTTCTGAAAGTGTAGGTAAATGTAAAGAAGAGAGATCTAGCTTTGGAAAACAATTTTTTTATAATTTATACTATTTTATGGAAACTAGAATCATGGGTCAGGGATAAAGATAGGTGTCATAATCTTCAGATGACAAATAAATTTTTTTTATTATGAATTTATATGAAAATTATGTAAATTTATATTTTTTTATCTATATGTTTTTGGTATCCTTATTTATTAGAACATGATTATTTGTATTCCATCATATTTATAAATTGTCATAGGAAATATAGTAATTATCTCTCTTATTCTAGTAACCCTAATTCAACATATACACATAGAAACACATTCAATGTAGTTCCTTAAAACAAAACCATGGCTAAAAGGGGACAATATTAGGTAATTATTATTTTTAAAGTTTTAGTGTGCCTTTAAGAATGGCCAAGGTTTAAAAGTTCCTTATTCAACATGGACAAGTTATGATCTTATGTTAATCGAAATGATGGTGACCATTAATCTTAATGTGTTAAATGGGTGCATATTAACTAGGATAAAATACCAAAAAATATTGACTAGAAATACCTAAGTCCAAGATAGGGACACTAGGCAGTCAATGTTTAGACATTAGAATCAAGATATATCAATTAATATATTGCTTTTAAAAGTAAAACCTATGATTGAAATATGAAATATTTATAATTTTAAAGTGACTTATACATTTAATGAGGTTTACTTAAGTCAAATTTAAAAACTAAATTAACATTATAAATTAGTCAACCAACTTAATAATAAATGAGTGCTCAAATAAAATTCCTAAAATTATTAAAATAAAAATAATATATTAAATAAAATAATAAGGGAGGATCTAATCCTAGCCATAATATTGAATTAATCCTAGATATCCAATCTAAGATCGCTAAAGTATCACCAAAACCCTAAAGAGAAGTTATATAATAGTTATTTTCCCTCCAACATTTCTCATTTTATATAAGAATTTAGAGATAGAGATAGAGAAATTAAAGTAGAATGTCATTCTATATCTTCTACTCTGTGTTATCTCATATGTAATGAGACTCCTATTCCATGCAATTACTCTTAGATTCTTGAAATTTTGGGTATGCTAGCTTAGGTTTTTCATTTATTTTTTCTAATTTATGTTTTAATGATTCAAAATTATTTTAGTTTTTTATTTGGATATACAATAGAGTAGATTTTAGTTTTTAACTTGTTGTTTTTCCTTAAAGAATGCATAAGGAGGCCTTATAATTTATCTTATTCCATTATCGTTGCTTGGCCTTCTCTAGCAAGAAGGATCTAGGGTTTCATTTTCTTTATATTAATTGTCTATTTTTTGTAATAGGTGTTTTACCCTAATTTTGATTAAGTTGGTAAACTTAATGTAATTAAGATATAACTTTGAAAGGTAATTCAAATATTAAGATATGGCATTCAAGCATAAATTTGAATGTAAAATAATGATATTGATAATTTCTATTTTAAAAGTAGAATATTATAAATACATTAAGTAAAATAAATGTATGGTTGATTTTATAACCATTACTATATTCTATATTTGAAAATCAATATATCATAAGTGTGTGGTTTGTTTTATTTAAAACTGATTAACTATCTATGATAGATTGATTCCATTGATCTGATCAATATTTATAGATGATATTGGCATGTTGGTCATTAATTACCTAAAATAAAGTAGGTTAATATCACTACATGGTCACATATTCATATATTTTCTTTTTTGTATTTTTGAATCCAATTCATGATGATGCATACAACTAAAAAAGTGAGTCTCCGTTGCCTTGAAACATTATGTGTTCTTGTGAGGTCTAAAAACCTAAAAAATGAGGAAAGTGTAATGGGTTTAGTTAATGCTAATCATACCCATTTGATGATTGGTAGTTTCCTACATATCTAATACTCCAAGGATGGAAATTAAACCACATGTATTTTTCCCATGTAGTGTGATTGTGTAATTGTGTTCCTTCACTTTGTGTGTGTATGGGTGGGTGTGGGTGTGTGTTCAAGGCTTTAATACTTGAAAGTGTTTGATTTGACTTGGATTTATAATTCTTAAAAATTACATTGTGATTACTCTTAGTGATGGGTTTTGAATTTAGGAAGAATATGTAATATTTTCTTAATATTCAATAGTGTATAGATGTATATCTAATAAGCTCCTAGTCCCTTTTGAATCATACCTTTATTTTTTTATATATGGATCTAATTTAATAATATATCATGTCATTGACATGTTAGGATGATAATATGCTAGGGATAAATTTTCTTCTATAAAATAATCATTTTGAGGAGTGGGTTGGTACTATCTAAATTAGGGCCTATTAACTAGATTTGGAAGAACTGACTTGTATACAGGTGGAATAAATTGAGAGTCTAGAGATATTAGTGTAGAATATTTAGAAAATTTGAAATAAATAGTGAAGATTTTTAGGTTTATAACATCAAAACAAAATATTTGACTTATAAGATAGCATGTAATTGTGAGAGAATGGTAGATTGGGACCTTGATTGTGTGCTCAATTCATGTGTGGTAAATGTTGTAAAAACTATAACTTTCAAGTAATAAATACCATATTTTAGTATCTACAAATTCATATATTTAATTATACTAATGTATTTACTAGAGTAAAAGGATAAATTGTGCATGAGTCTAGATAATAAATTATCTTTGGTATGAAGTTCAAACTATGTAAGTCACTCAATAACAAAATCTATAATCATGTGTATTCAATGTTAAGAGATTGACTATTTTAATATGAAATTGAAATTTTGAAATAATAAGGGTTATATTATACTTGTTTTTTTAAACCATGTTTCCCTTACAAAGTTTTGGAGATGATGCTTCTTTATTGAAGCATCAGAGAGACTTATTTTTGAGAGTTCATAGTGATGTCATGGTATGTCATAGATGTGTCTTGGTGAGTGGAGTAATAACCTTGATAGTCTATGTGATAATGAAAAAGTGTGCAATATGCTTGTCCTAGTATGCTTAAAGAAGGTTTGGTTGATCTTTAGAGTTTTCTTTGTTTGATATGTTTAGGGATGATTCTAAAGTATTTATCATGTGAAATAGGTCCCAAAATAAGTAATATATTATTTAAGAGCTTGAGTGCATAAGTTTAATTCATCTAGTAGTCCATAGTTTTCATCTAGATAGTTTGGGTCTAGTGGCAAAAAATCTATGTAGGTAGTGATGACATCACCATTACCACATGTGGATGAGTCAAGGGGAGTTGGTCATATAGTTGTGATTAAATTTTTACCTATTTTATATGAACTAAATCATAGGTCATGCACCTAAGAACAGTCAAATATATTCAAGTGCAAATTTGTGCTCTCAAGCATTTTGACAGTGTTTTCCCATACTTAGCCAAATTTGTAATGTGGCAAAAAGATCCAAGTAATAATTTCTATGGTGGAATATATTTCACATGTGGATGATTAAATATAGTGTGATCATATTGGTTTACTCACTTTTTCTCCTAGTTTACTTTCACTAAATTTTAGATCATGCACTAAAGTGCGTCAAAAGTTTTGCATGTTCAAAGTTGGTCTCCCAGACAAATTCTAAGTAGAGTTGGCTCTGTGACTAAAGATTTTGAGAAGAAATTTTAATGGCATAATATATTGAATGTGTGAAGGTTAAAAGATTATTATATTGTATTTATGTATTATCCTATGTGAGGAAATCATATGGTTTAAATTTGATATCATGCATCAAAGCACAACAAAAAAATTTAAGCTCCAAAGTAGGCTTTCTAGGCATATTACAGTTGGTCCCCATACTTAATCAATTTGCATGATGTTAAAGATATAGACTTAGTGGAAATAAAGAATCTCATGGTATTTCATATAGTGAATATATATGTAGTGTGTATTAAGTCAAAGAGGTCAAAGTGTTCACTGGTTAACAAAGTTATAGATTAGAACTAAATGAAGATCTAACGGTGCATAGGCGATCATATAGATCATGATCTAATGGTGCATATTAATCAAGATGGTAAATTTTTTTTGAGGTTTAATGAATAATAAAATTTGAATGATAAGTATCCAATGGTGAGTGGGTGTCCATACAAATTGATTGAAAGGTGATAATTAATAGTTAAAGACTTGGTTGATCCGTAAAGATCAACATAATGCATTGAGTCAAAGTTTCCAAATTGCATGAGATGAGGTCAAATATAAAATGTTTAACATTTGAGAATTGGTGCATGTGAATTAAAATTAATACAAGATAAAATCTGAAATATTGATCCAAAGCTAAGAGTAGATGAGATGATTGCATAGTTTTCAAGGTTTAACTATGACCATTTCCATTTAAATATTTAAATTTAATACAGGGAAAATCTAGAGCTCTATATTTTGTCTATATATTTTGATAGTTGTAGATAATTACAAGTCACATATATAAATATATATTTAAAGATTTTAAATTGAGTACATTCAAAGATATTGAGCCTAGAAGTTGACTATGTGTTCATGTTTATTCTGCAAGTGACCCAAGAAGGATAATTGAGCTTAGATAGATATTGTTTTGATGTCTCTTGATGAATTGGATATTGAGGAGTGTTTTAGACTCCATGAGTCTTCTATATGTGGATTTTAGAGGTGTGTTAAAAATATATTGAGTATGAATAATGATTAATAAGTTGATTGTGTATTTTTTCATGATGGTCTTATATACCAGGTTAGTGTTTAAGTTGTGTGAGTATGCACAAAGGTGAGATAAGATGGTTGTGATCATTTAAGGATGTTAAAAGGGAAATGATGATTGGAACCATGTATTTTAAATTGTTCCTATGTTTTTTTCTACTTGATTGTGTTTAAAATGGGTGAATAGGTCCCCATGAGACCTATAAGAGCTACAAGGGCCTCATAAAAAGGTGTAGCTACTTAAGGGTGATCCATAGATGTTATGGATAGCCTATGTTTTTTGTATTGATATTTATCTAAATGATATATACACCTTAAGTTTTAGTCATGACTAATGGCTGACCAATATGGTATTAATCATAAATGCTCTATAAATACTGAAATCAAAGATGGTGATTTCTAGACTTCTGAGCGAGAGACTTGTATATGAGAGAGTTGGAAAGTAAAGGAAATTATAGGAGAGTGAGAGTACCTAGCTATTGGTTTGATGAGTAAATAATATTAAGGACTATGTGTATGATTTTTAGGTCATCTTTTTTTATGATAGTATAGTTTTCTTTCAATTTGAAGTTGTGCAAAGAAATTTGAGTGTGCATATGAGGATTATTTGAGTGAAGAAGGAGATATAATGTGGCATGCCTATGTGAGAGTCTTGTATGAGTTAGAAATAAAGTTTTTGAAGTTGTAAGATAATCAATATGTATATCATTAGGTTTTGAATACATTACTTCTAAGGTGGAATTATTCTTTTTAAGGATGGTATAAAGGACTTGATCTTATTTAGTGATAGTTACTCCTTGTGAAATAGGGTTTCACTAAATACCTTTACTCAAAAGGACATGATCAAGGTTCTAGGTCATAAGGACATGACCAAATATGTGTTAATAAGGACTTGATCATCTTAGGGATAGGTGATCCTTGTGGAACTATTATTTAACTAAAGGCTTTAGGTCAGAAGGACTTGACCAAGGTTCTTGATCAGAAGGACTTGATCATTATCTTATTTGTGATCATCTTATAGCCTAGTAGTCCATGTGTTTAAAATCTTGAGAGTGGGTTTTATTCCCCAAGAGGGTTTCCCACATATATCTTATGTTTTTTATGTGATCATGATTTATGTTCATTTTTTACTACTATGAATGATATGTATGCTTCATGAATGATTTTATTGAATGCTTAAGTACTTACAAGGGTTTGGAAATTGAATTAGATTGTTTTCCACCAGTGATTCACCCCCCTTCTTAGTTGATTGTACCTCTAATAATTGGTATTAGAATGAGGTCCTTTGGTAAAAGTTTGATAGATTAAATTTGATCCAAGGTATAATGGCTAATCATAATGTACAAGGTGGTTTCTCTACTAAGAAAGAATTGATATTTAATGGATCCAATTATTCTTTTTGTAGTGTTAAGATGAAGACATACATTATATCCCTAGGGTTTGATGTATGGAAATCTATTTTAGATGGTTATATTGATCAGACTTTTCCTCCATCTAGTGTTTCATACAAGAAGCTATTTGAGAACAACTCTAAGGCAATGAATTCCATCACTTGTGGTCTTATAGAAACTGAGTTCACCAAATTAATTTAGTACACATCTACCAAGAAAATATGGGATAAATTCAAGACTATTTTTGATGTAGATTCAATGGTTAAGTTGGTAAAGTTGTAGACTCATCAAAGATAATTTGAGAGCCTCAAAATTAAAGAAGAAGATTCTATGGCATCCTTTATATAGAGAGTTGATGATATTGTAAACATCATCAAAGTCTAGGAGAGAACCTTAAAGAGGCTACTGTAGTTCAAAAGGTATTAAGGTCTCTATCCCTCAAGTTTGATCCAAAGGCATCTACTATATAATAAAGTCATGATCTTACTCAATTGAATATGGATCAATTTCATGGTACCCTTACTACATATGAGATGAGATTAAATGATGATATACCACCAAAGAAGGAAGTATAATTAAAAATAGAGATGAATCCAAAAAGGAAGTTCCAAGGTAAGAAACCCAAGGAAGATGAAATTTTTGATATTGATGAGAATGAGCTAATTTCTTTATTTAAAAAGAAATTGAAGACAAGTTAAGGCAAGTATAAGGGTAAGCTACCTTTCAAACGATTCAATTATGGAGAGGTAGGACATTTTGCTAATAAGTGATCTCATAAGTACAAAAAATATATTGATGAATAGCATGATAAATGTCATGATGATGGAAAAAGATCATTCAGGTCTAATAAAGACAAAAAGGGATTTAGAAGGTTTGACAACAACAAGAAGTATTCCAAAGACAAGAAGAGTCTCTACACCAAAGAAGATTGCAATTCATAAAATGAGAGTGAAGATAGGGACTCAAAATATGATCATTAAGATGAAAATTATTCATGATTGAAGAAAGAAGTTATTCATATCAAATGGAATCTACTTGGAGTGATTTAGATAATGATGAAAATGAGGTGGACTATGAGACTTTATTGATGAATGATCTTGAAGAATGAAATATTCAGAAGAAGATCAATAAGAAAATGAAATATAAACTAAAGGACTATGAGGATTAATTTAGTTTGTATGAGGAAAGAGTGAATGAAGACACCAAGGATCATGAAGATATAATCAAGCATCTCACTTGTCAATTGTAAATTTTGTCTAAAAGCCTAAATGCTAAAGAAGATGAATGTTCAAGGTATGTTTCTAAAAATGTGTCTTTGAAATACAATTTAGAGAAGACATATAGTAATTTGAAGACATTTGTGAGATTTGAAAAGAGCTCATGTGATCTATATAATATTCTAAGTGGTCAAAATCATGCTAGTGATATAACTAGTCATGGATATGAAGAAGAAAAAAAGAATGTAACTCAAGACAATATGAAGACTAATGTGAACCAAGACAATTATCCTTTGAAGATAAATCATCAAATAAGGAATGATGGTGAAAATAGATTAAAGACAAATGAGATTAGACAAATAAATACCATGAAGTATGTAATTTTCAATGGTTATTACTATACCTGTAAACAGTTTGGTCATAGATCTAGAGAATGTAGAAAGCCTATTAAAAATGAGTTTTCATGGGACTATGATAGGGGTCATTAGTCAAAATGAGTAAGTAAGGTTAAGTTATTCAATTTTCTTAATGAAGGACACTTTTTTAAGCATTGTCCAAATAATGTAAGACAAGCTTAGTTCCCTCAAGAAATGTTGAGTGCTACAATTTTTAGGACATAGGACACATTTTAAGATTTTGTCCAAATATAGAAATGAAAAAGAGACTCTTGTAAAAAATATGGTATGATTAAATTGTGAACGAAAAGGTCACATTTTTAAGTTGAACAATCAAAGGCCTACAAGTCAGATAAGGTCCAATCAGGCTCCAAGAATGCAAGAAAGAAGGCAAGTTAACTCATGAAAACCAAAGGTGATAAGAATGAATCATGATGAGTCTAAAATTCTAAGTAATATATTTTTTATGGTGGATAATGCTTTAGAATTTGAAGAATGCCAAGGGATATTATTGTCTACTCATGTTGAGAATAAAGGGACCAAGCTTAAAGAAAACACCAAGGTGATAGTTGAAGCTAGTTTTGAGTTATTTATGGATCCAATTAAACATCCTACTATTATTGAAAAAGTTCTTAGTGATGAGGATCCAATTTTAAAGGAAGATTATTTAGATGAAAAGGTATGCCATGAATCTATGTTGTCTCCATGTATTGATAATCCAATCATAAAAGAGAAGGAGAATGTTGTAGTAGTTAAAGAAGTTATTTCTTTAAAGCAAAAGAAGAAGAATAAGAAATATAATTATGAATTGAGAAAGGAGGAAAAGGAATATGAGTATTTTTTTTAGTTTTAGAGCATTGGGGTATAGAGGGTGTCTCTATCTATTCTTCTTAAGAGACTCCTTTTAGTGGAGAAGCAAGTGTTGTTGTGGTATTCTTGAGATGGTCCTAGAAGACTAGAGTTGAATGTTCATAGTTGGAACAGGTATGTCCAAATAGGAAATATGTTGAATTAATGTCATAATGTTGATAACTATACATGGAAGCAGTCTGAAAGGCTAGATTGAAGGCTCCTAGATGACAAAGGAGGATTTGTTATTTATCAAGGTCCTAAAATGTGTTATAGGGAGTCAAGGTTCCAAATGGTATGGAATATAAAATCTTGGTCTAGAAGTGTGTAATGGTTTTCTCTAGGTATACAAGAAGTTTCAAAGGTGGGTGTTGATTGGAAGGTGCTATGTTGGCTTTGTTTGTTTTAATATTCTAAGGTTTTAGGCTCTACAAGAAAAATGATCTACCTTATCAATTGAGGTCTAAGTATTTTTAATATGTTAAATGGGTGAAATGGGTTATCAAATCAAGGTTGACAGAGATTTGAAGGTTTGTGGTTCTCAATTTATTCATGTTTTTGTCAAATTAGAGGCCTAATTAGATAGTTGGTTTCATAAGGATGTATATTTTAGAACATGAACTATTTATTGAAAATATGTGTCTTTGAGGGGGCATATGATATTGATCTAGATATTAAGTTTCAGGTCTTGAAGATGTGTCAATTAAAAATTGTGAGCTCTATAAGATTTAGGTAGGTTACAAGTACGCTAGATAGGCCTAGTTTGAAGAGTGTTTTTTGCTCAGTTTATTCAAAAGAGTAAGGTATGTGTGTTTCAAGGTTATTTATCAAGTTGGTTTAGTGCATGTTTCCTATTTTTTGAGTGTCATGAAATTATTTTGGTGGTCCTTATGGTAGATTGAGAGAGATGGCTAGTAAGCATATATGGTGATTCTTCATGGTGTGTGGAGAGATGAAGATGCTTAAAGGGTAATATTACTTATAATTATTAGGTTTATTCACTCTAATATTATTATTGATGTGTTCCATTATATTTTTGAGGTTTTTTGTGTTCTTTCTTCATTGGTTGAAATGATTGATTGAAGAGAGTGTTGGCATGGAGTAAGAGGATGTTGCCAAGGCAAGGTGAAGTAAAATCAAGGTAAGGGGGAGTTTGTTCCATATTTTTACTATGGTAATTTCCTATTTTATAATATTTTTAGGTACTTAAGATCATTTGGTTCCCACTTTGTCATTGTGTCAAAGGGGGAGAAAGTTCTTAATGTGGCAGTACTTGAAGAGAGAGAATGTAAGCTATATATGATGGTTGTTGACATCAATGACAAAGCAAGAAATTGTTGAAGATTTTTTACTTATTGGATTGTATGTCATAAAGGTTTCATAATGAGTGTATGAAGATCCTTTATAGTATATGTGATAATGACAAAGTGTATAATGTGTTTGTCTTAGTATGCTTGCAGAAGGATTGGTTGATCTTCAGAGTTTGCTTAGTTTGAGATGTTAATGGATGAGTTTGAAGTATTTATCATGTTAAATATGTCCCAAAAGAAGTATTATGTGATTTTATATTTCTTTTATAGTTTTAATATATTTTTTAGTCCATATTTTTCATCTAGATAGTTTGGGTCTAGTGGTAGAAAATATGAGTAGGTAGTTTGATGACATCACCATTATCATGTGTGTATGACTCAAGCAGAGTTGGTCATATGGTTTTGATAATTTTTATACATATTTAATATGTGATAAATACTATGTCATGAACCTAAGTACAATCAAATATATGAAAGTGCAAATTTGGGCTCTCAGGGATTTTGACAGAGTTTTCTCATAATTAGCCAAATTTGTAATATGGCAAAAAGAGTCAAGTAAGAATTTTGATGGAGGCATATCTCACATGTGTGGATTATAAAGGAGAAGGTGATAATATTGGTTTGTTAAATTTTTATCTTAGTTTATTTTATAAATTTTTTAGATCATGCACTAAATCATGCCAAAAGTTTTACATGTTTAAAGTTGGTCTCCCAAACAAATTCTAAGAAGAGTTGGCTCTGTGATAGAATATTTTGATAAGGCATTTTAATGTAATAATATCTCACATGCATGAAGGTTACAGGATAATTTTTCTATATTTATGGATTATCCTATATGAGGAGATCATCTAGTCCATAGTTGATACCATGTATCAAAGCATAGTAAAAGTTATTAAGGTCCAAAGTAGGCTTTCCAAGCATATTACAGTTGGTCCCCATACTCAATTTGCATGATCTTAAATATATGGACCTAGTAGATATATAATAGCTAAAGATATTTCATACAATAAATATATAATATTCACATATAGTCAAATAGGTTAAAGTGTTTGTTGGTTAATAGAGTTTAAGATTAGGACCAAATAAAGATCCAATGGTGCACAGTCGATCGCACAAATCATGATCTAATAGTGTGTATTGATCAAGATGGTAAGAAGTTTTTGAAGTTTAAATATTTATAAAAAGTGAAGAGTAAATATCTAATGGTTATTTTGTGTTTATATATATTTATTGAATGGTGAGCATTAATAGTTAAAGACCTAGTTGATCCACAAAGATCGACGGAGTGCATTGAGTCAAAGTTTCTAGATTACATGAGATGAGGTCAACTATCAGATTTTTAATGTTTGAGTGTTGGTGTCTATGAATTAAATTTCATACAATATTTATGGTTTTATATTGATGCAAAGTTGAGATAAAATTATATGATTTCATAGTTTCTAAGGTTTAACTATTATCATTAACATTTAAATATTTTAATTTAACATAGGAAAAAACTAGAGCTTTATATTTTGTCTATATCTTTCGATATAAGTTAAATTTTATATTTATATAAAAATAAAAGTTGCATAGAATTATAATTTTAATATATAAATATATATTTTAAGATCTTAATGTTAGTACAATCAAAGATATCGAGCCTATAATTTGACTATGTGTTTGTGCTTATTCTACAAGTGACCCAAGAAGGATAATTGAGTTTATATAGATATTGTTTCAATGTCTCTTGATGAATTGGATATTTGGGAATGTTTTAAACTCCATGAGGATACTCTATGTGTATTTTTGAGGTTTTATAAATATATCTTGAGTATGAGAAATAATTAATAATTTGACTTTGTATTCATTCATGATGTTCCTACGTACCAAGTCAGTGTTTCAGTTGTTTGAGCATATGCAAAGGTGAGCTAAGATGATTGTGATCATTTGAGGATGTAAAAAGGGAAATAAGGAGTATAACCATGTATTTTAAAGTGGTATTATGTTATTTATATATTTTATTTTGTGATAAATGGGTGAATAGGTCTACATGAGACCTATAAGAGATTTAAAGGCCTTATTAAAAGGTGTAGATACTTAAGGGTGACCCATGGATGCTATGGCTAACCTATTATGTTTGTATTGAGATTTGTCTTAATGAGATACATGATTTTCTCACTTGGATTTTCACCCTTTGAGGATATGTCTTATCTCTTCTCATCTAAGTGGCACAATTTAAAAACCTCTAAGCTATGGGTGAGCCTAAGAATGAGGTGAATCTTTATATAAGGCTAGCTCCCTTGATGTACCACTTATATACCACTACTACACCTATTATTTTGAGGGAAAAGGGAGAGATAAAATTGAAATAAAAATATCCTAAAGGATGTGATACACCAAATTAGCTGATGACTACCAACCAACTGCATGTTACACATGAGAACAAGGGATTAACCAAACATACACTTCTCCAATTTGTATATTCTCACATCAATATTTCATTATGAAGTTATGAATGAATATTGAGGATAGGAGGAATAGAAAAGGGGTATAAAATAAAACTATTGAATAGGATAACTCACACAACCTTGTCACTTTCTATAACACTTCACATGATTTGCAAGAAGAAGCTTTCTAACTACAAATAGGTGAGGGAATGAAACAACAATGCTAAGGAAACAACATGTCATCACTAAGGAAAATCAATCATCTAAGTGAATTAACTATAAATATTCATGGAAGAGGTAAAAAAAAGTATTATTTATTTATCCATGGTTTTTAAATGAGTAGGGATTCACCATACTCAGGTGGAGCATAGTTTACAAAGGCCAAAATGGTTACTTCTTATAAAACTTGAGAGAGAGAAGAGAAGATAGAAGTCCAAAGGTGATAAGGACACTTTTAAAGATGAGATAATTAATTAATTGGCCATGATAATAGGATTTTAAATGTACCATTCAAGGTTAGAAGAGATAAATGGCTATTCAAGGCATGAAACTCTTGAAAAGTTACATAAAATTCCCTTTACTAGCTCAAAAAACTGCCTTCATGATTTAACCCTTTTTAAGCATCCCAAAATTGAATAATGATAGGTATAATGATTTTAATGAGATTTAATTATTTCATACATGCCTTTCCATGAATTGGTTCTAGTCTTAATCATTTGAAATATTCCTAAAATGAGCTATCACCATCTATAGTTAAAAAACTCTTCCTTCATACACCTTGCACACTTATCCTCTAAAAAGGCATAATTTTTCCATGAAAACTCATAAAATGGAGTTTATGACACTTTTCAAGACCTTATATGGCCTTAGACTACTTAGGTAGACCTTAAAAGTCCATCCACTTGAAAGTTTTCACACTTCTAACCATCATGTTCACTATGCTAGTTTTGATTGGCTAAGATGAGAGCTATTGTTTGAAAAAATAAGAGTTTTTTAAAGGAATTAAATAGACATGGTGAGTTATTTTAAGTCATAATATTCCTTCAAAAGTTTGTTTCATCTCTTGAAACCTCATATAACCTACACAATGCACAAAATAGTCAAAAATGCCATGTTTTGTACTCCATCCATATAATTCTATACAAATAATCTTGATGGGGAGTATCCTAAGAGATTATTATAAAACCTCAAATAATAATTATGGGAAAATTATTCCATTATATTATATTTCCATTTTAATTTACTTCATCAGGTCCTTCTAATGGTTTAGTAAGGGTTTAGGCCTATTTTTGCTCTTAAGGTTTGTTCATAAAGATGGAACATTGGAAATTCAAAAAAATATCACAAGAATGATTTTTAAGGACCCTATTAACCTCCATAAACTTATTTTACCTTAATTTAAAGTGTCAATGGAGATATGATCAATCAAACCTCTCCTATCAAGATTTCTTCTCATTTTCATAGGCCATAATATGGTTCTTAAGCCTTAAAATGGATTTATTGTTCTTTTTATAAGAACCAAAAGATTTAAAACCTATATTATTACCTCATAAATATGTTTTAGTCTATTTGAATCTACTCTTAGATCTAGAAGTAAAATTGGTCTCACATTTGCTCTTTAGGCCTAAACATGTGTAATAGGCCTAAATGTAACCCTTGTAGGTTTGGACTAATATTATTATTTTTATGCCTTTGTGTAAGGTATATCATGTGCTCTTGGATCTCATTCAGCTTAAAAATTCACCCTATAATTATCCAAGTACTCATCATCTCTTCTTCTCATTTACCAACTAGGCCTAATTGGAGCTTGTCTAGTTGAGTTGTGTGCAAGAGAGTTTTAACCATTTCAAGAAGACTTGGATTGTATGAGTGTTTAATATCACCCATTAACCTTAAATAAACCTCAAAATGTGTTCCTTGATATCCACTTGGCCTCCTATCAATTTTATCACCCTTTTTAGCTTCATTTGTTTGTCTTCCCAAAACCTTGATTTTTTGAGTGGCTAACCTCTGAGACAAAATAGTGAGATATATCCCTCTATTTAAATTCAAATTTAATGATTTAGTAGTTTTATTAGGTCCTAACTCCCCCATTTAGGTATCTAACCAACTCAATTTGCCCAAAATGGCCTCTAAAAAGGACTATTTTTGCATTTTTCATTTCCACCTAAAAATGACCTCTCAAGGCATAAAAAATATTCTTATGTTCCATAAACATTATATCCATCCTCAATTCATTTTAAAAAATCTTTAAATTCATTAAAAACCACTCTTCCCTCTTAGATTCTTCATTCTTACCCGTTGAACAACATGAGTCCCTTAGTGCAACTGTATGGACTATCATCCTTGGGGTAATATGAAGAGTAGATGGTAAATCTAAGAGAATTATTGGAGTATTTGAAAAAACATCCTTAGACAATCATTAACCATTTCAAGTTATTTACAGACTTTATTTCTCTTCCTTAGCAAACTCATCTCTTTTACCTTCATCAAGGCTAGGCACTCAACTGTAGGTACATATTGGACCTTAAGGAGTATATGTAAGCTCATTTAAAATTTACAAGAGATTATGAAGATAATAATTGTCATAAATAAGGTTATCATATGTCTATTTAATAATTTTAACTCTCCCTTAACCTTTACATGTACTTTGAGCTCACCAAATTGAGTTCTCTCTCTTGAGTGTGAAACCTTACTTCTTTGATTCCTATAGGTGCATACTTACTTAATTAGACGTGGTTAGGATGTGTCAAGTCCCTAATTTAAACCTTAAGGTCAGATAAAATTTATCTATACCTATATTCACCTTGTACGTCTTAAAACAATTAAAACCTTATTTACATGTCCATTGGATCAAGAATTATTTATTCAATCATCTAAAACTATTCAATCATAGATACATGGTTTGGTATTACAACATTGGGTGAAGAGTCCGTTTATAGATTAAGACCTATAGGTGAATAGTTTTTGAATTGAATACAGCTGTAGGTGTGAATTGGACTTCAAATAGTAGATATATAAATCTCTTGATGACCTATATACTCCTTGATATTACCTTTCACTTGATTGGATAGTTTAAACGTGAATCATATCCCATTTTGTATTTTAAGATGCTAGGATCACTTGGGAATATTCATCCCTATAGACATGTTTGTCTAAAATTAGTGTTTAAGAGTACATATTGGAGCTCTTCACAACTAAATTCCACTAATCCTTCACCCTCAAAACTCTACATAGCCTTTCTCCTATATGGAGACTACTAGGTTTACCTATCTAAATGCTCCAAAAATATTTTCAACCCTATTATAGGATATCTAAAAAATGGGTTAGACCTCTATTTTATCATTTTAGGTATCTCATAAACACAATGATTACTCCTTTGAAGTTTCCCCATAATTAGACTGTGAACATAACAACTTTCACAATTTTTTAACAATCTGTTTAACATGTTAGGATCCCATGATCCGTAAACTACACTAATAAACTCATAGTTAAGTTTAAAAACCATGGATTCTAAATTTCTCAAACTTAAAAAATTCTTGAAAATACTCAAAAGAACTTTTAAATTGTTTGGTAAAAGTGTTCTCAATTATCGAATTGGATTGTAACCATCACCAGACTTTTCACTTCCATTGACTAATTAAATGGGTTTATGTTTTAAATCAAATGTCATAATTTGTCATTTATTACATGTTTTAAATTTAGTTTTCTAATTTTAAATTAATCATAAACATATGAAAGTTTTAAAAATTGAAAATTTATGACATTTGATTTAAAACATAAACCAATTTAATTGGTGAATGGAAGTGAAAAGTTTGGTGATGATTCCAATCTAATTCGATAACTAAGAATAGTTTTGCCAAAAAAATTGCAAGTTCTTTTGAGTATTTTTGAGAATTTGTTAAGTTTGAGAAATTTAGAATCCATAGTTTTTAAACTTCACTTTGAGTTTATCAGTGTAGTTTACAGATCAAATTGGTATCAAAGAAGTTATAAAGTAGGGTTAGCTTATGATTATGTGATTTGATAGTTGCTTTTAGTTGATTAGTTATCATATCACTTGATTAGATTATAGTGTGCAGTTGTGGAATTAGTGTGTTTATAAGAAAACATGGGTAAGTTGTCACATAAATTCAAGCTTGATGATCTTGAAGCATATAACCAATAGATCCAGGAAGATAATGCTTTCATGAGAGCTTGATTATACTCCTTGGATAAGGAGATCACTAGTTTGAAATCAAATCTTGAATATAAGGATGAGCTCTTGATCAAATTTTAGTGTGGTGAACCAAAGAAGGCAATACCTTCTACTTCAAATGTAGAGACTATGACTGAGTGCACTGTAAATTATTCACCAAGTAATTCATCTTCTTCTTTCCATTCAGATTTAGATTCAAGTAATGATGCTTTTGGTAGTTTTGAATAACACACTAAAGGTATAGGATCCAAATTATTGATGAAAATGGGATTTAATGGAATAGGTCTTGGTCGAGATGGTTTAGGAATTACTAACCCAATACAAGTAGAGCATAGATCTCTTCATGTAGGTTTGGGTTACACTAGTGAGTAGGTGGAAATTAGAGAAACATCCTACATGGCTCAATGAAGACAAGCTTCTAATAGCAAATCACTGAGGCCACTAGTAGAGCATGTACAGTGTAAAAAGGAAGGTAAAAGAGGTATTGAGATTCCACCTCCTAGTTCCTACACTAGAGTTAGCACTAAATCTTTTGATCCACTTTTTATGTTTAATCAATTTGGATTTAACATTTAGAAGATGATGCAATCATTTCCTTAAACTTTTTTTGGGATGCATAACTACAGTGTTATATTTTGTTGGAAGAGACATGCTTTGATTAAGCATATTGTAGTTGTAAATAACCATTCTCATCATGGCAAAGTGAGAAGAGGTAAAAGGGAGACCTCACCTAAGAAGGTTTTATGCAGTCATTGCCATATGAGCGGACATTGGATTAATCAATGTTTTAAACTTCAACCATCTGCTCATTCTAAAAATGGTAAAACTAAGATGATTTATCAACCTATTAATAAGGCCAATGAAATTAAATCAATCTATAGTGATGCTAAGGAATCCACTGAGGAAATCAAGTAAACTAGGTGAAATTTTGATTAAGTGGATTTATAATGCATTTATTTTTCAAATCATTGTTAAGAATTCTATTAAGGGAAATAACAAGATTTGTTGATGCATTAGTAGAGCATGTGAGAATACTTCAAGATAGGTTCATCATTCGAAGTATTTCAATTCTCATGTTGAGTAGCTCTATGTTTTGAAACTCTTATTTATGTTGAGTGAGTTGTTTATAGGACTTGAACTCATTTGATTAGTTGGAGATAATAGCAGAATGCATGTTGTAGGTTGAGTTAAATTTCTTACAATAATTTATCATATTTGACTGCTATTTTTAGAATGTATCTTTTTTTGGCATATATGTGCATCGTAGGACCCTATGGACATGTTTGAATGTTAGACAATATACACTTTGTGTTTTTTGCATTTACTTAGCATATAATTCCCATACCAGGGCATTATATTGCAACATGTCTATAAAATTTATTGTATGTTGTTAGCATTAACAAACTTGTTTTGCAATTACATTGGGAATTGTTTCAATTATTGACAGTTCACCACTTTATAAGATGTGACTTGTATAGACAATTTTGGTATATTGTGATCATTTTATTGGCAATTGCAAATTACCTTAATCATGACATGTTGTAGGCATTTTCACTTGAGATGTGAATCATTTATTTTTATAATGTTTATCTCTTGCTATGATTGGGTTCTATTTGATGTGATGCAAAAGACGAGTTATCAGTTTTGAGGAGATAGTAGACTTTTGGAGACCACAAGCCTCTTTTGTAGGGAGGTGCGATCCAGAGTTTAGTTCAAAAAAAATCTGAAGTCATGACTAAACCTATTATACAATGTATATCTCATTGAGAGATTTGTGTCACTTTTTGTGGTTTGCAAAATAGACACCATATGCCCAAGTTATAGGATGCTAAAGTTATTTTATGATAGGGAAAATAAGGAGGTGTCACAATGCATGGTGTAATTTGAATGTGACAAGTGGACCAATCCCTTGTTGACACATGGAAGTCACTTTTTTACATTCATGCAAAAATTTGGCTGGTATTTGGTTTGGTTTCAGCCTCTAATCTTTGACAAGTAGTCATATGGAGAATTGTGGGCCCTGCTATTGTCTCACTAAGGGCCCTCAGTGAGGGTCAACACACTTGATTAAATATGGGTTCCTTTGTATCCATCTCACAATCAATTGTATTTGCATTTGCTTTTAAATCATTATATTATGCCCATTGGATGCATGTTGGACAATGCAATTGTAAATTTTTTAAATCCTTATAATTTAGTTTGGTAATATTTTACTTACCATTCCCCATTACACCACATGGGAGAATCCAATGTATGCCACATCACCAAGTCAAATTCTAATTTGGAGACCATACAAAAGATGAGCCATAGACCTTGAGATTACATTCCACACTTTGAAACTATGAGAAATGCCACATCCACATAACTTATGACTTATCTTCCAAGTCATACGCTGAGCTAAGGGATGTGAGAATAGACATGTCAAATACCAAAGGATAATTTGGTAACAAAATAACTTGTATGCTATAAATTTGTGCCTAGATCCCACCAAAAGGGGTGTCAGTAGTGTTAAAGGAGGCCACCATTCTTTAAAAAGACACAAAGTCGATTAAAAATTGCCAATGTGGGACTAAAGTGATAAGCCAAGTGCCCAACAAGGAGGCTGATGACTTGAACTCATGACCTCCCATGTAAAAGGGATATGCCTTGATTTCTTGAGCTATGGGTTCAAAAAAAATATAAAAGGCATGAACTTTTATTTGAAGGTAAGCTTCGTAGGGACTATGTTTTTTTATTAAGAGGTTGAGAGCTAGTTTAAGATTAGAGATAGCTTAAGCAAGTGGATTATAATCCAATTTCTGACCTACATAACTAAAAGGATTACCTTTTATGTATATAGGTCAGAAATTGGATTATAATCCACTTGCTTAAGCTATCTCCAAGCTTAAACTAGCTCTTAGCCTCTTAATAAAAAAACACAGTCCCTACAAAGCTTACCTTCAAATACAAGTTTGTGCCTTTTATATTGTTTGTGAACCCATAGCTCAAGTGGTCAAGGCCTATCCATTTTTCATGGGAGGTCATGGGTTCAAGTCATTGGCCTCCTTATTGGGTGCTTGGCTTATCACTTTAGTCCCAAATTAGCAATTTTGAATCAGCTTTGTGTCTTTTTAAAGAATGGCAGCCTCCTTTAACATTGCCAATGCCCCTTTTGGTGGGCTCTAGGCACCAAAAATAACATACACATTGGTTGGTTACCAAATTAGCCTTTGGTATTTGGCATGTCTATTCCCACATCCCTTAGCTCAGCGTATGGCTTGGAAGATAAGTCATAAGTTATGTGGATGTGGAATTTCTCATGGTTTCTAAGTGTGGCATGTAATCTTGAGGTCTATGGCTTAGATTTTGCATGGTCTCCAAATTGGCATTTGACTTGGTGATGTGGCATGCATTGGGTTCTTCCATGTTGCATAATGGGGAATGGTAAGTAAAATATTACTAAGCTAAATTACAAGGCTTGAAAACAAATTACAAGTAAATTGTCCCACATGTATCTAGTGGGCACAATATAATGATTTATAAGAAAATGTAAATAAAATTGATTGTGTCGACCCTCGCTGAGGGTCCCTAATGAGCCAATAACGGGGCCCATGATTCTCCATATGACCATGTGTCAAAGACCAGAGGCTAAAACCAAACCAAACACCAACCAAATTTTTGCATGAATGTATAAAACTAACTATCACATGTTAAAAAGTGATTGGTCCACTTGTCACATTCAAATTGTGCCATCCATTGTGACACTTCCTTATTTTCCATGTTGTAAAATAACTTTAACAGCCTATAACTTTGGTATACGATGTTTGTTTTGCAAACTATAAAAAACACCAGAAATTTCTTAATGAGCTCTATGCTATGCAATATTTTTATTCATGACTTGGGAACTTTTTCTAAACTAACTCTAGATAATCCCAAAAGGAGTCTCACCATTCCTTCATCACTTCCTTATGGCATCTTAACTCTCTATGGTACCACCTATAGGTGGCCATTTTCATAGTGCAGGTAGTAGATGAGAATTGTAGGTAATAAACAAGGTTTACATGCTTATGATAAAATTTAGGTCTTCTCCAAGTTTCCAAATGCATTCTCATCATTCCCAAGGGTTTAAAACAATTTTCAACCTTTTTTTCCCACATGAAATTATTTATAAAGGCACTTGTAGATGAGTTTGTTCATGGTAGACTATGTGAAAGTGCTCTATATGACTGTTACAATATTCTCTTAACCATTTGAATTCTCAAATTACTACTCCATGGTAATAAAATACATACCAATGATTTTTAACTTTCATCACACCTTTATGAACATGTTATAGATGCCCCATACATGTACTTCACCATGACTACAAGTAGAAGTGGGTAAAGAGTTGACTAAATATGACAATGGACTAAAAGTTTTATCCAAATATGGAATTATGAGGCAAAACATCAAGGTAAGGTGATTAGTATGGAATTGATACATGGGAAACCTCATATCCTCTTTACATGAGACCCTTGTAGAGAAGCAAGCATTTTGCAAAAAAGGAAAATTGATTGAGGCTACACATGATGGCACCTTCCTAAATATGAGATGATTTACATAAAAAAACACATTTAAACACTAAACCAAGAATGAATATCATTTGAGAATATATCCAAAATTATTTGGAGTTGACATGACCAACTATATTATATGAACCTATCCAAAATAGAGTAAAACCTATATGGTGCAGGAAATAGTGAGCAAAAAAAACATTGTTAGCTTGTAAAGGATGGTTAATAAATCATGTTTGACCAATATTAGAACTATTTTTACTTAAATGGATCACTCTAAGTTTAATACCACCTCAAAAAATCAATTTACCTAAAACCTATTCATTGTCCATACCAAGCATAAACATGCTAACCACTTCTATGTGTTTAGAAAGGCAAAGAAGGAGTAAAATGGTTTTATTTCAAAAATGGCACTTCTAGAACATTTCAAGCATGGAAATTAACTTGAGGAAGATGAAGAGACATTCCATGGCCTTATCCCATGTATCACCTTACCTCATGAGCCATACAAGTTCTAGTTGCCCTTTTTCAGTTTATTACTTGATCTTTAATTAGATAACCTACAAGTTTTAGATGAGACTAACATTCCTAATAGGGAATTTGACTTCTTGGATGACTAATAGGAAATAAGGACACTTTTTCACCTTTAAAACCATGACACTTGCATTTATGACCCCTAAAATGACTTTAAAAAACATAAGGACTAATATGACTAAGACCAAGGATAATATAACATCAAATTACATAAAATGGACTATAACATACCTTATGACAAGATATTAGATCCCTAAAACTCAATATTTTACCTATAGGGGCCCCAATTTGACCTTTAGTGTCAAATTTGGTCAACAAATTAGTGACTCATAGGGGTAGTATGCCTGCTATACTAACTAGAGTAGTAGCCTTATCAGTCTATTAGGATTAGGGAGTCATTTGAAGTTTGAGACACAACAAGAAAAATGTGACCATTGAAAACAAGCTTTGATTAAAATGAGACCAATGACTATCTCAACCACACAAAACAAAAGACGCACATATATTAAAAGCAAACACATATGTGCTTCATGAGCACTTATGGAACACATACACCAAAATAAACAAACTGAATCAAACACTATCTAACCAAAGATTAAAAATCCCTCTTGGATAAAATGGAAAGTTTTAAACCCTTCTTGCTTCATGACATGAAGCAATGAATGATACATATAGTTTTTTAATCCTTGACATTGATGTCTCTAACGTTTTCATGATGTTTTCCAACTTCATTGGCATGATGTTCAATGAAAACCAAGAAGTTCCAAATAGGTTGGCTATGGAAATTAACTCTTCTTGAATCCAAATATCTTCAAATTTCTT
Organism: Torreya grandis; assembly: GCA_037957365.1. Lineage (NCBI taxonomy): Eukaryota > Viridiplantae > Streptophyta > Pinopsida > Cupressales > Taxaceae > Torreya > Torreya grandis. Next base: position 216,434 of record JARHVA010005327.1, read on the forward strand.
ATATGGATCCTTAATTATAACCTCTGATGGTGGTTTAATAAACCATACCTTATTAATTTCCATAGTGCTCTCAATAAGATTAGGTTTCTTCTCAGCTATAAGTTCTTCTATGTCATCAAGGAGATTTTCATATTATGCCCAATCTTGGTCAATATCCTCCATGGAAGACTCTTTCTTAAACTTTTAATTTACTTGATCCTCAACCTAGAAAATATCTTTAAGCTCTTGAAATAACTTTGTTTGTAGTTGCCAATCATCTTTGTCCTCTTGATCATCTAGAACCACTACCTCTTCAATATTATATTCTTAATGTATGAGGTCATATATATGGTGTTATTTAATATCTAATGAATTTTAGGGTGATTTAAAATTATTTTGAGGTATCGAATCATCTTCAAGACAAAAAACTTCCACCTTGGTCTCAAGATATTATTCTAAGACTGCAACTTCTTTGGGGATGACTTGAAATTTTTATCCACCCTTAATATCACATGCATATTGATGCTTGAGATGATTATCCAAAAAAAATTGATAAGATTTAGAGCCTTATTCAATTACTTCCCTCTTCAAGTGTTTGCCACATTCCACATAGATAGCTATAAAAGAGTCTTTAACATGTTTCTTTTCATACAAGAAGGTAGAATTACACTTGTGACCACCAAAGGGAGTCCCAGTAATGATTTAATCTTCCTAAACATTTAAAAACTCTTTAGGTATCTCAATTATAATCTCATCTATCATAAAGTTAATTTTTTTCTCAAGGGCTACAAGATATTCCATCTCCTTCTCCTTCTTGGTGATGCCAAGACTAGGCATCTTAAAATCATTTGACTTAACCCAATGAGGTTGACAAGGAGAAATATATTATTTAAGAAAGAGTTTTGAATTTTTACCAAAAAATTAATCCTATTTATTTTCCCATACAATAGGTCCATCAAGGCAAAGGGTGATGGGGTGAGGACAAGATGAACTAGTTGGTAGAGGTGGAACATAAAACTCAAAATCAAATTGAGAGTGAAATGTAGGGGATTATTTTGGGAGATCTTGAGGAAGAGGAGGCAAACCTTAGGATAAAATAGATTGATTTTATTCCTTATATTTTAAAATAAATTAATTTACATTTGATTTATCTTCATCACTCTCTTGAGGAAGGTTAGATGGGGTGTGTTTTAGGCATAAGATATTTTTTGGGCTCTAAACCTTCCATCACACCTTGACTTAGCAATTTCATCCTTGACTCTAACTCTTCAATTTTATTGGATAGGTTCTCTTAGAAAATTATTTATTGAATTTCATAAGAATATTCATGAGGATAAGAAGTATAAGAGGGTTGACATGGAGAATAAGAGGTCCCTTGAGGAAGGGTGGGAAAGACTTGCCTAGGATCAAACTATTTGTCAACCTCACATTCTTTATATAGGATTTTATCCTCTTTATTTCCCCATGATTCCACTATATTATTCTAGCTTATGATTTTATTATTAGGAGTCTCTTCTTAAGGTGGTGATGTAATTTTAGGAATGGATGAAGTGTTTAAGAAACTTGGGATCTCTTTAGGCTTAGACTCCTCACCTTGTCTCCAACTTGGTATTTCATATCTAAAATTCACTTCTTAAGGTGGGGATGTAATGGGAGAGGGAAATGAGGTATTATATTATACTTCCTTTTTTGATTATATGGACTGATTCATCTACCTATTGGCCAACTCAATTTTCCTATCAAGATTTTCTTCAAAAACCAAGTTTATCTTTCCAACTCTCTCTTCCAATTGATTGGGAAAAAGATGACTTTGATAAGCTTGATTGGGCTCATGATTAAGAGTAATAAGATTGATATAAATCTTTTGGAAGTGGATATGAAGGATGATATATTTGGTGAGGTTGATTTTTATGAATTCTCAGCCTATCCTCTAAGGATGAAACAAGGCCACTCACATCCAACATCTCACTTGTAAGCCTTTGCCAATTGGCTCTCTTAATAGGTGACCATTATCTTTTAACCATATATAATTCATCTCTCACCTTATGAATGAGATGAATAGGAACCTATTGATCATATCCCCTTAGTGTATAAAGATCTATCATGTACTTCTCATATTCCATGAGAGCTTGATTAAAACTAGAAATGGACTAATTATAAAAGTGACTAGGTTGACTAAGAGGAGCAAGACTTTGAGAAGGTTGGATATAGGACTGATATAACTCATAAAAATGTTGATAAGTGTCATGTTTAATCTAGTAAGGATCATGACAAGACTATTAAGAATCACACCAAGGCTGATAGGGAATGCCATAAGCTTGTGATGTCTCACCAACTTATGTATAATAGTAATCAACACCAAAATTAGCCATGAAACCTCATTTAAAGAAATAAAAATATTATAAATTATATTAAAAATGAAAACATGGGCTACTTGACCAGTTGATGTAACCTTGGAGTCACCATTGATGCTTGGATAGATGCCTCCAAAGTTTGATGTGTTGAAAGACAACACCAAAAATATTTCAACTTCTTGGACTAAGAGCCCCACTAGGTGTACCAAAAACTATTTTCACTTGTATTTTCACCCTTAGAGGAGATGTCTTATCTCTCCTCACCCAAGTGGCATAATTTAAACACCTCTAGGCTATAGGTGAGCCTAATAATGAGGTGAATCTTTAGATAGGGTTATCTCCCTTCATGTACCACTTGTAGACCACTACTACACCTAATATTATGAGGGACAAATGGGAGAGAAAATTGAAATAAAAATATCCTAAAGGAGGCGATACAACAAATTATTTTATGACTACCAACTAGCTATATGTTACACATGAGAATAAGGGACTAACTAAACATACACTTCTCTAATCTATATCTTCTCAAATCAATATTTCATTATGATGTTAAAGATGAATTTTTAGGCTAGGATGAATAAAAAAGAGGTATATAATGACACCATTGAGTATGATAACTCACTCAACCTGACACTTCCTAGAATACTTCACATGACCTACAAGAAAAATCTTTTCAAATACAAATAAGTGAGAGAATGAAACAATAATGCTAATGAAACAACAAGTCATCAATAAGAAAAATCAATAATCCAAGTGAACACACTATGAATAGTCATGAAATAGGTAAAAATTATTATTCTTTATTGATCCATGGTATGAAAATGAGTAGGGATTTTCCATACTCAGATGGATCATAGTTTAAAAAGGCCAAAATGGCTAGTTCTTATAAAACTTGAGAGAGAGAAGATAAGAGAGAATTCCAAAGGTCACAAAGACACTTGTGAAGATGAGGGAATGATTTACATGTTCATGATAAGAGGATGTGAAATGGATCATGCAAGGTAAGAAGAGATAAGTGGTTATTCAAGGCATTAAACTATTGAAAAGTGGCATAAAATTCCCTTTACTAGCTCATAAAAAATACCTTAATGATTTAGCCCTATTTTAACATCACAATATATACTATGGATGTATATGATGATTGGAATGAGAGGGAAGGATTTTAAACATGCCTCTTTATGCATTAGTTGTAGTCCTAATTATCTAAAATCTTCCCAAAATGAGCTATCACCATCTGTAGTAAAAAAAACTCTTCCTTCATACACCTTACACACTTGGCCTCCAAAAAGGCATCAATTTTACATTAAAATTCATAAAATTTAGTGGATGAAAATATTTAAGACCTTATATGTCCTTATAATACTCAGGTAGACCTTAAAAATCCATCCACTTGAAGTTCTCACACTTCTCACCATCATGTTCACTATACCATTTTTGACTGATTAAGATGAAATCTATCATTTGAACACTCAGGAGTTTTTAAAGTCATTAAATGGACATGGAGAGTTATATTAAGTCCAAATATTCCTTCCAAAGTTGATATCATATCTTGAAACCTCCTATAACTTGTACAATGCATAAACTAAACATAAATACCCTATTTTTTACTCCATCCATACAATTATTTATATATATATTTTGATAGAGATTATATTGAGAGATTATTATATATCATAAAATCATCATTGTAGTCAAATTATTCCATTAGAGTAGCTTTCCATCTTCATTTCCTTCATCGGGTCCTTTCAAGGGTTTAGTAAGGGTTTAGGCCTATTTGTACTCTTAAGGTTTATTCATAAAGATGGAACATTGGGAATTCAAAAACATATCAAAATAATTATTTTAAAGGACCCTATTTACCTCCCTAAACTCCCCTGACCTCCATGTAAAGTTTCAATATGAGCAATCAAACATCTCATACCGAGTTTGCTTCTCATTTGCATAGGTTATGATATGGTTCTTAATCCAAAAAATAGATTTATTATGTAAAAAAAGATTTAAAACCTCTATTATGATCTCATAAACATTTTTTATTCAATTTTAATCCAATCCTAGAGCTAGAAGTGACATTAGTCTCACATTTAGTCTTTAGGCCTGAACATGCCCAATAGTCCTAACTATAACCTTGTAGGTTTGGATTACTCTTCTTAGTTTCATCCCTTTGTGTAAGATATTTAATGTTTTCTAGGATTTCATTCACTTCTAAAGTCACCCTAAAACCCTCCAGGGCCTCTTTCTCATCTCTTCTTCTCGTTTACCAACTAGGCCTAGTTGGAGCTTGTCTTGTTGAGATGTGTGCAAGAGAGTTTTGACCATTTCAAGAATATTGGGATTTTATGAGTGTTTCCTACCACCCATTAACATTAATTACATATAAAAATATGTTATTTTATATTAACCTAGCATTTTATCAATTTTCTCACCCTTTTTGGCCTCATTTGCTTGTCTTGCCAAAACCTTGATTTTCTTGAGTGGCTGACCTCTAAGACAAACCATTGAGATATGTCCATAAATTTAAAGGAAAATTGAATTTTTTATGAGTTTTATTATTTCATAATTAATATTTATACCATATTTATAAGTTATACTCCCACATTTAGCTACCTAACTAACTTAATTTGCCCAAAAATGGCCTCTAAAAAGGACTTTTTTTGTATTTTTTACTTCCACCTAGGAATGACCTCTCAAGGAATAAATTTTATTTTATTAGGTTCCTTATAAATTATCTCCATCTTAAATTCATGATAAATAATATTTACATTCATCAAAAAACATTCTTCTCCCTTATATTCCTCATTCTTACCCATTAAGTAACATGAGTCCCTTAGTGCAACTATATGGGTTGTCATCCTTGGGATAATATGAAGAGTAGATAGTCAACCTAAGAGAAATATTATAGTATGTTAAAAAAAATTATTATCCAATCATGAACCATTTCATGTTATTTTTATAATTTCTTTCTCTTCCTTATCAAACTCATCTCTTTTACCTTCATCAAGGCTAGGCACTCAACTATAGATGCATGCAGGCCCTTAAGGAGTTTATAAAATATTATTTCACATTTAAAAGATATTAATAAGATAATAATGGTCATAAATAAGGTGATAATATGTCTATTTCATCATGGTAACTCTCCCTTAACCTTTACATGCACTTTGAGCTCGCCAAACTTAGTTGTCTCTCTTGACTATGAAACCTTGCTTCTTTGCTTCTTATAGGTACACATTTACCTAATTAGACTTGGTAAAGATGTGTGAAGACCATTATTTAATAATTAATGTCACATAGTATATATCTATACCTATATTCACCTTTTATGGCTTAAAACACCACCTAAACACCAATTTTATCTTACTATCTTCCTGTAGTTAGTTGTAGTTGAGTGTTTTTGGATGATGGGATAGTTGTAGGTGGTTAAGGGAGATGAAATACAAAATTCAAACATTATTTAATTGTACCTTGGATCAATAATTATTTATTAAATCATCTAAAATTATTCAATCATATAGTCATGCTTTAGTATTAAAACATTGGGTGAAAATTCCCTTTATAGCTTAAGGCATGTGGGTGAATAGTTTTTGAATTGAACACACTTATGGGTGTGAATTGGACTCAAAATAGTTAATATACAACTCTCTTTATGGAATTTATACTCATTTATATTCCATTTCACTTGAATGGATAGTTTAAACATGAATCATATCCCATTTTGTATTTTAAGATGCTAGGATCACTTGGGAATATCTAGACCTACAAACATTACTATTTGAAATTAGTGTTTAACAACACATATTAGATATCTTTACAACTAACTTCCACTAATAATTTAACCTCAAAAATTTTCATAGACTTTATCATATGTGGATACTACTAGTTTTACCTATTTATATGCTCTAAAACTCTTTGAAACCTTATTATAGGATATCTATAAAAATGGGATGGACCTCTATTTTCCCATTTTAGGGATCTATTTCCTAAATATAGTCATTACACCTTTGAATGTTACCCACAATTGGAATTTTAACTTCAAAACTCTCATGAGTTTTTTAAAATCCTTCAACATGTTAATATCCAAAAAGGAGTCTCACCATTACTTCAAAACCCTATTTGGCATCTAAACTTTCTATAATACCACCTGTAGGTGGCCATTTTCATAGTGTAGGTAGTAGATGAGAATTGTAGGTAGTAAACAAGGTTTACATTATAATGATAAACTTAACGTATTATCCAATTTTCTAAATTCATTTTTCATCATTCCAAAGGGTTTTAAACAACTATCAACAATTTATTTTCACACATGAAATTCTCTATGAAGGCACATGTAGAAGAGTTTATTCATGGTAGACTATGTGAAAGTGCTCTATATGACTGTTACAATATTATCTCAACAATTTTAATGTTAAAATTACTAATCCATGTTCATAAAATATATAACAAGTATTTTTAACTTTAATAACACCTTTTTGAACATGTTAATAGGGCCCATACATGTACTTCACCATGACTACAAGTAGAAGTTGATAAAGAGATGACTCAGTATGACAATAAACTAAAAGTCTGATCAAAACATGGAATTATGAAGTAAAACATTAATGCAAGGTGATAATTATGGAATTAATACATGGGTAACCTCATATCTTCTTCACATGAGACCCTTGTAGAGAACCAAGCATTCTATAAATAAGGAAAACTAATTGAGGCTACACATGATGGCACCTTCCTGCAACATGAGATTATTTTCATATAAAAACACCTTGAAACACTAAATAAATAATGGAGATAATTTCATAATATATCCAATATCCTTTGGAGTAAAAATGACCAATTGGATTGTACAGACCTATCCAAAATAGAGCAAAACCTATAAGATATAAGAAATAGTGAATAAAAACACATAGCCAGCTTGTAAAGTATGGTTAAAAAATCATGGTTGACTAATATTAGATTTATTTTTATGTAAATTTAGATATATAAGTGTAATACCACCTCCCAAAAAATTTGACCTAAAACCTCTTCAACTATTTATACCAAGCACAAACCTATTGACCACTTTTGTGTGTTTAGAAAGGCAAAGAATGAGAAGAATGGTTTTAGATTGAAAATGGAAATTCCATAGAATTTAAATCATGGAAATTAAATTTATTAATATAAATAGACATTCCATGGACTTCTCCCATGTGTCACCTTCCCTCATGGGTCATACAAGTGCCAAACTCCCCTTTTTTAGTTGATTACTTGATCTTTAGGTTAGGTAACGTACAAGTTTTATATGAGACTAACATTCATGATAGATAATCTAACATATTAGATATTTTAGAGGAAATAAGGACACTTGGGCACCTTGAAAACTATGCCACTTACATTTATGACCCTTAAAATGACTTTATAAGATATAAAGACTAATATGATGAAGACCAAGGCTAATATAGCATTAAATTACATCAAATGGAATATAACATATCCCATGACAAGATATTAGACCCATAAAAACACCTAAAAATAAAGTTTTTACCTATAGGGGGCTGAATTTGATTTGTAGGGTCAAATTTGGTCAACAGATGCTTTAAGGGCTAAGGCATGCCTAATGGCTAACCAAGAAGGTGTTGATCATAAATGCTCTATAAATAGTGAAATCAAAGATGGTGATTATAGAATTGTGAGTAAGATAATTTTATGTGAAAGAGTTTGAGAGTGAAGGAAAGTAAAGGAGAGTGAGAGTGCCTAGATATTGGGTTGATGAGTAGAGAATATTAAGGACTATGTGTATGATATGTTGGTCATGTTTCTGATGATAGTATAGTGTTGATATCATTTAAAGTTGCGCAAAGAAATTTGGTTATGCATATGAGGGTTGTTTGAGTGAATAAGGAGAGAGATTATGGCATGCCTACATGAGAGGCTTGTATCAGTTAGATAGAGAGTTTTTTAGCTATCAAATAATCAAAAGGTCCATCATCAGGTATTGAAGACATTAGTTATAAAGTGGAAGTTTTCTTTTCGAGGGTCTAAATGACTTGATCTTCCTTAGGGGCAGTTTATCCTTATGAAATAGGGTTTCACTAAAGACCTTTGGTTAGAATTACTTGATCAAGTTTTTAGGTCAGAAGGACTTGACTGAATAGGTGATCATAAGGATATCATCATCTTAAGGGTAGGTTCTCCTTATGAAATTGTTGTTTCACTATAATTATTAGGTCAAAAGGACTTGACCAAGGTTCCTGATCAAAAGGACCTGATCAATATCTTATTTGTGATAATATTATAGGATAGTAGTCCATGTCTTTTTAGGCTTGAGAGTGGGTTTTATTCCCTAAGAGGGTTTCCCATATAGACCTTGTGTTGTGTATGAGATCTTGATTTATGTTCATTGTTCAATTCTATGAATGATATGTATGCTTCATGAATGATTGTATTTAACACTTAATTATTTTTAAGGGTTTCTAAATTGAATTGGATTGTTTTCCACCACTGATTTACCCCCCCCCCCCCCCCCACCCTCAATGGATTGTACCCATAATAACTTATGATTCCTTATTAATACACATAGAGATTTGGAGTGTTTATGCCCTAATTTTTTTAACTATGCAGGCTCTTGGGTCAAGAAGAAAACATAACCCACTCCTCATGAATGTGGGGAAAACTATTCAAAGTGTTAACCCAAATAAATATGTAGGGAAATGAGAGAGCCATCAAGATAGGTTTAATAAAATAAAGATGAATCAACCACTATATATAGTTTATATATTTAATTATATATTCTATCTCAAGGTTGATCCATGTAAACAAAAATCATGATCGAAAGGAAATAAACAATGCTCAATCCCCCATCATGAACGTAATTTTAATTGTGTAGTTTCATCAATGCAGAATATAATGCATGATCTAAAGATAATAGACAATGTCTATGCCACCATCATGACTATATATCTAATAAGTACTAAGTGGAATGCAAAGCAATCTCCATTAAACTGTAAACTATGTTCTTTTGTATGTGCATGAACCAATATTGTGCCCCCTAAATCTAAAGTGTGTATATGTGTGCATGAATAAGTATTGTTGTCAATTAGATTTTGCACCTATCTTTCTTGGGTATTATTCTATATAGAGTGAGTTTAAAAATTTGGGAATTCTAATGACATAATGAGATCACATCTAAGATGTGGGACCTTGGAAAATTGAGGTTAACCTTTGGATAAGGATAACTTCTTTTCAATAATTGTAGTGTAACTGATGTATTTACAAGTTCATGTCAAAATACTATTTCTTAGTAATATTGCTCCTAACTAGGGTTTGACTTGTGAGAAAAAGAGTTTTAGTATGAATTTTAAAACTAGGAAATGATGATTACACTAAGTGATTATAGTGTAAATTAATTTTTACTTTGTATGAACATAATAAAACAATAAATTTAATAAAATTTATTAAATCACGAACTTATATAAGTATGAAACTAAAGGTAATATTGGTCACTGATCATATAAGGAACAAAGCTTTTTACTTTTCCCTAATAAGCTTTCAAAAAGGTAGAAATGAATATCAAATATGAATCTATATGATAGAAACAAGACTTACAACATTCACAAAAATAATAAAGAGTTACTCATACATAAAGATGACACAAATAAGGAAGGCAAAACTTCAATATATTATCATTGTGTAGGTTATAGCATGTAGATCAATTCTTCAAAATGTAAAATAATTTGTCTAATAGTAAAAAGATAGATGGGTTATGCTAGGGTATCCATATTTATAAAAAAATACTCCCTTGAAAGAGAGGGAGTTAACAAAACCTTAAGCCCAGTTAAAGAGCAAGGAAATATAGGAAATTCATGTAAACATCATCTTCTTTATCTTATAAAGACAAGTATATGGATGAAAAAGAAATATGTAACTACTAGGCATTTCAACAAGTGTTGGATAAGTAGAGAAATCCATTGCAATATTCTAGTTGAATTCTTTCTTTGGCTAGTTGTGCTATTGTTATCTTTCCCAAGAAATGAGGTGCCAAAATAAACCATTACTTGGTAAATATTGAATGGTTTTAGATATTTTAGGTTATAACTTGCAAAACCTACTTTGTATTTTGAAGTGAAAACTTTTACAAAATTTTAAGTCATCTGGAAAAAAAGGAAAGTATAAATTATAAAATGAGTTTGTACAAGTGAAACAATTTAACTTTGTTGAAAGGAAAAGTTCAAATTACAATTTTCACTTTCACAACTTAATCCTATCAAAAAGATACTTCAAAAATTATAAGTGGCTCTTTCTAAAAAAAGCTATAAAAATGTTAACTACAATTGATAACTTGTAATTTTATAATTTTTTACAATAAATAAATGTAAATTACATAATGTATTTTTATAATTAATTTGAAAGAATTATTATACAAAAATGTCCTATAAATATTCCTTGTCCTTCTTTGCTTGTATCTTCTCGATATGATGCTAAATATTCCTTGAAGGTAATATTCATCAGGACCAAGTGAATAAAGGTTGTTGAAGTCACATTTTTCCATTACTTCAAATAATTACCTAGATGCAACTCTCTATAATTGAGTGTCTTTTCCCATATAATCCAGTGTAATATGATATCTACGGAATCTATGAATGGAACTCAAGTTGAAAATTATATCCTATGCTAACTCCCTTTTGACTACTCCTTTGAATTTATTTTGAACCTCTTAAAATGAAAGGATTTGATCTTGATGATATATTGCTTCACATGATAATTTACTAAGAAAATATTCAATATCATAAATTATATCTATGTCCTTGTCACATGTAACCTTGGCCTCATTAATACTCTTAGTGAGTATCCTAATTCTAAAATGGGCTGCCCTATTTAGCTCCTCATGCTCTACAAAAAAATTAATATCTTATTTGATATGAGCGTGTTAGTCTCAATTAGGTCAATAGGCTACAACTTTGGAAATAATATATTGAGTCTTTTAATATCTTCTTCATAGTTTCTTATTTTCTACTTTCAGAGATGCCCAATCATCATCTAGAGTCTTATAATAATCCATTACTAGCTCTATTACTCTATTTCCTTTTGTGAGGAGTTCATCATCCCAGTATTTTTTTGCCCTTCCCATAGTACCAATATTTATTATTATTTAAAATGTTTCTGTGTTAGTGAATTGATCAAGAGATAATTTTAGTTGGGTTACTACGTTACAATTGGTAACTAGAGTTCTAATTTCTACAATTTACCATACCCACAAAAACTAAAACTCTAGTTGCATTTTGTAACATGAAAAGTTGTAATGTGGAACTTGAGTTCCACTTTATGCTTCCTCCACAAAACCACTCGATGAAAAGTAGAGATAAAAATTTCAAAATGCAATTTGTAACTTCCAAAATTACACTGACTCTGAAACCTCACTTCTCCCATTGTTTTCCCAACCACCACCCTAATTAGCATTACTTACAAGGTTTTATTAATAAAATTAGGTTTCAAAAGTCATTATTTAACATTGTAAGTTATAAATTAGATATATAAATCCAATAATCCTTGGAATTCTTTCAAATCAATGCCATACCACACATTAGTCCACCATTGTCATCCTCTATGTGCAAGCACGACATTCTTCTAGAGCATCTTACATTTATTTCAAACCTTACAAATTAATTTTCTCTATGAGATATAGTGTTTTTCTAGGTTTGATTTTATTTTACCTTCAAAATTTTTAGGACATAATTGATACTATCAATTATAATTTCTTTTTTCCTTCCATTTTGCATACTATCAAAATAAGATTGTTCTTTTTTTCCACAATTTTAGGGTTTATCTCCCACTTTTGAAAATATTGAATATTCCCTTAAGAATACTCACACAAACTCTGATGGAAATCCATCTTGATTTTTTAAGATAAACCCCCATAGAGATTCATGTTTCTAAGACATACATGAAACCTTAGAGGAAATTCTCATTACTCTAACAACTCTAAATCCCTGTTGGAGATCCAGCTTACTTTTGTAAACCTAAACCCCGCTATAACTTTCATTGGAATTTATAGGTGAAAATTGCAATTATGAAACTTTTCAAACTTTTTATCAAGATTTTCAAGTGAAAATTACAATTATAAACCCACTAGACTTTTTAGCTACAATTACATAGTATATCTCCATCAAACATTTTACCTATAGTTGTAAGTCTAAAACCCACAAAATCTATAGTTGGTTTTCACACACCAATTTTCTTATAATATATGTTTGTAAAGGAAATTAAGGTAAATTCCAAGGGACGTAGTGCCACATTTAGCCTAAGCTCAAATACAAATGAGATCATTGACATAGATCTAGGTTATATAGACCTAGTTGATTTATGGAATAGAATAAATGCTAAATTCAAGAATGATTAGATTTAAAGTGTCTATGATATTGGGTTAGCCAAAGTAGCCTTCCCACTATCATTATAGATGCTTGAGCTTGTGCTTATAATGGTAAAGCATTATGATTTTAAGAAGAGAGATGTGGTGAATGACAAAGGAGAAAATATTATGAACCTTGACCATGATTTCATAGATATCATATTCCTTATTATATAATACGAGAGATATCTAGATATAACCACTGAATCTTATAATAAGTTATATCAAGACAATAATATTACATGTCTATGGGTTCTAAAAAAACAATGGCTAAAAACCTCTAGACCCACATCCATGAGACTACCTAAAACCCTAAAAAGAATAGACTTCAAAGATGAAGTAGGTGACATTATCATACTCTTGTATAGAGTAATAAAGAACCCAAATGCTAAGAATTATCAATATTGGATGTACCCGTATATCTAGTTTATCCACCAAACCAAATAGTATATCCACTAGGCCAAGTTAATTTCTAACTCCATCCATAAATAATTGATTAATTTACAAACTATAGGCAAGTTTTACATGACCTCATACTTGGTATACATATTATAAAAGGGAAGGGCATTCCTAGGATTTAACACAATACCTAATCAAGTCAATAAGGTTTTTAACTAATAGCCTAACCTCACCCTTAAGGCTAGAAAAAAACAGTTTAGAAGGATCAATGATGCTTTCATATAATGCATCATAATTATGTTTGAAAAAGGGTTAGAAAGTAGAATATTTTTTGATGTTACAACATATAAAATCATAAATTAGGGGTCATATTTCATTCATTTCCCAGCATATTCATACATCAGAATGGGATGTTTTAATGGTTGTCCCTACACCATTAAAGGGTATGTAAGTGACAAATGGGTGCTGATGGAACTTGTGAGGCAATGTGTAGAAATCCACAAATTCTGATCAAATAGGCATAAGGTATGGATCCATTTCCCTATTAGTATAGGAAGATACACCTACCCTTATCAAAATCCAAATGTGTGGATGCTAAAATGACTCAAATGACCTTAAGATATATATTTTCAAGGCCATTATATGATTTGAATCGACATATTACTAGTATAGTGGGTATCACCACATATTCCCACATTCCATTTTATGAAGATTACTAGGAAGACATGAAATATGAAGAGGAAGTGAGGTTAATCTATTATTCTCAGATGACCTTGGAACAAATCAAAACATACAACATGGCACCAATCCCAAAGGACTTACAAGATGATGAGTCTCTAGTGGATAGGGTATACTATGATAATAAGATCTATCTCCAACCTCCTCCACTAGTCAAGTGGTCTATACGTAAATCCTTATCATTTATGGATAGGAAAACCTAGGTAATAAATAAAATAATAAAATGGATAAGGAGTAAAGGGGTTAAGATTAACAAAGAGTCCTTGAGTATTAGTGTTAAGTTGAGAGAATAGAAGGAGAAAGGTGTGGCAACAATAACATAGGGTTCCAATAGTAGAACCTAAGTATATCAGGTAGACAAGCCAGTTGTATCACATAAATAGAAGTAAAAGTAAAAGGCAAAAAGAGGTCTTTCTAGTAGCTAAGAGATAGTAGCACATCCTATGGATCAATCAATGTCAACTTCTATAGAGGACATAGTTTTTTTTTCAATCATCATAAATATTTCCCCCTCTTATCTCTATTGTTTAACTAACCACAATGCTCCCTCTTATTTCCATTACCCAATCAGCCCCAATAATTTACCTTTTTATTTTTACTAGTATAAGTGATTACACCTTCACCTAACCCACATGTGAAAGTAACTTCATTGGCAAAAATCCAATCAACTCAAGTGGACACTTAGACTCCACCTTCACCTCCCTCTTCTATGACCACTTCCACCTCATCCCTAATATCCAGTAATACTTTGTTAATCACTAATACTACCAAGTAGTACATGGTTATAGACTCAGACATCCTCACTACAATCCCACTATCCATCACAACCAATGGGATAGTTACTTATCATTTTCATCTCCCATCACATACCACATTTCATCTAATCTGAGTGTTCCCACCATATTGATTGATTAATTTGCTACCTTAGATTCCATAGGTTCCTCTATTCCAATTACCCATTCCTACCCCTCCTCTTGTGTCATTCCCATCTCTCACACCTATAGTAAGCACATAAATACCCACTTTACCCATTCAAATACCCATTTATTCCACTCCATTAGTAACCCAAGACCCAAGGAGGTGGAGACAAAAGGACCCACTGATACAACTATAGTTTCCCAACCCACAAATAGGAAAGAGATATCAAAATCATTAGCCAATGATTCAATGACAACATCAATAAAAAATATAACACTTGTCACAATAACCAATAGTGTAAAAAATTCAATTATAAATTCAAAGATGATTATTTTAGGTTCATAGACTACCAATCATAGTTGGCTAGCATAATCATTAACAAATAATAAAAAATAAATGGTGTCACTCAACACTCTAGACTTTGGTATATTATAGGCATCCAAAATATCAAAGGTAGGCCTCAAGACCATATCCATAATCATATGATTTAGAGAGGAAAATATATGTATAAATAGTAGTTCCCCCACCAAACAAACAAAATAAAGATCTAGTGGTGTGGGATTATCAAATATCTAAAGTTCACCTAGGTCATCTGACTAGAGAAGGGATGAAACATGATGTGTAGTTAAGCATTAGCTCTCTTTTTTAGAAGATGGATAGTGACAAGGTCACTAAATATGAACTAAATAATAAAGTTGAGTAGTTGACAACATTTTTAAATAAGTTCATCAAGCTAGTATCCCAACCAACATAATCTCTTACTCAATTCCTTGACAAACAAACATTTGAAACAATGACATAGATTGGTACTATGGTAAGGGTCTTGAAATACTGGGTTGAGGAACTCATCATGAAATGAAATAGAGTAATATATCTAGAAATGGACTATTATAAGACTCTGAAGGATGATCATGCATTTCTAAAATTAGAAATAAGAAATCATAAGGAAGAGATTAAAAGACTAAATATATTCTTTCCAAAGTTACAAGCTATTGACCTAATTTATATTGACACCCTTATATCAGATAAGATATTTAAAAGTTCCATAAAGCATGAGAATCTCAATAGGGTAGCCCATTTCTTAATTAGGATACTCATTGAGAGTATTAATAAGGCCAATGTTACATGTGACAAGGCCATAAATACCATCTATGACATTGAATATTTTCTTAGTAAATTTTCATGTGAAGTAATAGATGATCATGATCAAATCCTTTCAATTCAAGAGGTTTAGGACAAATTCAAAGGAGTAGTAAAAAAGGATCATCATGGGATATAATGTTCAACTTGAGTTCCATTCATCAGATATTAAAATACACTAGATCAGATCGGAAAAGACACTCAATTATATAGGGCTACATCTAGGGAACTATCTGAAGTAATGGAAAAATGTGAGATTGGTAACCTTTTATTCATTTGGCCCTGATGAATATCACCTTCAAGAAGCATTTAATAATTTTAATGCTTATATTGAGAATATATAAGAAAATAAGGACAAGGAATATTCAAAGGTCATGATTTTGAACTAATTCTTTAAAATTAATTATAAAAATACATTTTTTAAATTACATTTTTTTGTTTTAAAATACATTATAAAATTAAATGTTGTTAATTATAATTAACATTTTTATAGCCCTTTTTGAGAAAGAGCCACTTGTAATTTTCAAGTATCTTTTAGACAGGCTTAAGTTGTACAAATAAAAATTGTAATTTGCACTTTTCCTTTTGACAAAGTTGAATTGGTTCACTTTCAAAAACTCATGTTGTAATTTATACTTCCCTTTTTGTTAAGTTAAATGACTTAAAGTTTTTTAAAAGTCTTCACTTCAAAAAAAAAATTAGGTTTTTCAAGTTTGTTATGATCCACACTTATAATATCTAAAAATAATATAGAATATAATGTAGATCAACTCAACACAATAGATATTGATGGACCAAGATGTCAAAATAATCAATATATATAGAAATAGAATACCCTTAAGGTAGGGAAACACCATACAATACTCCTTTAGGAAGGAATAACTCCACAATGTCTCTTTAAGGGGACAACCTCCAATATCCTCTTATAATAGAAGACTCAATGCTTATTTGATACCTTTAAAATTATAAAAATATCCTTTATATATATGTCCATCTAGATAAAAATGGATGGGTAACCTATTAATCTTAATTTAGGTTGACCATTACCCAATACACTAATTCCACAAGTTACTCCATTATCCTAATATATTGGACCCATATAACTAACTAGGATGTGTGCCACATGTCAGTATCTCCATCAACCCATATATATTAATATATCATGTCCCTAGATGCATATAATTACTTCCCTCCTTGACATTTTTTATTCCCAAAACATAGGAAGAAACTAAATAATGAGTGTGCTTCAAATCATTGCATACTTGTCTCCAATCTCGATCATCTAGCCATCCATATGTGATCCTGGTAGGTAATATCTATCCAAGCTTATTTCTAAATTCCATTGTGCTCCTATAATTCTATCCATGATCATAATTTTTCTACTTTGGTGTCCATGCATAATTATTCCTCCTGTGATTCCATGTACCATATTCCACTACACTACTATGATTCCATCCATGACCATAGTAGTATTATTTGGCTTGCATGCATAGTCATAGTTATTGGAACTTTGATTTATTATATATCCAAAGTGATTGTTATCATGACACTCCCTCACATGGCTCCATGATTGTTTTCTCTCATGATGATGTGGGTGTCTATATACCTCAACTTTTTAAGATACTTTAACCTTATCAACCTTTTCTTCTACCTCTTCCACATTTTGATTTGGTGGGTGGTTCCTTTCTATCTTAAGTAGATGAAGTGTTTTAATTTGATTGTATTATTTATTCATCTATGTTTTCATATTAATCTTTCACATGCTCTTAATCACCTATTACAATCTCATATTCATGATCTACCTTGATTTTTATTGGTGCCTTTCCCACTATGATATCCTATAAAGTGACCTTATTTTTCTTATACCAAAACTTCATGAACTTCTTCTAAACATTAATATTGATTGTTCCCAAAGTATCTAACCATGGATATCTAAGAACCATATCCATATCATCCATATCCAAATCATAAAAATATGAAGTAAAACATATTTTTCTATAATGAGCTTCAAATATTCAAGTACTTGAATATTATTACCATCTACTTGAACCTCCTTGATATTCTTTGCTTGAACATGTAGATGCTTGGCCACATCACGTTGATGAAGTAATATTTTCTAGTAGGGTTTATGAACACAACAACCTTCTTTTTAATTCATCCATGAAATTGAAAAATTGACTCAAATTTCTTTGGATCCAAATTATTTGAAACATTATCATTAAATTCTTCTTCTTTTTCTTCTTCACTTGCATGTTTTTACACATTATCATTATTTTCTTCCAATAATTTTTTTTCATTATCATGTTGATTCTCTTATTTATTACCATAATTAATTTCTTCCTCTTCTTCATCCTCTTTTTCTTTTATATCCCATCGATCTAGGAAGAATTTTTCCATTTTTTCCCATGAAGAATACTTTTATGTGAAGCTCAACTAATTAAACCAATGTTATGCAAGCCTAGACAAAGAAAGAGACAATTATGTTTGCCAAAAAATTATTTGATTATTATTATCATTAAAAAGGAGCCACCATTCTCTAGCATCAATATCATCCTCCCCTAAAAATACTTGCAACTTCATTATCCACAAAAAAAAATTAGGGTTCATGAAACCCTAAAATGTCAATAACACATTCAAAACTGATCAAGATAGTCTAAATTTTTTATTTTATCTTTATATTATAATATTGGAACTCCAATAAAAATTCTTTGAAAAAGGTCCACAAATTTTGGTCTATAGAGTGAATATGTTAGAAAACCATAAAATTACAATAACTCACTCCAAACATATTAAAAAAGTATGAGATTTGTTATGTATATTTATTTTCTTATGATACATCATCAGTAAAAATTTCACAAAAACATTCTTTATATTTTGGAAGATATGACTAAATTGGTATAAAACTTAAAATATGAACAACTCCCTCAAAAATGATAAAAAATGATATGTTTGTTTACTGAGACTTCCTTGAAATATTATTAATATCTAGTAAAAAAATTATACAAATTTTTCTAATAGATTTAAATATATTGATGATTCCAAAAAACTAGGGTTTCGCTCCACACAATTGCCCAAGTCAAAGCTTTGATACCACTTGTTATGATCCACACTTATAATAATTGAAAATAATATAGAATATAAGGTAGATAAACTCAACACAATATATATTGGTGGACCAATATGTCCAAATAATCAATATATTCATAAATAGAATACCCTTAAGGTAGGGCAACACCATACAATGCTCCTTTACAAAGGAATAACTCCACAATGTCTCTTCGAGGGGAAAACCTCCAATATCCTCTTAAAATAAAAGACTAAATTCTTAATTTATACCTTTAAAATTATAATCATCTCATTTATATATACCTCTATCTCACTAAAAATGGATGGGTAACCTATTAATCCCTATGTAGGCTGACCATTACCCAATACACTAATTCCACAAGTTACTCCATTATCCTAGTATTTTAGACCCATATAACTAACTAAGGGGTATTTGTGCCACATATTCGCATCTCCATCAACCCATATACATTAATATATAATGTCCGTATATACATAGCAAATTTATAACATAAAATATCTAAAAGCATTCAATATTTAGTAACTAATGGTTCATTTTCTCACCTCATTCCTTAGGAGAGATAACAATAGCACAACTATCTAAAGAAAGAGTTTAAATATAAGGTTACAATGTATTTATCCATTCTTCTATCACTTTTTAAAATACCTAATAGTTACATGTTTCTTTTCCAACCATACACTTTATTAAGGACACCATTATAAGCTAAAGAGGAGGATGTTTGCATGAAGATCCTAGATTTACTTTATCTTTAATTAGGCATAAGGTTTTTCTAATTTCCTATCTTTCAAGGGAGTATTATTGTATAAATATTAGTACCCTAGCATAACCCATTTATCTTTTTATTGTTGGATAAATTATTCTGGATTTTGAAGAATTGATTTACATGCTATAACCTAGAGATTGATAATAAATTGAAGTTTTGCCTTCCTTATCTATGTTATCTTTGTGTATGAATATCTCTTTATTGTATTTGTTAATGATCTAAGTCTTTTTTATATCATATATATTAATTTATGGTATTCATTTTGGCCCTTTTGAAATATTATTGAGGAAAAGTAAATAACTTTGTTCCTTATATGATAAGTTACCAATATTAACTTTTTTTTTCATATTTATATAAGTTTGTGATTCAATAAATTTTAGTATATTTATTATTATACTATGTTCATACAAAAAAATCACTAATTTCCACTTTAATTACTTGGTGAAATAACCATTTCCTAATTTTAAAATTCATTCTAAAACTCTTTTTCTCACAAGTCAAACCCTAGTTAGTAGCAAGATCACTAAGAAGTAGTATTTTGATGTGAACTGGTAAATACATTAGTTGCACTAAAATTAGTAAAAATAAGCCAACCTTCTCTAGAGTTTCACTTCAATTCTCCAAGGTCCCATAACTTTAAGGTGATCCCTTTACATCATTAGATTTCCCATGTTTTACAACTTACACTGTATAACATAATACCACATAAAGATGTGTGCAAAATATAATTGATACAAGTATCACATCCCTTGAATTTGTACCAATTAATATATAATTATATACATCTACATGCTAAATTATAGAGCCTTTATCTGAAATGTATGTGTATATAAAGACTTGTAATTTTTGTTCATGTAATACTTTGTACATATGCCCATTTATATGCACCCAAATGTTTATGAATTTGTATTTGAGCTTATGTAAATTACTGCATACATGGAATATGCACTTTAAATCTATATAAATGTGCTAATATATATCATGTATTTGACCCATGTAATATTTGAACCATTATAAATCTCTACTTTAATATGATTTTCCTCTCATAGAGTTTTATGTATATATGTGAGCCCATTATAATGCCTCCATTCTGAGATGAGGAAAGTATGCTATGAGTCACTATCTCAAAATAAGAGTTAAATATATTAGGTCATGTATATAGATAGTACCATGCATTAACATGGGACAATGTGGAGAAGATGGAATCATAGTAATTTATATATCCATCAAGTAATGTATCTAACATATGTAATTAAAGGAGTATAAGTGTCTTTTCTAGATAAATGTAACAATGAAGTAAACAATATAAAGACATCTAAATAAACTATGTGGTAAAGTGCATGATATAGATCATGGCACCAATTAATTTTTTAAAGATTAAAAAGCATAAGTATTAGTGTCACACATAATGCCATGGGTCACATAATGGGGACATAAAATGTTACAACAAAAAAGTCTAATGGCCTCATAAAATGGGAAATAAGATTATCATAAACAAGGGACATCAAATTTGTCACATCAAGACCTAGGGGCCAAACATAATAGTAAAAAATAAATTATCCTATCATGTAAAAGAGTTACAAAATTAATGAAATATATAACAAGTAACCAATATACACCATCCATACATATCAATGTCACCTCATAGTATAATATTATATCCATGTTTCAATGTGTGATATATGAGTAGCTAGTAATGTATATGTAAGTAATATATGGTATGTTAACATTTTTTATTAGATAGGTTAAAGATGTAAAAATGGTCATGTACCTTTAAAAAAGAAACTAGAATATATTTATGAAGATAACAATAGTAAAAAAAGAAACATAACCAAAAAACCAACAAGAGCCACTACCTTCAGTTGAAAAAGATGCTAGAAAACTAGTAAAAAGTAAGAAAAAACCTAGGCATCAGATAAAACTAATCTAATTCCTTATACTAAAAATAAAGGACCAAATTTTTCCTTGTGATTTATATTTTTATTTCCCTACTTCCAGTATGGTTCCCTATACTCTAAATAGATTCCATGGTAGACCTCTTCCTCTTCTACCTAGTCAACTTGAGCTCATCCTTGCCTTGTTTTGCATTCATCTTGTCTTCATCACCTCTACCATTATGGCTAGACTTAGAACCCTATGGGGTTTGTTCAAAAAATATTTCATCCTCCTTATCTTATTAGAGGTCACCCTTAACTAGGGAAAAGTCACCAAAGACCATCCAACTTTTTAGATTCTCCAACTCATTTGAAATCTCCATACTTAAAAGTTCTTGAATTTCCACTTGGGTTTGCAACTTCTCAACAGTCTTTTCAATTTCATTATTTAGTTTAAATTTAAAAGAAGCCCACCCCATAGTGGTAATGGGAGTGAAGACTTCAATTTTTGCTTCCACTAGGGTGAAAGTCTCCCTTAAGATTCTCCATCATGAAGAAGACATTCTAACCCCCTTCCTACTCAACTTCTAGTTCTGAGAAAAATCTATCCTCCTTTTTGAACTTCTCTTACTCACTTGTAATATGGATGGCCTCCATAAATACCTTAGTCCACATGGCTTTCCACATTTTGGCTAAGATAAATATGAGCCCCTTATGGATGATATCAATTGAAAGATTTCATTTTAAATTAATAACAAACAATATCAATGACTTAAGTAAAAAACAAAATAATTATTAGGTGGCCCCTAAAATGTTTAAGGAGTAGAAAATGATGGGATAATATTATCATGTGCTTCCCCTCCAAGCTAATGTACCTCATAATTCATAGGCACACATCTGGCCATTTCTTGGGGAGGTTAACCCTTAGGAACCCTTTTTGAAAATATAGTTTGGGATTCCTTTTTTCAATGTTTTAGAAGATATTGAACAATTCCTCCTTCTTCTTGTCTTTAAAATCCTTCACCCATGAATATTCCATTATAATGATGTCACTAATAACTTCTTCTATGACTAGAAGCCTTAGGCCACACATATGCACATCTCTATCTTTTTTGTTATGAGTGAAGTCTCTAAATATTGCCACATCATGTCCCACCAGACACTATGTATCTAGAAATCCCACATTTGATCATATTTTTCAAAACATATTCATCTTACTTTACTTCCACATAATAAATTATCTCAACTCAGTTGTGGTCTCTTTCCATGCTTATCTGGTTACTTTTGTTATAATTTTTATGGATTGGGACCCTAGATGTAAAATCTATAATGATGTTTAAGTATATACCACTTGAATAATTAGATCTCAATGTGGAATATATTCGGGCATGTAAAATCTTAAAATGAGGTTGATTCATGATTTCCTTATACGTACGAGATTTTTTCCTACCTTGGTGATGTTAGAAAATGATGGACCCCATAATTTCACATGATAGATTGTACTTTATTGAGCTTGATAAAAGGGATGACATCCATAGGGAATGTTACATCACCTTTCCAATGGGTGAGGGATCCCCTCAAAACCCCAAAATTAGCCATTTTATCTATGCTAATGTTTTCTTCTCTATAAACATGATTAATAGGTATCATTTTGAAGAGGGTAAGTATATTTTTAGAATATTTTATGATACTAGTAATATTCTAGGAGGTTTGAGATGATCCATTTAGACCTTTGATGATATTTAAAGAGTCTCCCTCCACATATAGACTATCCATACCTAGCTTAACTGTGAGATCAATTCCCTAAAAAATAGATTTCAATTCCACCATATGAATGGTTTATATCCCTAGGGGTCCCATGTAGGATACCATTCAATTCCCATTAGAATCCTAAATAACACCACCCACTCCCATAGGTCTAGGATTACCTTTATCTACTCCATCAAAATTTAGTTTATACCATTTAGTAAGATAGTGAATCCACTTGATCTTGGGTATATCTACATATTGCTTGTGAAGATGTGTAAGGATTTAGAGATTAAATAAGTGGATATTTTGAGAAAATTGGGGGGAGAGAGGATCATCAAAGGTGGAGGTAATAATTAGCTAATTCTCTTTAATAAAAATTAATATTTTATTGAAATATAAGGAGGGATTGAGGATATAATTATCAAATATGACTGAGTTCCTTGAGATCCAAATTCATTATAAAATGTGAGGAAGAACTATATTCCACCAAAATTTTAGAGGTAGGTAATCCCAAGGTGCCTCTCATTGATAAATCAAATGCTTTTCGACCTAGGTAAAACCTAGGTAATTGGATAGATTGAAGAAGGATTGAAAAATGGAGGAATTAAAATAATAATCAAGGAAGATGTGTTCTATGGATTTGGCCTCCTATCTACATAAAACACACCTATTAGGGATGGGAATTACCCTCTTCATTAGATTGTCCATTGTTATAATTTTATTTGAAGCTTCCAACCAGAAGAACATATTGACCTTGGGGATGAGATTTTTGATCCACAAGAGATTTCAATTTTCCACAATCTCTTCTTGATCCTAAAGTGAAAGATAGCCAAATTTGATAGAAAATAACCCACTAGGATCAACCTTCCAAATAAGCTCATCATCTTTAGGAAAAAATCTGATAGAGTATTTTGAAGAGTCATATTTAACTCTTGCAAAAAAATAGTTTTTTGAGGTCTTATATCTTCTTTGTAGACAATGTTCTACCTTTTTACACCATCAATCTCCTACTAATAATTGCATACCCTATGACCAATGGCCATTTTAAAGTGCTTGCTTAAACCCACTACAAGAAGAAAGGCTCCAAGTGGGGTTTGATATAGCCATATATCCCCCCAAGAATTCCACTTTGTTTCCTCTAAATATTTTCCATTTTTTCCCCCTCTTGTGAATACCCTTTTCAACTCTCAAGGCTTTCCAAAAGGCAGAGCCATTATCAAGGCCTTCTTTTGTAAGAAAGTAAGAACCTTCCCAAAAATTTAGGTATTTTTCCTTTATGATCTTAGTCCTAAGGCTATCTTCATTAATCACCCTCCACCCTTATTTAGCTAAGAGGTATTGGTTTATATGTATTACCCTTCTAAGCCCCAAACCTCCATTAGGTAAGGGTAAGCAAGATTTATTATAAGAAACAAGTAGGAATTTGAATATTTATTCCATTCCCCTCCATATAAAATTCTTCTAAATTTGCTCAATCTGATCTACCACTTTTCTTAGAACAAAAAACATGGACAAGAAATACATAGGGATACTTTGTAGTGAGATCTTAAGTAATTATATTTTGTCATCTTGGGAAAACAAATTCACTTTCCATCTAGAAAATTTCCACTAAATCCAAACAATGAGGGGATTCTACAAATTATTTTTCATATTTACCTCAAATAGAGGAATGTGGAGATGGGATGAAGGAATATTTTTGATAATGTACCATAAAATATTATAAATTTTCACTTATAGAGAATCCAAAGTGTTGATAAATAATAAATAACTTTTGAGGAAATTAACACTTTACACTGACACTGTCTTATAAATTTCTAGGATTTTCTTAAAGCATTTAGCTTCAGAGACCAAGGCTTTTCCCATCATTAAAGTATCATCCAAAAATTATTGATGGGTGATAGGATTGGCGTTTGATAAAGCTAATATTTCCTTAATAATCCTAGAATAATTGGTGGAGCTAATGATTCTACTCAAAGTCTCAGCCATTTAAATAAACAAATATGGGGAGAGAGGATCACCCTGATTGATCACTCTACCCACTGAGAAAAATCTTTGGGAACCCCATTGATGATAACAAAAAACATGGGACTAGATATGTAGGAAGTAACTAGATTTTTTATAACCTAATTAAACCCAAAATTTTGAAGGATTCTATCCATAAAGTGCCAAGAAAATCTATCACAACCTTTATTCATATTTAATTTGAGATACATACCCTAACAAGAAGAATCAACCACTGAATGCATATTTTTATGGGCAATAATAATCCCATCTGAAATTTGTCTACTAAACATGAAGTATTCTTTTTGCTTTGAAATTAGTTTATCAAGAAGGATTTGAATTAATAGGGCCAAATCTTTAGTTCAAATTTTGTAGAAAGTGGAGCATAAGTTGATTAGTCTAAATTCCTTCAATTAGTTATCCCCTTGATTCTTTGGGATAATAAATTGGAATGTATTTTTGAATTATTGAAGCATAATTCCTACTTTGAAAAACTCATTGACATCCAAGAAAACTTCATTTTGAATGATGTCCCAGAAAACCTGAAAGAAAAATGGAGGGAATTCATCTAAAATGTTAACATGGTATAAACATAATACAAATATATAACTTATAATAGTAAAAATTATTTGACAAGATTCCATAAATATTTACATGGAAATTAGGTAGAGGATGTTTCAATATTTTTATGTCCATGTGCAACATGTATGTATTATATAACACTTATATACAATTAAATGAATGTGTGTATGTAAATAATATATCATCTACAAAACATGTGACAAATAACATCTGTAAATAATGTGATATAGTAATCATGTCATGCTCATGTCCTAATTTTTTTATTTTTTAATATTTGAATGTTTTTATATATTTTGGTTATTTTACTTTTTATATTTTTAGAATATTTGAAATTTGAAAAAGTTAACCAATGATTCTATTAAGGGAATGACCATGTGAAGTACATGTATTTGATGGTGAAGGGGTCCCTTGTCATGGATATGAGGTAATAATTTTTGGTGGATCAATATTTGATATGGGTTCATGTGGTGTATCATATCTATCATAATCACTTCTCATATAAATCAATGTAAAATGGATAACTCTTATGTTAGAGGACTTTACAGGGTCTTGTATATGATAAGATGTTGTCTCATTGGTTATGTTCATTTTGAAACACACTAAACTATATATGGTTCTAACTTAGTATGTACTATAAGATATGGTGACCTTTGTGGTCTCTGAGTATATATTTGATGTAATCATCATTGGTTAGCTGGTTATATAGATAGTTCATGTACATGTGTAGTAATCAACTCTATATATTAATCCTAAATATGTGTATCAACCATATCTAAATAATTATTATAAAAATGTGTATTATCCATCTCTTTATAATTATATTAGATCGTGTACCAACTATTTTTTTATAAAAATCTTGTATAGGTGTATCAACTATCTTTGAATAAAGATCCTAAACATGTGTATCAACCAATCATAGTGGTTTTGGGGGTGGAGGAATAAATGTAATTGGATATAGAAGAAACTCATATTATACACCTATAACTATGATTAATTTGGTATAGTTTATATACTTTAGGAATTGGTGAAATCTATAGGGTATTTCATGAAGTTTATTCATCCAAGGATGTCCTAATAACATGTCAAATACCCCATTACTTTACAAAACTAGGTATGGTATGGATAATAAAGTTCATCCCACCTAAAGAGATAATACTATGCATATAAAGGTATTTTTTTATATCTATATAATTCCTTAAGGAAGTGGAAAAGTGTCATTGTGAAAATGTTGTCACTTAAACCATTATCGATCATGACACTATGGATATGTTGTTCATGGATGTAAGCTCATATGAATATTACATGAAAATATGAATCATTATAAATTATCTCATTGTCTCTAATGTGATCATGGGATAATGTGATGGAGTATCACTAAGTATACCAATTATAACATCTAGTGGATGACTATATGTCGCTTAAAATATTCAATTTTTAATTTCCATTATATTTTTGTCTATATTCATCTATATGAGTTCCCAAATTAATAATAATGTCATCTATAATATCATGTATCTTATTTATTAGTTTGAAATATTTCTTTCTCATATGCCCCATAATTTGATGATAGTCACAATATGCATTAATGTCATACTTCCTTAGTCTAGGCATAATGTGATTGATATATTATGGAGGAATGAGTGTGACATAGTTTTCAATTAATCAAATTATTTTTTATAACATGAGTAGGAGATGGTAATCATTCAAATCACCTATTTGGTGGATCTATCAATTTTAACTAGTTTGAAGATTGTGGCATTACATTGATTGTAGTCTTTGCCTTTTTGTTGTTATCATTTGGTTTGACCTTATAAGTTGGCTTGATTTGATTTTTTTTTGAGGTAGTAATAGGATGTGATGTATACTTCATTTTTTTTGAATCAAGTATCTTGAATTCACATCCCATCACTATATGGCATAGCTCATCAAATGATTTGAATCTCTTTAATATAATTGACTCATGGAGTGGTGCTATAAAAATTTCCTTAAATATACATTTTTATTCATTTTTATTTATAACATTGGTCATATTGGTTATAATTGTCTTTTATCAAAGTAAATAATCACTAATTAGTTTATTTTACCCTTTATTAAGCTTAGTAATTTATGCATAATATAAATTTCCATCAATATTTATGGAAAATGTACGAATAATTGGATGTCCAAAGTGTTGAATTCTCTTACGAATTAGAGAGGGATATCATAAAACCATCTCAATGTTTAGTCCTTTATACTTATTGTAAATAAACTGGTCATTATCTTATCATTATATGAATAATAAAAGCATATTTTATGGAATTATTTAAGATGATTTTTTAGGTCAGATTTACCTTCATATAATGAAAACTTTGGATATATGAAGCCTATTGGAAAAAGGTATGATTTTATCCTAAGAGATAATGGGTTATGGAAAAAATCATGTAAATATATGGAATGACTAAATTATTATGTAGCTTACTCTAACTATAATACCCTTGACATACAAAGTTGTAATAGCCTACTCAAGGGAAAGTTTAGTAGTTGAGTTTGGTGATGGAGTATGTGTAGTCATCATGGTAGGGGTAAAGGTTGAGTACATAAGGATAAGTATTTAAATATGTTGAAGGCCTCATGTTTCCCTCAAAATTTAGATATATGTCATATATTTCACTAGATGTGTAGGGTTATGAATGGTACTGGTAGTATTTTTATATAAGGGAAAATGAAGTTGATTATAAATCAATCCTAGCTCAGAGAAGATAAATCACACTATCCATTTCACTTATTGGTACATTTAGACAATTGTGGTCATGACCAAGATGAATCTACTAGACCTAAACAATAGGCCCCTTACCATAATAATACCATTAGAGAGCATTACAAAGCCTCTAGTCAAGCAATACCATGTGATAAACCTATCTAGGTCCTATATTTTTGTTATTCACAAATAAATTATAAAGTAAATAAAATATAACCTATTTCTCACCAAATCATGTGGCACACAATTTGGGTAACAAATATGAAAGTAAACATGCATAGAATATCTCTACTCAAGTCAATGTAGAGGATATCCCAATGTATAGAGAGATAAACATATAAACTAACAAATTCATATGTATATACTTAAATAAATAGGATCAAGAGTTAGTAATTCTTACATTTGAAGACAAACCCATCAAACCTAAATATCTCCCTTGGCCAAGGTGATTCATAATAAGTTGTTGCATATGTTTATGAAACTAAGGATGGATAATGGACTATAGTTTAGCCAAGGACCTCTTAGTGAATCCCAAGTTTTCATAATATAAGATACATATCTCTAAAGGTAGTATTAAAACCCTAAGAAATGTTCCTAAATTATAATGGTGGATAAGCATATGCACAAATAATCACTTACTTTTTGTCTCTATCCAAAATGATAGAAATGGATGTGTATACATAGATGAATCTAACCCTAAACTCTTCAAAAGTTTTAGCTAATAAAGCCATCCTAATTGACCTTGTATTATTAATAAGTAAAATTAGTTAGGTCCTAAACATGGTTAGTTGATGTTGACCTAATATCATAACATTCTCATATATTTTATGTACATGGTCAGCTGAGATTGAATTTATTTGGTAAAACTAAAAAAGAGGTTTTAACTTAGATAAGAGTTATTTAAGGCATGAATTACTTGGAGGATTATGTAATGGAAGTGTTGTATATTAGGTAAGTTTATAGGAGAGGTTTGTGTTGGTTGCAAATGGTGGTATAGGGGACAACAATATTCCAAAGCACCAATATTCTACCCACCCCTTTCTCAGTGAACCCTTTAAGATGTACACTTAGAGAGACTAAGACTTGACAAGTTATTAAAAGATACAAAGCATCAATAACTAAAAAAAATTATAAATATTATGTGTATACATATGTCCAACTTGAATATAATCATCTATCATGTAGGTGTAATAGGGGATGGTACTTTCAAAAAATAACATAGAAACACATAATGTTGAAGCTAAATAAACTACATTATGAAGTAATAAGATAAATGAAAGGACAAAATTAAAAAAAGCATACATTTACTTACCTTAGTTCTATAGATAAAGAATAAAGTTAGAGAAATGTGAAGGTGTCCAATGTAATAAACATTAGGTGAACCCGTAAAATAAGTAAAATATTTAAATTTATGAAAAATACACATGTAATATGTGAAAAAAAATTCTACGATGTCAATAATCTAAAACAAATTTTGGCTCAAAAAAAGATCTAGTAGAAACAAAGTTATAGGTGAAAAAAAGAATCTAGTTGTAAATAATTGATAGGTAAATAATTTGGAATAGTAAATATAAATAGGGTGAAAATTAATTCATTTGTTTTTTTTAACTATTATAAGAAAATATTTCTCTAAGAAACCTAGTTTGATCCTAAAGAGTGATCATAGTGAGGAGACAATAGCTTCAACATGGAGGATGCCTAACAGTCACAAAAAGTACAACTCAAGTAAGCGAAGCATTAATTTCAAAATTTTGAGTAATTGTAATTAAACTTAAGCTAAATGTAGAAAATAGTATGTTAGGAAAATTTTAGATACAAAAAATGACCCTAGGAAATTTTCAGGTAGATTAAGGATAGAATGGGGTATTAGGTAGGAAAACATCAAACCAATAAATGCCTAAGGAATTTATGGTAAATGGTAAAAAATTAATCACAAAACAAGAACATAATTGTGCATGTCAAGTTAGTTTGTAAGGTGATATAAATCTATGGGGTCGATTATGTAGAAGTGGGCTGATGTAGTATCATTAGAGGTGGTCAACTATGTAACAAAGGGTCAATCTTATTATAAGATAAAAAATTGTTGACATAGTACCTTTTAGATGATTTAGTACATAATAAATGGCTAATATATTCTTTTGAATGAGTTTGAATATGATGAAGAGGGCCGATATTATACCAAAATAGGAAAGGGTCAATTTAGTATTAAATAGGTCAATTGTGTTTGTAATAATGGGTTGACTATATATCAAAATGTTAATGTAGTATGGTAAATAATTGACAAGGATGATTTAGTATCAAATAGGCCAATTGTGTAGGAAAAGTGAAAAATAATATAAACAAGATGATGAATTAGTTGATTTCTAGTTATTTGCAAGTATTTAAGAATGCATTTTATTATTATGATATCAATATCTAATACATTCTCCATTGTTTGATATTTTACAGAGGTGATGGAGATTTTGACATGTGGTAGATGCATCTTGGCTAACAAATTTATTATATGTGGATTGAACTCCATTATTTACCTTAGAATTTGGAGGTATCATGGAGATGAGGTGGATCCCACTAATTTTTTATCTCATTATCGTGTTCTTAGGAGTATGGGAGTGTTTGACCAACACTTTTTGATGGGAGGTGGAGGGGGACACTATAGAGTTGGGTATCAAATTTGAGGATGTTCATTCCTTTCTTGGAATTCTTATCATTAGGACTCTAATGATATGTGATACACTAGAGGTAGAGGATGAAATATGAGACCTAGCCTAGTGGCTGACATGCTTAGATAGGATATATATTAGTTTACATGTTATCTTGTTTGATTTTTATATCACAACAATTATATATGTTTATAAGGATTTAATATGGATTATGATGGTATGAGTGTTGTGCCACAAGTTATATGGGAAGGTACTTCTTCATATGATAGCCTTGTATCAATCTATCCTAGAACAAGGTGCCTTGTATCACCTTAGTTCTATCATTTGGGTACAAATCATGCATTATATGTATGGGATGTTGACTTGGGGGCATAAGATAATAGGGACCATAAATTTTTTGAGCATATGGATCTAAAAGACATTTCTTATGTACTCACCAGATAGGTTTCCCCATGTGGTTAATGATAGGTTACCTTAAGTTTTATGGTGGAGGTAGGACCATGTAGCACATATCATACCCATGTTATAGCTTTATAGATTATTATACGAGGGTAGATAGTGTGGAAATATTACATTGAAATTGCTATGATATGGCCATCTTGGGTGACTTTTGTGATAGGTTTGGCATGTGTTCAAATTTTGGGCCACTATACATCATGGGTTGAGTTGTATCTAGTAGCTTGTGTACCTAGGTAGTTGGGACTAACACATCTATCATCCCCTCTAATAGTTATTTTGTATTAATAATGACATGATAGAGAGTTGAGAGGGAGAAGAGGTGTAGGGGTACATGCTAAGATACCTATGATTAGGCCTTTGTAGATGATACTATGTATAGGGTAGAGGTAGGGAAGCCTAGTTCTAAATATATTATAGATGTGGATGTTATAGATGAGGTTCTAGAGTAGATCCATAATAGGGGTGATAGTGGCTACCCAAATCTCATCAAAGGTAGAGGCACCATCAACAAAAGGAGACACAAGGGTTGGTAGTCACATAGGATAATCCTAAAATAGTTACAAGACATATTTGTTAAATAGAGAGTCCAATAAGGAGAAGATCATAATGGGATAGGGTGGTGACTCATAGTTTTACACTTGTACATAGGTAATAAAAAAATAAAGTGATCGATGGGTGAGTAGATGGGGAGATCATGGTCAGTGATACTAGCACTAATGAGAAATGTTTTGATTTGTTTAAATTTGTGATGTAGATCATTATTTTTATTATCTCTTATATATTTAGTGCTATATGTGTGTGTGTTTGTATGTATGTATGCATGCATGTACGTACATACATATATACCTATTTATGTATGTTTGTGATATCTTATGCATAGTTTATTTCTATTTTTTAGGTACCAAATTAAGGATATCAGATGGGGATCCATGATTATGGTTATAAACCATGATATTTTACATAGGGTGCTATCACATTATGAGCAATTTACCTTGGTTGATACTATGATACCATCTTCCTAAATTCATTATAGATGGTTTATATTGGTGTGGTAGGTTGATAAATAGTTGTAGGCATGAGGAGATGATTCAAAACCACTTGTAAGGGTAATAGAGGTAGAGGCTTGAGTTAGGTAGGCCTTATCACTAGAGAAAGTCACTCACATGATAACCACTATAGCATTTAGATGCATGTTGGCCCAAGTGGAAAATATATAGGATCATATTAGTGTATTTATATCTTTAACTACCTCATTAAAACACATCATTCATAGGGGCTAGTCGTAGTCATCCATGGGCAGCATGGCTAGGTCATAGGATAGGCATGATGTAGCATAACCTTAGAACTATAGCTTTTGTATTTTGTACTTATATTTTTATTAAACTCATGATATATATATATATATATATATATATATATATATATATTGATGTATACATCTCATGGTATATTATTTATACTTGTATGTGGATGTATGTATGGATATATTTCCTTTATAGCCCATGTATTTTGATTTTATTGTATATACTATGTGACATATGTGATGTATGTTTTCTTGTCTATCATTATGTGATATACATGCATGGTTAAAAATAAAATAAAAATTATTTGTAAAAGTATAAATAATTAAAACAAATATAATACACACTAAATAATGATGGGAAATGTGTAAAAATAATAGATGAATAGATATAATAAACCAAAATGGTAAGGTAAAAGGTAATAAATGTTTTCGAACCACATAAAAATATTTTCACAAATTAAAACAAATAAAATTCATATTATATCACATTGGTAAGTATGAAATTTTATAATAAAAATGAAAACATGTGAAAACCAAATGATATAAAAATGAACAAACAACAAAATTAATCAATCATAATAGATCAAGATAGGAAATATGCAATGAAATTTTTTTTAAGTATAAATCAAATAAATGATACTAAATCAAAATGTGAATTATGAGAAATTTAATAAATTGGTTGTAAATATATAATCACTAGAAAAATAAGAAGATAAAATTAAAGTGTTAATGAAGTAAGCATAAAACATACTAAATCAAGATGGGAAATATGAGTAATTTTAAAAATTAGTAGTAAACATACATGAAATCATAAAATAAGAAGATAAAATTGAAGTACTTATGAAGTAAGCATAAAATTTACTAAATAAATATTGGAAGTATGTAAATAAAATGTAAATCATAATGTAACACAAAATATCTCAAATTTGAAGCATGTGATTTTATTGTGACTTGGTTATAGTATGAACTAGGTATTGGAATATTTTGTGAGGAGGCCCTAGTCCTATTTAAGGTATTACACTAAAACACATAAAGGGAACACCAATTAGGTGGAAAAAAATTGGAAATAATTTAAGGAGATATAATGTGCTATTTTATGAGGATATCCTAGTCCTATCCATGGTCTTACGCTTCAACTCACAAAGGGAAACCCTAAGGAGAATGATTGGTTAAAAAAATAATATTCCTTAAGGGTAATATTAGGATTTTTGTAATGAAATATAGAATGTAAAAAAACATGACATAGGCATCTATGAGAAAACCTTAGTAAACTTGAGGCATACTAGGTAAAAAGGAGATACATTAAGAGTCCAATGACCATCAAAATACAAAGGATACCTTCTCAAAATAAGCACAAAGTTGTATAGTCAAATGGGTGAGATACTAAGATCAAATTATGAAGGTCATATACATGTTCCTTGTTCCTCAAGACCTCTTATAGAGCCATTGGTCTATAATGAAGATTGAGTACTTGTCTACGAAAGTAGGTAGCACTTATATATTATTATTACTTTTTACATTCCTATCCTAATCTACTAGCCTATCCCACCCTAATAGACCTCGAATCTATAACGATGCGAACTTTAGATTTTGAGCTTTGATTAGAAATAGGAGATGTGATATGAATCACAAATTTTGGTGTGATTAGACTTTTGAATTGTATGTTTCCTTTTGAGTCATTGTCTTTTGTTTAAATGATTTGGCTTTTATTTTTTATGGATTTTGTGATTCCTTCATGAAAATTTAGAATAGCCATCATGAGTGATAAAATTGATACACATGAATGAGATTTAGATATTTGTTTAAAGGAGACTAAGTAATCAAATATATGATTGACTAAACACTTAGGCTTACCTATGAACCAATATGTAATCTCAAGTTTCAACTATATATATGCTTAGTATGTGAAAGGAAGGTAAGGGAAGAAAGGATATCCACATAGATCAGTGTATGTTAGTATTACAATGACAAGTCCTATTTTCTAATTAGTTATATGGTATAAATATATTACTAATGGAATCAAGGTTGTATAACCAAGTTACAATAATAAGTATCTAATTTTTGAGTGAGATAAGATAACAAAAATCATTATAAAAAATAGAGAATAAAAAAATCCATGAAATAAGTGAAGTCATAAACATAAGTGTACATTCATGAAAATAATGAGAAGAATCCATAAGAAAATGTGATTGAGAATGAAACCATATAAAACACATAAAGAATAATATAATGATCCATGTAAAATAGATAAGTGAAATCCAATTTGACACGAAATCAAGTGTATAAGATATATAAAAATGGATCACAAAACCAATACAAAAAATAAATTATAAAATGTGAAAGAATACCATGCCATGTTAGAAAATACTAATATATTTGACCATAAATATTATTTATAACATCTAAAACATCTCTATGAAGTTGAATTTTGATGCTAACGAGAGTCTCATCAATCTTCACAGGAAGGTTGTGTAAACACTTCCTTCTATATCATCTTAATTAAAAAGGTAAGTTTAAATGATGAATATTAATACTCATGTATAATATTTTTAATAGGATACTTATGGAAAGGAATGGATGTCTCGATGGTAATAATATTTATGGAGTGAGGAAGAGGTGTAACCTATGGAAAAGGAGGAGCTTTCTTTCATGGGTGACTTGTATAAGAAGAAATGACTATTGATCATGTTGATTTTGGGAAATAATGAAGATGCCATAGGATAACTAAACATAAATTATTGTGATGTGTACCACACTAGTGTGAAATATAGTATACTTCCCCATATTCAGGGATACACTCTTGTAATAGCTTAGGAGGAGGTATGGAATTATATTTGGATTGAGTAGTGGTTGGGCATAATGTTTCCATGTACTACCGAAGGTTTTAGAAATGGGTATAATAATGGTTATTTGTCCCATGAAAGCAACAAATAAATCTATTATTAGACTATGAGGTCTACTAGCAAAATGGGTGGAACAAGAAGCCTAGGGTGAATGATATAAATGGTGATATTTAGTCCATTGATTAGAAACTTTGTGTATATCATAATAAGGTTGATATTATCATTTTATTTTTAATGGATTAAGCTATGGTAAGGTAAAAATTACATCACCAAGGAAGGGTAGGATTAGAATTAAAATTAGACTATGCTCAAAGTTGGCTATATAGTGGGTCTAAGCATAATGACTAACATATTTATAGGAAATAGGCTATAACGGTTATGGTATCTATTAAAATGATAAGGTCCTATCATGGCATGATCCATGAGCATACTCCTAATGGGATTTTATATGACTAAAGGCATACCATGTGAGTACTCCATCTCTTTCCTATGAAAAATAGTGGAAAAACTAGTATTAGGTGTTATAAATTAAGGAATTCTAAATGAATAATGAAAAGATTGAAATAACTAAGAGTGATATCAAAGAAATTATGAATTTATAGCTTGGATGAATCTAGAAAAAAATTGGTTGTCTACAAAATTTTTAATCATAGTCAAGTATATGGAAGTCAATGGTACATGTAGGAATGAATTTTTCATCAAACAAAGCATGATGGATAGAGTGTCTAGTTTAATTAAGATAAAATGTATATTTTTGGAAGGCAGTTGATGAGATCAAGGTTAAAGAGAAGGATAAAGTTGGGCAATGATGTAAAGGTAAATATTAGAGGTTTAGATATTGAGGCTTTTCTCATTTGGTTCATCATCATCAAAGTATAAGAGGTTAGGTATAATGTTTCAAATTGATTCAAGGTGACCATTATAACATTGAGTGGAGTTGATTAGATAGTTATAGAGTTGGTATTCCTAAAATGGGACATTATTATGGGTTCAAGTATAGTTATTTTAAATTCAACAAATTATTTTAATTATTTGAGATTCTAAGGGTTTGTGTCCCCTTGAATCTTGTAGATAGATCTATTATGAGGGAATTTGATGCATTAGCATGTGGATGAGGTAATTGATCTCATACAATGAGTCTAAGGATGATTGAGTAAGATGGTTTAATAAATTAGGAAGTTAAATATCATAACTTTCACATGGATGATAAAAAGAGGAATGGTAATGGGAATCCAAACACAACCTAGATTAGGTATTTGCCTTCTACCATAACCTTGACATGTACTACATGTATATTTTAAGGTTGAACTCATAATATCCAAGTGTCTTTATGAAGTCAAGGGAAGAAACATAAATTCTTAAACCTTTACCAATTAGTTCATACTTAACTTGGATATACCAATTTGGATACTAGTGAAAAAGGAGGATCATCTGCATGAATCAATATCTCATTAGGAATCATGGAAGCAAAAGGGAAATTAAGTGAGAGATAATTATACATTATTTCATTAACATATATGTACATCTCTTCATATTATTTAAGTATACTACCTTAAAATCTAGATAAGGTAGCTTTTTGTCTTATAGGAGGAGGATGAGTGATATTTATTTAAAATAATAATTCCATTAGTCAATTTCAATGACAGGGAGAAGTTCTCATTAGTTTTAGGAAAGGTATTTTAGATGGGAGATGATAAAGTTTTGAGATAGGATCCCATTTGTCATAACCCATGGGAGGATTGTTAGATATAGGCACTTAGTGTGATAAGAGCTCATGGGAAGGAGAATTGGAGTAAAATTTAATCTTGTGTTGATCGGGTATAGTTAGTTTAGGTTTATTATAAATGGGTTGAGTTACATTAGGTGATGTGGTGTTTGGTTGAAGTATTTGTTGTGGTTGGTTAGAATAAATACTATTATAAGTTTTGATTATTTTATCTTATGATGTGGATGTTGGGGGAAGAGTAGAAATGGTATGATAGGTATAATAACTTTTTGGTGTTGAGAGTGGTGCTTGTATAGGTATGGGTTCCTCTTGCCCTAATTTTATGAGGTGGTATGGGAAGTGTCTTGAATAAAATGGAATGATTGAGAGGTGTGATGAATAATTTTGGTATTGGAGTCAATAAAAGAACCTAATACTCTCATGTTAGTCATATTAACCATGTTTTAATCATTATTAGTAAGTTATATAAGACTGTTGATGTTGTTAGTAGTAGGATTAGGTTTTTTGATGTTATCTTAGTGGTTAGGAATGATATCGTTGTAGATATTGAGATGACAATTAACTTAGTTTAAAGTTTGGATTTTATTTTATGTTTTATTATATTTAAAAATTATGTCATAATGTTCTTGGCACTTATGAATAAGGGTTTCATGATCGAAGTTAAGACAAATAATAAAATCCATAGCAATATTTCATATTTGACTACAAGTCTCATGAGAATGGCCCCAACTTTCATGAAACCAACAAGAAAAATTTGGATCATACCATGATTTCATAGGATGAGTGGGGTCAAGATCTCATGGTATAGTTCTTGGAAGATGTTTTTGAATTTTTTATAGGGATAGTGGTTTGTGCACATTAATGTGGTTGTGTTGATAAAATGTGGGAGTTAGAGTGTTATTAGTAGGGGATCATGTTCTATGGAATTATTTGGAATAATAGCTTGGATGTTATGTATAGTGTTATAGGTGTCAGTAACACCATTATTAGTGGCATGATGGTTTTCATTTTTGATGAGCATATGAGTACCCATTATAGGTTTAGGTGGTTCAAATTGATGCATGAGGAAGTCTTGTCATTTGGTTTGGTTGTGGGCTTCTTCTAAGGTTTTTAGAGAGAGATTACTAACCCAATATTGTAATTTGGGGTGTATAGCATTAGTAAATAGGTGGAATAGGTTCTCATCCACCATATTATTTTCACATTTGTTAAACAAGTTTTTCCATCATTTGATGAAGGCTTGTGTTGTTTTAGTTTTGACTTTTTTTTAATTTATAAAGTGGGCTAAGTTGTTCTTGAGAATATCACTAGTTTGGAATTCTTGGACTAGTAAGTTAAAAAAGTCTTATAAGGCTAATGATAAAGTGTGTTTTTAATTGATTGTACCAATCTAAATTATCTCTTGAGAGTGTTTCAGCTAATATTTTCTTAACACTGAAGGTGTTAAGATTAACCCAATCTTCATAAAGGTTACCAAATGTTTATAATTCCATGATGGGATTTGTAGATCCATTACAGGTGATGGTGGGTGTGATATCTCATATGTCAATGTTAGCAATTTGAGGTGCTAAAGTTTCATCTTGTATATTTTTCATGGTTTTATTAATGAGTGTTAGTTGTGGTATAAGATTACCATGGGAATCCCTAAGGGGGGTGTAGGGGCATCAAGATTTTATGCTCCCCATGAAACCTATTGAGGTTGGTTTTGGAGATGAATGACATGATTTTTCATCTACATCATTTGAGTTACATTATTTGTTTGAAAATTATGCAT
Source organism: Torreya grandis (assembly GCA_037957365.1). Lineage (NCBI taxonomy): Eukaryota > Viridiplantae > Streptophyta > Pinopsida > Cupressales > Taxaceae > Torreya > Torreya grandis. Next base: position 255,896 of record JARHVA010005327.1, read on the forward strand.
TTTATTAAGCATTTATAAGGTAAGTTTATTATTTTGAGAAACATTTTGACTAGTGGATGCAACATGTGGTGCATTAGTATTATAGGATGTATTAAGAGTTTGTGACACACTATGGGTGTGTAATGAGGTAGAAACATGCACTACATTAGTGGCATGAGTAACATTAGAATCAAAAGAATCATTGGAATAAAAAGAAACATTGGAATCAAAATAAACATTGGTAGCTTACTTAAGGATGTGGGTCTTTTGAACAGGTCCACTATAAGTTAACCTACCATGTTGATATAAATACTTGGCATGGAGTTTGAAGAAGACATAAAATATGACGTCATGGTATGGGTAGGAGACATTATAGAGGAAAAATATTGAGATGTAAAGAAAATGGTTCCCATAAATCCATGATGAAAGGTAGGGGAGGGTGAATAGTGTTGGGCCCATTTTTAAGCTACCTAATAGATAGTGTCAACTCATCACATCTTAATATGAGGAAATAATTTCAAATGATTTCTATTTTGATACTTTTGGTGCTAGTTAAGAAGATCCCCATGGATCTTTCACCAGCTAGAAAGTAGTTGCTTTATGCTCAAGTTTAAAAGGGAATCTCATTGAGTGCTTGTAAGTGGTAGTTAGAGAACATGAGTGTCAGAGTAGTGGAGCCTATGGAATAACAACCCCCAGTGATAGCTTAACATCTATCATGTACCCATCCAACCTAGCTCAAATATGCTCCCCTACCTAAAAAAATGATCTTGAACTTAAAGAAGAAAAAGGAAAAATTAATGCATCAAAGCTCTGCAGGATTAGATCTAAGTTTATGCACACATTTTAGTTTAAATACAACATGAATACTTTGAGAACCAACATTGTATCACCCAAGATCACTTGTGAGCCATTAGACTTGTAGTAAAATTTAGATAAGCATGTGATTTATTTTATACAAATTGTACTCTATTTATGAACTTTGAATTAATGGAAATGGTATTGCATATTTACTTAGTTGTTGATCCATTTCTTATAATTTAGAAATGTTGTATGATTACGACTTAAGTTCTATATGAATAATGGCATAATTTTCACTTTTGAATTATTTTCAATGTAAATATCTATTCCAGATTGCTAATGTCATCACTATGCCATATAGCAACTTTGTTATACTATTAAAATTAACTAAGTGTTGAAATTGACATACATCAAATCCTAGTAACAATGCTTAGAACACTAACTTGAAGAATGAGCACCTAAGCATAAGCCATTCCCTTGATTCAACTACATGCATAAATGACACTTAGCTTTTTATCCATGTGTCTTACACCATTAAGAGATATAACTAGCCAAACATGAACTCAAGCCAAAAAGAATTGTGCCACCATGATTATGACTAGTTCCCTTGAATAGACTTGTGCCTCTTTATCTTATCTAGAATGACATGTGTCGATATACCACATAAGACCATTTCATAAATGACTAAGTCCCATTCAGAATAAGGTTTTACCATGTTTTAAATAGCCCAATGTGAGCCCTAGTCCTTTCACTATTGTACTTTGGGTGGGTGTACAAGGCTTGCACCTTTTGTGAAATTGATGCCAGTGGAGTAGTGCATTAAAATTTTGTGCACCATAAGGTTTTACTATACTTTCACATAGATGTATCAAGTATATAAATAACTTAGATTGACTACTAAGTGCATTAATAAGCACATGAGCTAAATGAAGAAACTTTTTTACAACATTTAAGGACTTATCTACTATCACTTCACCTATAATTCCAATTTGGTAAATTAATCACTTGTGCTTTCTAAGAAATTGAGGCCATGACACATAAATTATGGGCACATGAATCTTATCTAGATCTAATGAATTTATCTAGCTTATCATGCATAATTTCAACTAGGAGAGTCGAAAACTTGTGCTCCCTAAGAACTTGAGGCTAGACATCTCAGTGGTGGGCATGTGAGACTCAAAAAAGAGGTACACAGAACCCCATGCACAAGGTTCCAAATGAAGGGTGTTTTCAAGACTGTTAGTGAACTACTCTATCCTTTCACACATAATTCTAATTAGGTGAGTCAAGAAATTATACCTTCTAAGCACATGAGGATATACATATAAGTAGTGGACATGTGAAACTCACTATATGTAAGTAGAATATGCACAAGATCCATGTGTGTAAGGTGAACATTGCAGGGTTCTTGGAAGCCCAAGAATGAACTACTTTAGTGCTTTTACATAAAATAATAATTAGGTGAGTCAAGACCATTTTATTTCCAAGCACTTAGGGCCAGATGCCTAAGTTTTTGTGTGTGAGGGAGTTACTACACTTTAAATATTTGACAACAAAATGACAAAGTACATAAGCATGAAGGTAACCTTTACACCCAAGTTATAAAGTGTTTCATCAATTAATCATGTGCTATAGACCAAAGAAGAAGATGAAGATTCTTAAACATAGTTGAGTGCAAGAAACAAATTGAAGATGCATAATCTGACCATGTAAAAGAGAACAATAAGAGGAGATTCAGCACTAGAGGGCTAGTGTAAGGGATTTGTATGGGGTAGGATAGGTCAAGGTAAGATAAAGTGTAAGAACTATTCAAAATATAGAAACACATTTGAAATGGAAGTGAAACTAGAAGATAAATTGGAACCAAGGAGGATAAATCATGCACATGTGAGGTATTGTACCCAAGTTTCCACAAGGAAGGCAAAGGTCATGCCAAGTGAACAAACATGGGAGAAGAATCATCTAAGATAGCTAGTATCCACCTAGATTTGAGTAATTAGTGATCATTTAAACTAAACATCACTTTAATAAATTTCCATTAGAGATAATTTAATAAATTAGTGATAGAGGGACAAATATACACATTTAATGCATTGATGATAAAGGATTTTCATAGATTTCACAAAAAACTGCATTTTTTAAGAACTCTAGTCACTACCACACTATAAAGCACCTACATTAATAATGGTAGATAAGGAAAGGATAAAAAATAGAAATCAAAAAACTTTCTTAGGTTACAAGGTTTACACTAACTTAAGACTTAGAGTTAACCTAGGCAAAAACTAGAGAGTGGAGGTACAAAAACCCTATACTACTGACAATTTGAGTACTTTCAAGCACTAAGAGTGAATAACCACATACTAGGAAGGATTGAATTCATATTAATATTGATTTGGATAAGTGTGGAGAGAGAATTATATAGAAATAAAATAGTTGGAAAATTGAATTAATGCCCAGGCTACCATTAAAGGCCAACAAATATTGAGCGCTGAGGGGGTAGTTTCAAATCTCATGATTGTAGAAGCTATATCACCATTTGAGGCTTTGGTAAACTTAACCTAGTGCACTTCAACACTAGTAGGTTTAGGATTGTGAAGAAATGGAAGGGATAAATCTTTGATTAGATGAAACAAGACCTAAAGCAGGTGTGTATAGAACCCAAAACAACCACTACAAAAAAAGGAGCATAATGAGTGGAAGCAGTGAGCATGATGTAAGTAGACACCAAGATGCTCACCAAAATGTCCTAACAATTAATGAAGTTCCATCTATAGGTCATGATAGGGAAGGATTTTCACTCTTTTATGCACACCTACTAGTTAAAAAAATATAACCACCGCATGTCTAGTAATATACAAGACATCATGCAGGATTAGATGGTGGACACAAGGTGGAAGATACCATAAGGTGATACATATTTTACATCTTGATCCAAGAAAAATTGATATCTTACAACACAACTCAAATATATGAGTTTCCATACTTCAAGAAGTTGGAAGATATTATATAATTCCTACTATCACATGTCCATGAGGACCACATTTACTTTGTAAGGAGGTGCATGAAGACTTTAATGAAACTAATAAAGAGAATGATCAAGCTTATAGATACTAGTAAAGACATCCATTAGATGATGGATAATGATTAATAGGTGAAGTGTGTAGTCCATATCCTAAATTATTTCAAGGGGGTTTTACGTTTCCCATCAAAGAGTGTAAGGACCCTAACATAAGGGTAGTGGTGTACCTCATAAGCTCCAAACTATGCTTAGGAGATCAATGGAATAATGTGACTAAGGCATACCTTTATAGTGCCTACCATAGGGCATAGGGTGTATAGTTTAATATTTCTAAATTAGTCATTGATTAATTTGTGAAGAATGTATAGGAGTGCCACAAAGTAAAAGGAACATTTAGGTGGTGATTCATTCTCAATCTCATTGTCATGGAAGAGATTAAAATTCTATATGGGGATGATGGTAACCTCTAGGTCCATCTAGAGCATAATGACTCCCTGATATTATTGGGTGAATATTTTGTCATCAACTAATTGATGACAAAATGGGTATATCAACCACAATACAAGGAGATTTATGCCACAAAAAGTGTAGGTTTACCACATCTTAATGAGATAAATCTCTCTTCTCATCAAGGGGAGGTTCCCTATGAATCATTTATATGCTATATATGTATATATATAAATAGAAAATAATACTCAGGGTAGTATAACAACATCTATCTATCTTTTTTCAGAGATGATGTTCACGAAACAAAAGAGAGAGATCCCGGTTGATTGTTGAAAGCATTCTTCTTCTTTCAAAAATGATATCCAGCACATAGCAAAAAATCTCATAGAGTAGTAACAAGGTCCACAAAGAAACCCAAAAAAGTGAAAAGTCTTTTATTGCCTCCTTCACTGATTCAGAGTACACATAATAGTAGAGTGAAACAAAGCCCAAAGTCTTCACTTAAAACTACAATGGATAAAAGGGTCACAAAGATAAAAGGAGCTCAAAGTCTTTCTTTTATCCTTTAGAATCATCTTTAGATAATTTCAATACACACACTTTGCTTATTAAACTGAATAGATGAGAGATTATCAAGAAAGAGAACATAAGAACTATTTCCTAAGTAACACAAATTACTTCAACACAAAGTCCAAAATTAACCTATTTCTCATTCATTCAACAAAATATGATTTAAAAATTGAGCACAAAGTCTCAAGAAGTGTCTCAATTTTGGTAGATTTTTTTCTCTCAATTATCTAGAGATATCTTTACAAAAGAGGTTCCCTCTATATATAGGGATAAAAAACCTTCAAAATTGGAAAAAGATTAAAATATCAAAAACCTAGTCAAAGATGAGTCAGTGTTGACTTTGGGACATTTTTTGGAATTTTTACATGTAATTACATATTACAAAAGTGCATGTACTTTCACATAAAAAAAGTACATGAGCGAATGTCCCAAATCGATTACAAGGTACATGAGAAGAAAGAAGAAGAGAGAATGGAGGAATAATTCAACTCTTACCGCCAGACTTCTTCAGATGAGCATCATACATGGTGATAGATGCCTAAATTCTTATACTGTCTAGCACAATGGTATTCTTGAAGATTACTTTGGCTCTGATTGTAGTGTGTTTTAATGCTATGATTGCTTTGGCATGACTAGTTAACTTGGTTCTTAGATTATCTAGAGTTAACTGAGTATCTAAAATGTTATCCACAGAAATCTTTAAAAATGCTTTCTCTTAGAAATCCCTTTGGATCATACCTTTGAATTCTTGAATCATCTCCTCTACTAAAATAAATTGATTATCTCTAGAGGTGAGTTCGCAAGGCAACTCCTCCAATCTGTTCAACAGGCCAATGCCACTTTTTTCATTGGCATCCTTAGAAGACTCGAGATCTTCGATCAACTCCTTAAGTACCTAGATTCTGTATATCAGTGATTCTATGATTTCAACATAGGAATATTTATTGGAAATGACGTTGATCAACACTAAGGTGCATTTCTTTAGATCTTTCATCTCTACCCACTTGCTAAGATATTTACTTGTACTGTCAATATCTTGAGAAATAAGAGAGATGAGGTCTTCTAAATCTATCCTTATTTTCTTCATTTTATCTATCTTCTTAGCAACCTCTATAAACAAGGAAATTCCTTGTGTATGCATCTTTTGTATATAATCTTCAAGTACTTTCCATTTCATGTAGGTCCTCTTTGCTTTTTGGATAACATGATCATCTATGTAAAAGGCTTCTAGGGTCACTGCTTCAGGAGCAAAAGTGAATCTCCTAACTACCACAGTTAATTGTTCTACCTTTACCTTATAATAATCTTTCATCTCTTTCTCCCTATCAAATTTTTGGACCATGGCATCCATTGCAAACTATAGGTCACTCTTCGCACCCTTGTGAGTTACTTTCCCCAACTCAACACAAGAAATGGAGTAGCTACTCATGTAAAAATTCTATAGGGTTTCATCTTATAGAGGTTTGGCTATCTCCAATAATTTTTTCCCCTTTTACTCAACCATTTTCAAAAGGATCCTTGAGTTCATGGGGGTCTTAGCTTTCACTGGCACTATTTTTCTAAAATCAAAGTCATCTGGAGAGATGGCTTGCTTCTTCCTTTTGGGTGGGAAAGTTGATAACCAAGGTGAGAAAGAAAAATCACTTACTATAGTAACAGTCCCTACAACTGGTGTTACTAGGGTAACATCTACACTACTAGTGGGAACAATGGGCATAGTCGGTGTAGTAGGTGAAACTATATCAACTGTTAGCTGGTCGATGGTAGAACTATCTCTAATATTGAAAGAAGGAGATGAGAGATTGGGGATAGATCTTGATGATTGAAGAACATCTCTAGAAGTGCCTTGAGGGTCACAAAAACTAAATCCAAAAGGAGAGGTGGATCCAGAAGAAGGAATGTTGATGGGAGAAAGCGGTGAATGAGCTACCATAGGGGACTGGGGTGGAAAAGAAGAAACCCTTACAGGTGGTTATGCCCCCTCTTGGGGAGATATATTTTTGGTTCCCTATTGCTTTAAAGGCCTGTCATCTATCTCCATCTATTCTACTACCTATTCTTGAGTTGTTTGTTCTCCAACCCCCATAGCTATTGATTTTGGCTCTTTCTTAGCAACCTTTGATTTCCTCGACACAAAGATGATCTTAGGTATGTGAGGCCTAGAAGAAGGAACGTCACCTTTATTTTTAGTCCTATTTTTTGCTCTCTTCCTTATTTTCTCTTAGAATTTAGCCTCTGATCTTGTGATGAATTCCTTCAATGTGATTCCTTTGGTCGCTAGCCAATCATTGGTGTTAGCCAATATTGGTTCAAATATCATCCGTAAAGAAGTCAACTCCTTTTGGGACCACTAAATTGGAGGAAGAGGAGAGTTAGCAACATTTTCTACTAGGTATCTATTTTTAATTATATTTTTATCATCAACCAAATTTGGGGGAATATCTGTAAGCCCCAGATATTCAATTTGCTCTAGAAACAGTCTGCTAAAGTCCATTCTTTTGATCTCTTCCACTGTTCTCAAGTCTATCTAGATGTCTTAAATCATGGGCTCATGAAACTAAGTCTTTCTTCTAATCATATCCTTGACACCCCTATAGTAAAAATGGGGCCTTCTTTTGAACTGATTCATGGTGACAAGTTCCATTTCTGTCTTTATTACCCTTACTTTGGCAGCAGTCAAAACTGAGTATCTACCAATTTCTATTGGAAACCTAAAACCTGGCTTCCTAAGTTCCATTTGATTAGTATGCATGACAATAATCTATCTACACAGCTCTATTAGGACTAATTTGTTAGAAGGAAATTTGAGGAGCATGTAGGGATAGCCTTGGAAAAAACCAACCTGTAGATAGCAAAAGGTGGGGAATTGTAAAAACATGTAGCCCAAATCATTGACAATAGTCAAGGCTTCATCTAATAATCTCTTCTACTTTAGATAAGGATTGAAAAGGCACAAAAATACCATGAATAAGGCATCATTTACCCTCCTAAAGTGACGGATTGATCTTGTTAGTGTTAGTTCAGGCTAATATGAAAAAATAGGGGTGGTTCTTCTATCTCCTTCTGTTGTCAAACCTAGAAAGGTTTGTATTGAATCCGTAATGTATACTAAGTATGAAGTCATATAGAATTTCAAAGTACTAGACACCTTTGTTAATTGCTCATGAAAAGCATTGCTGATCTACTCACCCTAGAAGATGACTTGTTTCCCTTGTAGAATTATCTTAATAAAGGGATACATCTATTTATGGAATTGAAAAGAAGATGGTAGGCCTTGTACCCTACTAAGAAGAGTAATTAGGTCACCAATTTCCTCTATGAAATCACTTCTCAAAAAATTCCATGACCATCTAGACAACTTGGCCCTAGGAGTCTTGAGCCATCTGTTCAACACCTTTTTCTCCTTCTCAGAATCTTTGTCATATTCTTTTTGTGCCTCAATGAAGTAAATTTTCAACACTTCGGTAGTAGTAAGGCACATGAAAAATTTATTGATAAATTTAGGGTCCATTCAAATTATCGAATTACAACTGGCATCTAACACTGCCCTGGTCTCTCTGTTATATAACTGGGCACACTGGAGGATGAACTCTATGTGATGTATTGCCACAGGGAAAGAGGAAACTAGATGGATGTTGCTTTCAATTATTCTTTTCATCTCTGAGCTTGGGTTTGTCACCTTGGTTCTCTCCATGAACTTGGCCATATCCACATGGCTGATCTCTATGTCTCTAATGTCGTCGACATTAGAAGTGACCGAGGTGATTGGGAAAACACCTTGATACTATTACTTCATGGCCTTTAACTTCTTTAGAGAAGCTTCAGTCATCAAGATGAGCCTTTATTGAGAGAATTCTGATGAAAGAGGATCTTTAGGGGGAACTATGATAAGAATCATGATTGTGTAATGAGGAAAAGATTGGCAATTTAGGGAAATTACATGTCAGGTGATCATGACCAAGGAAGGGCACTTGAAAGGGCTAAGGTACAAGTGGGTTAGAAAGTGAGGAAAATGGGGAGTGGGCATGAAAAATAGATGGAATAAAAATTCTCCAAAGTTAAAGAAAAAATGGAGAAAAAGGATGTAGGGCAAAAAAATTTACCACCATGGCATGTGGGACGGGTCTACATGCATAGGCGCCAAAATTTGCTGCCCCTGCATGCTAAGGTGAGTAAACATGCATTGGTAGTAATATTCACCACCAATGCATATTGGGGAAAAGAATGTGTAAGGATGGAAAAATTTTCCACCCTTACACTTGTCAAAATAGGTGTAATAGTGGCAATTTTTGCCACCCTTACATCGTAGTCAAGTCGAGTTGCATCGACAACAAAATTTGCTGCCAGTTCATGAGATAAAATGTAGTGTTAAGGCAGCAAAAATCACTACCCTTAAACTAATAGAAAGATGGGTAGGAAAAGGGAGAGTAGAAAAATTCACTACCCTAACACTAAGGAAAAGAAAGAAAAGCTGAATGGGGAGGAAGGGAAGATGAGGAAAGAAGCACAGTAGAAGGAGAAAAGTGCCTCAACGGGAGGAAGGGAAGAGAAGAAAAGAAAACTAAATGAAAACCTAACAAAGGAGAGAGGGAAAACTTAAAAAGAGGAAAGAACATGAAATAAAATGTAAAAATAAAGACCTACCTAGAAAATAACATGCGATGAGATCTTGAATCTGACAAAACACGCTTCTTCCTGATTGTTGGATCATCCAAAGGTAGAGGGTAAGAGGAGGATTGGAAGAAATGAATCAAAAAAAATAAAAAAGAGATTAAATGGGGTGAAAATCACCCTCAACCACTTGATGCACATAGCCATAAATGTCGTGCATGAAAAATGAGGTAGTGTAGGGGTGGCAAAAATCACCACTCCTACACTGAAGTTTAAAAAATATGCAGGGGCAGTGAAATTTGCCGCTCCTACATTGGAAGGAGGAAAATGTAGGGGTTGAAAATTTCACCACTCTTGTGTTTTAGATGCAAGGGTAGTGAAAAATGCCACCTTTGTATGGAAAGGAAAAAAGATGCATTGACAGCAAAATTTGCCACCTTTGCATGAAAATGCACGAAAAAGACTAACTCTAGGAAACGAGAAATTTTTCTCTTGATCACATCAAGACTGTAATGACTTTTGCATTTTGGGGAAAATGTAATAAAGAGACATTATGAACTTTGAATGATTCCAGTTGAGTAAATGTAAGAACAAGAAAAACTCACCTCGAAAAATGAACTTAGAGAGCAAAACATGAAATAGATAAGTTTCGTAGGGGTTGTTCTAAAAAATGAGCTAAGCTAATTTTGGAAACAATAGCTAGCTCCTATTAGAGAATTTTCATTTGATCAAACTAATCAATAGGAGTAGAAACCTATCTCTAAATGACTTCATCCAAGCCATTGGGCTATGGAGTCATGATAAAAATGAAAGAAAACAAATAAAACATAAAAACTATATAAATGTACAAGTGAATCCATCTAAAAATTCAAGGATTGAAATGCTTCAGGTGCTACCCACTATGGGGTATTGAAAATGGTGCTCCATCTTGATACTCTAACAAGAAGCTATTCTCACCATAGAGTTGTTTAATGGTAAATGGACCTCCCCACAAAGAATCAAATTTATCATGCATTCCCTTTGGTTCTCTCCTCTTGTCCCACAACAAGACTTGATCTCCACTTTGAAAATCATGAACCTTAGCCCTTTTGTCAAAAAGTTTCTTCACCTGATTCCAATGCATAGTGATCCGGTCCACCACCATGCTTCACTACTTATTCAATTTGGTTAGACACATGATCCTTTTTTCAATTGAAGTTTTGAAGGTTGAATCTTCAATTGCCTTAGCTAACCTGAGCACTAGTAGTTCTATAGTGATAGGTATCTTTGCATTTAATCTATATAAAAGTTGGAATGATGACATGCCTATGGCCCTCTTGGGTGTAATCTTATCTACCCATAAAGCATCAAACAATGCTTTGTGCCAAGTTTTCTGATTGTCATCTACCAATTTCTTGATAATAGTAACCAAGTTCTTATTCCTCTATTCTGCTTGGCCATTCCCTTGTGGAAAATAATTTGAAGTATGGGATAGGGTAATTCCATAATAAAAGCAGAACTAAGTAATCTCATGTGAATAGAAACAAGTTGCATTATCTGTTATAATTTTAAGTGGAACCCCAAACCAAGAGATGGTATTTTCCTTAAGAAAATAAAACACCACTTCCAAAGTAGCGTGCTTGGTTAGGATGGCTTCCACCCATTTGGTAAAGTAGTCAGTTGTTATGAGGACATAATTATGTCTGACACTTGAAGATAGGTTAATTGTGCCAATGAAGTCAATACCCCACTATTGAAAAGGCTCTTCGATTACTACTAGCTTAAGGGGTAATGTGGCCAGTTTAAGCTTTTTGATGAACTACTGACATAATTCACATATATGCACCTATTTGTAAGCATCTTGAAATAGCATAGGCCAATAGTACCTTGCTCACAGAATTTTATGTGCTATCACTGGTGCAAAAAAATGTCCTCCACAGGCCAAATTATGGAAAGACTCCAAAAGTTTATATTATTAGACCTTATCAATGCAATGAAGAAATACCCCATCTAAGTTTCTTTTATACAAACCATTATCCCACAAAACATAGCTAGTAGCTTTTAGTTTAACATTCCACTTTTCCTTATATGAGAGATGAGTGGGACACTCACCATAGGTTAGAAAATGGGCAATGTCAAAATACCACTCATCAATAGTGGTAATGAAGAGGACTGTAGGCACATCTTTGATCTCCATTTATTCATTTTCTACTTCCTTAGGAATATTGTCAGCAATCAACTAACAAAGAAGGTTTCCCTACACAAGTTTGGTAGGTTTGATGCTGAGATCAAACTCCTAAATTTTGGCAATCCAATTACCCCTCTTCGTACCAAAATCTTGTTGAGTCAAAATAGACTTCACCATTGTATCAGGTGTTAAAACCTCAATATGTGAATTCAAGATATAAAACCTAAAATGTTTAACTACTTTGACCACCGCATATGCATGCTTTTCCATGTTTGAATATTTCAGCTCATGAGCTTTGAGTGGATAGCTCATGAAGGAAATAGGAGATTCCACACCTTCTTGGTTTTGTTGAACTAAAATAGCTAAGAGTGTATATTCAGAAGCATAACTATATATTTTGAAGTCTTTGATGTAGTCTGGAAAAACTAGAATTGGTGCACAAGCGATTGCTTCTTTGATGTCTTCGAATGCTAATTTTCTCTCTGTAGTCCACCTGAAAGTGGCTTTGCCTTTCATCTTATTGATAATGTGGTGAGTTTTCTCAGTGAACTTAGGGATGAACCTTCATATAAAATTCACTTTTCTGAAGAAAGAGTGAACCGTAGTTTTACTGGTAGGTAGAGTAAGCTCTTGGATGGACTTGACTCTTTCTGAGTCAATTTTTATACCTTCTTGGGACATAATATGTCTGAGAATTTTTCCCTCTGTCACCTCAAAAATAATTTTTTTGGGATTTAGAGAAATACCATTATGATGACAGTGTTCCAGCACTCATTATAAATGGTGGACATGGTCAGAATGATGCTTTGAAAATACCATTAAATCATCTAGATATACTACAATGAACTTACCCATTTCATCTTTGAAAGCAAGGTCCATCACTCTCTGAAATGTGGCACCTACATTTATCAGACCAAAATGTATTATTCAATAAGTGAAGGTGCCCCAAGGTGTGGCAAAGGTAGTCTTATGCTAATCACTTCTCCAACTTCAACCTGATTATATCCTGAGAAACTGTCTAGCATTGATAACATCTCTAAACCTATCACCATCTATAAAACTTGATCCATGATAGGGAGAGGGTAGTTATCTTTTAAAGATGACTGATTCAAGTTCTTGAAATCCACTTAGATTCAAATTTTGCCATTCTTCATTCTCACAGGCACTATATTGGCAATCCATGTGGAGTGATGGATTGGGAAAATTATCCTAACATCTAGCATTTTTTATATCTCAGATAAAATGGTACCTGATATTTTTGGATTATATTGCCTGGACTTTTTTTTGTAAGGTACTGAGTTAGCCTCAAGAGGAATGTCATGGTAGATTTCATCAGGCTTGAGTGATTTCATGTCATCATAGGAGTATGCTAAGACATCTATATATTGGCAAAGTAGAGTAGTGAACTTGAATTTCTCTTTGGGAGTGCAGCATTTTCCAATGTTCACCATCTTAAGATCTCCCTTGGTTCCTAGAATTAATTGATCAAACTATTGAGAGGAGCTTGAATCCATTCGCTATTATTTTATGAATCTATCATGGTTATCAAATAGTTTCTCTAGGGAAACTATGCCTTTAGGAATCTTATTCCCTTTAAGTTGTAGGAACTCCTCACTTGCATCTATATTTGAGTCAAAAATTGGCTCACATTTCTAAGTTTTATTGCCTTCAAAATGCAGCCATTCAAAGCTATCCTTTTGCTCCAAGAAGGCAATGATTTGATTGTCATTGTTGAATACTTGCCAATGACTGGCATTATAGGTACACTTGGTCAAAATACTAGTTCAATAGTGTACTTGTTTCCTTTAAAGTCTAGGTGGGGGACCAAGAGAATAGCCAAAATAGCCAATGCATCAGCTTGATCATTGAATTCTCTCAAAATGGTAGAGATGTTGAAATCATCAAAGTTTTCAATTTGGTCCTAGACTAGATTATGGTAGTGGTGTAATCTTTCATTCTTGGTTTGATAAAGGTTTTTTACCTAACAAACCACCAATTCAGTGTCCCCTTTAACATGAAGGAGTTTGATACCTTTTTCTCTAGTATCCTACAATCTAAGCAATAGGGATTCATACTCAGCTGTGTTGTTGGTGTTGTTGAACTACAACTTGTAGGATGAAGGAATAATATCTCCTTGAGGAGATACCAACACAACCCTAGCTCCTAAACTCATAGAGGAGTAACTACCATCAAATTCTAAAATTCATACCTCACTAGACACTTTTTTCTTTGAAAACTTTTTCATTTGGAGGAAGAGATTCTTCCATACTTTTATTTTGCTTCACTAATTCTCTTGCTATTTTAGCTGAATACATTTCCAAGTTTTTACCTGTAGGAGCTTCATCAGATGCCTCATGAACTTCATCTATAGATAAGAAGTAGTTACCCTTGCCCAAAGACTCAAATAAAATTTGAGCATCTGGTGTTGATGATTGGGTGACTACATATTTTTCCTCTTTTTCAGCAAGCAATCTCTTCATAATACCTTTGATTGGGATACTTCCTTAGACAAGTCCATGCTTAGCTCACCACCAACATACTTGCAAAAATTCCACCTAAGAAAGATGTCATAAGAGGCGAGAACATCGGCCACCAAAACTATCATTTTTATCCTCCTTTTTGGAAAAGTTGCAAACACAAACTAGGCATCTTTTATTTGACCAAGGAGTTGGACTTACTTGTTTTCCATAGAAAAACATCTCCCAAAAGCTTTAGTCAAAGTTAGACCAAAGGAATCTACCACCTTGGTAGGCATAACATTATCAAAAGCCCCAGAGTCTATTATGCAATTACTTAATTTATAACCATTTATCAATAGGGAAACATAAAAAGGTTCTATTTTCCTGGGAGCAATAAGAGGAGTCATGACAAGATTATTGTAGGTGGATTTATCCTTGGAGGAATCATGAGTTGTCTTTGAAGAATCTTTTCCTATGGGAATGGCTTTATTTTTTACATATTCTGCTAACCTATCAAACTATTCAAGACTGGCTCGCAAATACTCAATCTCAGTCATTTGAATCTTAGTCTTTTTGGCATGATCAATTATATCAAATAATTGAAATGAATTTGAGATAGAGGAAGAGGGCCCATCATCTTGATCTTTAGTGGGTGTGGCAATGGTCTGAGAAATAGAGGTGGAAGATATGGGATGGTTTGAGGTACTTACTTTTTTGTTAGTTACCTGATCCTTTGGTTAGAAAGGAAATGGAGTCCTTCATTTAGTGATGGAGACCACTAGCTAAGGTTCTTATCCTACTTTTCCTTTGTTAGTTTGTGGACCTAAATAGTTTTGAGATCTAGTGAAAATAGCATAGGATCCATCAAACACTTCTCCTTTACTTCCAGCTTCATCCTAATAATCTAGGAAATTGATATTGGAGTCGCCAGCTAATTCTTCTTCTTGTTCTTCAAATATATTAGCATCATCTTGTTGTTCCAACTTAGGTTGGAGCAAGAAATTGTGTTCAACCTCTAGGTAGCTAAATGTTGAATTATCATGTGTTGCTTCAATGGCAAGTTTCCCATGTGGGGGAGGTAGGTGATTTGGTTGCCCTTGGTTTTGGGCAGCATTGCCCTAATATTGCTAATTCTAAAATGTTCTTCTTGGCATATCCTAATAAGTGGGAGCAGACATATCTTGGGCCATTTGTATTTTCAAAGCTATCAGTTTATTTGTCAATTTTTGCACCATAGGATCTATGGTGTCGGTAGAATAACTTTTAGCAGATGAAGAAAATCTATTTTTACTAGAGTCTTTTCTAATCTTACCTGCTAGGATAAGATCATCCTCAATCTTAGTAGCCAAATTTTGAGCCATAACAAGATCCATAGGGCTAGCCCACCTCAATAGAAAACTTACTTTAGGAAGTTGTGAGTTGATGAAAAAGCACTTGAGATTCTCTGGTGTGGGCTAAGTGATGGTAGGAATCTGGTTCCTTAACTTATTAAATTTTGCTATGAAATTCCTCATGGGCTCATGGGGTTCCTTCTTCATCTACGAAAGCTGAGCCAACAAGGCATGTGCATCTTCAGCATGTTTAAACCTAGCTTCAAACTTGGATTTGAGTGTATTTTAGTTAGTTATAGTTCAAGCTTGAAGGTGGTAAAACCAATCAATGGTAGCACCTCACAGAGTTTCTATAAAAAGTCTCATTGCTAAATTTTCAAATTCCACACATATTATTCCACATTTTATAGAGAAGGCAGCAATATGCTCATCAGGGTGAACCTTCCCATCACCAAAGAATTTGGAAAATTTCTTTCTAAAACTATGAGGTAATTTGTGTAAAGGTGGGGTCAGATTAAGAGGGCCAAAAGAATTGCCCTAAAGACCTTAGGCCATTATGATAGGATGGTTAAATAGTGGGATAACAAACCTTGGTGGGGTTGATAAAGAAAAATCCTTACCAATATTGAGACTAGAAGCTTCACCAGGTATGGGAGATCTAGCATTGGTAGGAGGGAAACTTCTAGTTTGCTGAAGGTGAGATGGTGGAAGAGAAATCTCAAAATTAGTTTGTCACACCAACTCAAATATAGGATCAACAATACCTTGAGCTCTCTAGCCTTGTGTGTACGATGCATCTGTCAGAGTGTAAAATGAAAAAGTAACTAGAGCTACTTTAAATTGAAGCTTAAGGCTTCAAAATTCATGTTTGTAGTTCCTAGTAGAGTCACCAAAAACTATTGGGTAAATATTTTGTCATCAACTAACTGATGACAAATTAGGTATATCAACCATAGTATAATGAGATTTATGCCACAAAAAGTGTAGGTTTACCACATATTAATGAGATAAATCTATCCTCTCATCAAGGGGAGGTTCCCTATTAATCACTTATATGCTATATATGTATATAAATAAATAGAAAATAATACTCAAGATAGTATAACAATATCCATCTCTCTTTGTTTAGAGATGATGTTCACAGAACAAAAGAGAGAGGTCATGATTGATGGCTGAAAGCATTCCTCCTCTTTTAGAAATGATATCTAATGCATAGGAAAAAATCTCTTGGAGTAGTAACAAGGTCCACAAAGAAATCCATGAAAGAACAAAGTCTTTATTTGCCTCCTTCATTGATTCAGAGCACACGTAATAGTAGAGTGAAACAAAGCCCAAAGTCTTCACCTAAAATTGCAATGGATAAAAGGGTCACCAAGATAAAAGGAACTCAAAGTCTTTCTTTTATCTTTTAGAATCATATTTAGATAATTTCAATACACACACTTTGCTTATTAAACCAAACAAATGAGAGACTATCAGGAAAGAGAACATAAGAACTATTTCCTAAGTAACAAAAATTACTTCAACACAAAGTCTGAAATTAACCTGTTTCTCATTCATTTAACAAAATATGAGTTATAAATTGAGCACAAAGTCTCAAAAAGTGTCTCAATTTTGGCAGAGTTTTGCTCTCAATTATCTAGAGATATCTTTACAAAATAGGTTCCCTCTATATATAGGGAAAAAACCTTTAAAATAAGAAAAAGATTAAAATATCGAAAACCTAGTGAAAGATGAGTCAGCATTGACTTTGGGACATTTTCCAAATTTTTTACATGTAATTACATATTAAAAAAGTGCATGTACATTCACATGACAAAAGTACATGAGTGAATGTCCCAAATTGATTACAAAGTACATGAGAAGAAAGAAGAAGAGAGAATGGAGGAATAATTCAACTCTTGCCACCAAACTTCTTTAGATGAGCATCATACATGGTGATAGATGCCTAGATTCTTATAATGTCTAGTTTAATGGTATTCTTGAAGTTTACTTTGGCTCTGATTGTAACATCTTTCAATGCTGTGATTACTTTGGCATGACTAGTTAACCTGGTTCTTAGATTATCCAGAGTTAATTGAGTATTTAAAATGTTATCCACAGAAGTCTTTAGAAATGCTTTCTCTTCGAAATCCCTTTAGATCATACCTTTGAATTCCTAAATCATCTCCTCTTCTAAAAGAAATTAATTATCTCTAGAGGCGAGTCTGCAAGGCAACTCCTCCAATTTGTTCAATAGGCTAGTGTCACTTTTTTCACTGGCATCCTTGGAAGACTTGAGATCTTTGTTTAGCTTTTTAAGTACCTAAATTCTATATATCAGTGATTCTCTGATTTCAACATATGAATCTTTGTTGGAAATGACGTTGATTGGCACTAAAGTGTGTTTCTTTAGAGATTTCATCTCTACCCACTTACTAAGATATTTACTTATACTATTAATATCTTGAAAAATAAAAGAGACGAGGTCTTCTAAATCTGTCTTTATTTTGTTCATTTTCTCTATCTTCTCAACAACTTTTGTAAGCAAGGAAATTCCTTGTGTATGCATATTTTCTATATAATCTTCAAGTACTTTCCATTTCATAGAGGTCCTCTCTACTTTCTAGATAACAAGATCAACTATGGAAAAGGCTTATGGGGTCACCGCTTCAGGAGCAAAAGTGAATCTCCTAACTATCATGGTCAATTGTTCTATCATTGCCTTGTAATAATCTTTCATGTTTTTCTCCTTATCAAAATTTTAGATGATGATATCCATTGCAAACTATAAGTCACTCTTCACACCCTCATAAGTTACTTTCCCCAACTCAACACGAGAAATGGAGTAGCTACTCACATCAAAATTATCTAGGTTTGCATCTTGTGGAGGTTTGGCTATCTCCAACAATTTGTGCCCCTTTTCCTCAACCATTTTTGAAAGGATCCTTGGCTTCTTGGGGGTCTTAGCTTTCACTGGCACTATTTTGCCAAAATCAAAGTCATCTATAGAGATGGCTTTCTTCTTCTTTTTGGGTGTGAAAGTTGATAACCAAGGTAGGAAAGTAGAAGCACTTACTATAGTAATAGTCCTTATAGCTGGTGTTACTAGGGTAACATCTACACTACTAGTGGGAATAACAGGTGCAGTGGGTGTAGTAAGTGAAAATGTATTGATCACTGGCTGGTCGATGGTTAAACTATCTCTGAGATTGAAAGAAGGAGATGAGAGACTGGGGATAGATCTTGATGATCAAAGAACATCTCCAAAAGCACCTTGAGGGTCACCAAAAATAAATTCAGAAGGAGAGGTAGCTCCAAAAGAAGGAATGCTGATGGGAGAAAGAGGTGAAGGAGCTACCATAGGGGATTAGGGTGGAGAAGAAGAAACCCATGCAAGTGGTTATGCCCCCTCTTGGGGAGATAGAGTTTTAGTTTCCTATTGCTTTAAAGGCCTCTCATCTGTCTCCATCTATTTTACCACCTATTCTTGAGTGCTTTGTTCTCCAACCCCCATAGCTATTGATTCTAGCTCTTTCTCATCAACCTTTGATTTCTTCGACACAAAGATGATCCTAGGCTTGTAAGGCCTAGAAGGAGAAGGAATGTCACCTTTATTATTAGTCTTATTCTTTGATCTCTTCCTTATTTCCTCTTGGATTTTAGCCTCTAATCCTATGATGAATTCCTTTAATGTGATTCCTTTAGTCGCTAGCCAATCATTAGTGTTAGCCAATATTGGTTTGAATCTCATCCTTAAAGAAGTCAACTCCTTTTGGGACCACTGAATTGGAGGAAGAGGAGAGTTAGTAACATTTTTAGCTAGGTATCTACTGTTAATTATATTTTTATCATCAACCAAAATTGGGGGAATATTTGCAAGCCCCAAATATTCAATTTGCTCTAGAGATAGTTTGTTGAAGTCCATTCCTCTGATCTCTTTCACTATTCTCAAGTCTATCTAGTTGTATTCAATCATGGGCTCATGAAAATGAGTCTTTATTTTAATCATATCCTTAACACCCCTATATTCAAAATTGGACCTTCTTTTGAACTGCTTCATGGTGACAAGTTGCATTTTTTTCTCCATTACCCTTGCTTTGGTGGTAGTCAAAATTGAGTATCTGGCAATTTCTATTGGGAACCTAAAACCTAGCTTCTTAAGTTCCATTTGCTTAGTGTTCATGATAATAATCTATCTACACAGCTCCATTAGGACTAATTTATTAGAAGGAAATCTGGGGAGCATGTAATGATAGCCTTCGAAAAAGCCAACCCATAGATAGAAAAAGGTGGAGAATTGTAAAAACATGTGGCCAGAATCATTGACAACAGTCCAGGCTTCATTTGATACTCTCTTTTGCTCTATCTAAGGATCAAAAAGGTATAAAAATACTGTGAAAAAGGCATTATCTACCCTCCTAAAGTGACAGATTGATCCTTTTAGTGTTAGCTGAGGGTAAAATGAATAAATAAGGGTGGTTATTCTTTCTCCTTCTATTGTCAAACCTAGAAAATTTTGCATTGAAGCTACAATATATACTAAGTATGAAGTCATATAAAACTTTGAAGTAGTAGACACCATTGTCAATTGCTCATGAAGAGTGTTGTTGATCTGCTCACCCTAGAAGATGACTTGTTTCCCTTATAGAATTATTTTAATAAAGGGATACATCCATTCATGGAATTAGGAAGAAGATGGTAGGCCTTGTACCTTTCTGAGAAGAGTAATTAAGTCACCAACTTCCTCTATAAAATCACTTCTTAGAAAATTTTGTGGTCATCTAGATAAGATGGCTCTGGGAGTCTTGAGCCATCTATTGTTCATCACCTTTTTCTCCTTCTCAGGAAATTTATCATATTCTTTATGTGCCTTAATGAAGTCAATTTTCAACACTTCGGTAGTAAGAGGGCACATAAAAACTTTATCAATAAATTTGAGGTCCATTCCAATTATCGCATTGCCACTAGCATTTGACACTATCCTGATCTCTCTGTTATAGAACTAGGTGCACTGCAGGATGAACATTGTGTGATGCACCACCACAAGGAAAGATGATACTAAATGTATGTTACTTTGAATTATTATTTTCATCTTCAATCTCAGGTTTGTCACCTTGGTTCTCTTCATGACCTTAGCCATATTCACATGGTTGATCTCTATGTCTCTAATGTCATCGACATTAGAAGTGACTGAGGTGATTAGGAAAACACCTTAATACTAGTACTTCATGGCCTTCAACTTCTTCAGAGAAGCTTCAGTCATCAAGAAAAGCCTTTATTGAGAGCACATTGATGAAGGAGGATATTTAGGGGGAACTACGATAAGAATCATGATCGTGCAATTAGGGAAAGATTGGCAATTTAGGGAAATTACACGTTAGGTGATCATGACCAAGGAAGGGCACTTGAAAGGGCTGAGGTGTGAGTGGGTTGGAAAGTGAGAGGAAAATGAGGAGTGGGAGCAAAAAATGGAAGGAATGAAAATTCTCTAGAGTTAGAGAAAAAATGGAGAAAAAGGATGTAGGGGCAGCAAAATTTTCTACCAAGGCATGTGGGATGGGTCTGTATGCATAGGCAGTAAAATTTACTACCCCTGCATGTTAAGGTGAGAAAAACTGCATTGACAGCAATATTCACCACCGATGCATATTGGGGAAAAGAACGTGTAAGGGTGAAAAAAATTACCACCCTTGCACTTATGAAAATAGGTGTAATGGTAGTTATTTTTTCTGCCCTTACATCATAGTCGAGTCAAGTTGCATCGGTGACAAAATTTGCCACTGGTGCATGAGATAAAATGCAGTGTTAAGGCAGCAAAAATTGCCACCCTTACACTAGTAGAAAGATGGGTAGTAAAAGGGATTATGGTGAAATTCACTACCCTATCACTAAGGAAAAGAAATAAAATCCTAATGGGGAGGAAGGGGAGAGGAGGAAAGAAGCACGACAGAAGGAGAAAAGTGTCTCAATAGGAGGAAGGGAAGATGATAAAATAAAACTAAATGAAAACCTAATAAAGGGGAGAGATAAAACCTAAAAAGAGGAAATAACATGAAATAAAATGTAAAAATAAAGACCTACCTAGAAAATAATCCATGATGAGATCTTGAATTTGATGAAACATGCTTCTTCCCTCTTGCTAAATCATCTGGAGGCAGAGGGCAGGAGGAGGATTAGAAGAAATAAATCAAAAAGAGATTAAATAGGGTAAAAATCACCCCCAACCACTTGATGTGTGTGGCCACAAATGTTGTGTGCAAAAAATGAGGCAGTGTAGTGGTGGCAAAAATAACCGCTCCTACACTAAAGTTTAAAAGATATATAGGGACAGTGAAATTCACCACTCTTGCATGGGAAGGAGGAAAATATAGGGGAAAAAAATTTCACCACTCTTGCATTTCAGATGCAAGGGTGGTGAAAAATACCACCTTTGCATGGAAAGGAAAAAAGATGCATTGACGACAAAATTTGCTACCTTTGCATGAAAATGTAAGAAAAAGACTAACTCTAGGAAATGAGAAATTTGTCCCCTAGTCGCATCGAGACTATAACGACTTTCATGTTTTGGGGAAAATGTAATAAAGAGATGTTATGAATTTCAAATGATGCCAATTTATAAAATGTGAGAACAAGAAAAACTCATCTCAAAAAATGAACTTAGAGAGAAAAACACGAAATAGACAAGTTTCATAGGGGTTGTTCCAAAAAATGAGATGAGCTGATTTTGGAAACAACAAATACAAAAGTACAAAGATTTCATGAGCCCCCTCTTTCTCAATGTCAAATATAAGACTCACATCATGATATGGTGTGAGAAGTATATAATGGCCTTCAAGATAGTGTGGTGTATCCCTTAGAGGTTCCCTCAAGCCATATTTGGAATGATAACCTTTATCTTAATGAACACTATTATGTATTATATGTGTTGTTAGTTAATGGCAGCATATCAAGGTGTCTAAAGTTCCCCTATGCCTTTTAAGTAAGATACTTCGTGGATTTGATATTATATATACCCAATGCCCAATAGTTAGACATTCTAATAAATGAAATACATATGGAGAGGTGCAGGATGAAGTGCTAGTTCACTCATGTAGATGAGAAGGCCATTGAGGATGAAGAGGATGAATTAGATCACCTAAATATATACCGCTTTAGGAAGAAACCATACTAGGGTACATCCATATATTATACTATGAGATGAATCCACAAAAGAAGGGCCTCAAGACTGAGAAAAATGAAGACCCCCTAATCTATATTAGTGACAAAATAACACTGGTACTAGTAGAGAAGAAAAAGTCTCCCAAGAAGGGGAGATTTTGGAAGAGATATAGGAGTGAATAAGGCTCAATATCACCTTAGAAGAGTAAGCCTCTCCTTAATCCCCCTTAAATAAGTGCATGAGATTCATGCTAAAGGATTTTCCTAGTGCAAGGGAAAAAAAGAAGGGGAAGGTTCTACTATAGTGCTAATATTAACCCTATCAGACATAGAAGAAGAGATGGAGGAATAAATATTTAGGAAGGAAGTATACATTATGCCTATAGAAGATGACTCCTCTTCTAGTGAAAGGACCCCCTAATTACCACCTCAAACTAAATTAGAGAAGAAGATGATAATATGGAATAAAATTAGCCTTAGTGATGCCACTATATAAAAGGCACTAGAGATTGAGGAAAGATGAGAAGAAATGATGAAGGATAGAATGTTTAAATAATCCATTGAAATGGTCAAAGATAAGGAATGCAAGAGAGAAGGGGATAAATGCAAGGCATGGGTGATGAAAGGGAGAAAATAATAAAGGAGGAAGGAAGGAGGAATAGGTGAGGGTCCCGATGAAGTAAAATTTCTTAGAGAAGCAAGACCCTCAGGCACACCAACTGAAGAAGAGTTAAAGCATAAAAGCGAGGGCATGTGCTTAACCCAAGATCATATCAACATGGTGCTAGATTTGTACCACAATTGATAGGTCATGAGGGCCAAGGGCTTGACCCAAGCTGAAAATTGATTAAGTGGAGGCTGAGGAGATAAAGGCAAAAGAGGATAAGGATGCTTTGATGAAGCATACATTCAATATGAGCAAGACTGAGTGTGTCTAAGTTATGGCATAGGTCAACACCTTAAGTGTCCAATCGAAAACCTAAGATCAAGACATATAAGCACTCTTCCATGCCTTTCAAACAAAGGCAAGTGATCAAAGTGACATTGTATATGGTAGGGTAAGAATAACTAAGGAAAGTCATAGCCTTAAAAAAATCAATGGAGAGCACAGACGTATTCACACTCAAGGATGAATTAATAGAAGTATAAGGTGCCACCAAAGAAATCAATCTCACCATTCAAGGATTTGAGATATTCAAGGTGGAACTACAATAATGCAAACCCAGATTTTTTGAAGCTAAGGCATTAAAAGACTAGTCTAAGGGTGGACTAACAATTTTGTATGGGGTAATGTTTGACCCCTTTTTGTGCTACCTATTGCACCATTCCAACTTGACACATCTCAGCATGAGGTAATCATTAAAAATGATTTCTCTTTTGATACTTTTAAATATATCTACAAGGATCCCCATGGATCTTGTTCTAGATAACAAGTAATTGCTTAGCACTTGGGTTTGAAGGGGAATCTCATTGAGTGTTTGCATGTGGCAGTTGGAGAGCATGGATGTTAGAGTAGTGGAATTAGTGTAATAATGACCCCTAGTGATAACTCAACACCTATTTTGCACCTATTTGACCTATCTCAAATATGCTCCCCTACCTATAACAATGAGTTTGAACCTAAAGAAGAAAAAGGCAACATTAATGCAGTAAAGCTCTACAAGATTAACTCTAGGTTTTGCACGTATTTTGGTTTAAATACAAAATGAATACTTTGATAACTAGTATTGTACCACCCAAGCTCACTTGTAAGCCATTGGGTTTATAGTAGAATTTAGATACGCATGTTATTTATTTTATACAAACTAAACTCTATTGATGAACTTTGAATTAATGGAAATGGTGTTGCATATTTACTTGGTTGTTAACCATTTCTTATAGCTTAGCACTATTGTATGATTGCAACTTAAGTTCTATATGAAAAATTGAATAATTTTTATTTTTGAATGTTTTGTGATGTAAAGGTCTGTTCTAGGTCATTAATGTCATTGTTGTGCCATATAACAACTTTGGTATACTTTTAAAATTAATTAAGTGTTAAAACTGACATGCACCAAAGCCCTAGTAACACCACCTAGAGTGCCAACTTGAAGAATGAGCCCCTGAGCATAATATATTCCCTTGATTTGACTACATGACTAAATGGCACTTAACTTGTTATACCTATGTCTTGTACCATTAAGAGCTATAAATAGCTAGACATGAACTCATACCAAAAGACTTATGCCACCATGACTGGGACTAGTTCCCTTAAATATTCTTGTGCCTCTTGATCTTATCCAAAATGACACATGCTAATAAACCACCTAAGATAATTTCAAAATTGACTGAGTCCCATTAAGACTAAGGTTATGCCATGTTTCAACTAGCCCAATACAAGCCCTTGTCCCTTCACTACTGTGCTTTGAGTGGGTGAACAATGCTTACACCTTGTGTGAAATTGATGCCAACATAATAGTGTATTTAAATGTTATTTGCCATAGGATTTTACTATGCCTGTGCCTAGATTTATTAATTATAGAACTATCTTGGATTGACTACTAAGCACGTGACTAAGCACACGAGCCAAAAAAAGAAACTTTTCTACAACAAACAAGGTTATCCTATATGAGGTCCTATCATGAGATCATAGATGGTTAAAGGATCTTTTTCTCTATGTTGAGGGTTTTCATTAATGTATAAAAACATTTCAATGATCTATTCAAGATCATGCGCATATTCTAAATAAAATTAAGGGTCAAGTTTTGAGGATGAATGGGGAGGAGTCTCATAATTGGTGGTGAGAGCAGCAACATGGATATTACTTTGATGCATAGTGGGTACCATAATATGTGTCTTAGGGAACCTATTTGTGTTGGTAAAACTCATCATGTTTGATTAATTCAATTATGTATTATCCTCAAGCAATAAATTCATGATGAATGAGAGATTAAATAATTGGTAAAAATAAAAGGTCCACCTATAAGATACAAGGTTTAACCAGTCATTATTGTCTTATAAATAAAATTGGTTGTAAAAGACACAATCAAACTAGTCGACCATGTTATCCATATGGTAAACTAAGAGAGTTTGAAAGACACATAGTTGGATAGGTTGATTGTGTGTTGAAAGTAAACTGATCTAGTAGTCTATAAGAGACTGGGTCAATTAGAGTGACTATGTTATGTTGGAAAATAAAGACTGTAGAGGATATCTTTGATCAGATTGATTGTGTTCTAAAGATAGATACAAGTTTTGACTATCATGACTATAGATAATCTAGTGTAATTTTATAGAAAAAATGAAAGTAACACACAAATAATTATATCAATACAAATGATGAATTTGTGTCACATATCACAAACCTTGTACCAATGTTGGTTGATACAAGTTTTATAATACAACATACAAATGCTAATCTAAAAAGTCATTCCTAAATGCTTTTAAGCTACAATAAATTTTGAAATTAATGTGATAAAGAGTTGTCTATAATAAATAACTTATAAAAGCAATCTAAGGATGGTTTTAGGTAGTTGAATCTGAAAGGGATCTGTATTGGTGATTGTATTGGCTTGGTAATGGGGTGTACCCCCTCACTTCACAATCTTGTAGTGATAAGGGTGTTGGGTTCTTTGATGATATATACCAACAACCATTTATTTATAATTGGAAAAAATCCAAGTTATCTTCCACCTTGGTGATGAAATCCAAGTAGTTATACCTTGGGTAGAAGTTCTTTAATTCTTTTTAGTGTTATGTGATTTGGAAGTGTGTGAAAAATAAAAAGAAAAAAATAGTGTGACTAAATCAATAGATTTAAAACCTCATATTCAATCAATGTTTATTACTCTAATAAAGTAAAAAACAAAAATTAAAAGTGAATTAATTACTAATAAGATAATTTAATTCCTTTGTTTTGAAGATTACATAATTAGTTTAGTTGACCATGTATGCAAATAGTATAGAACATAATTGATAGGGTCAATTTTATCTATTGAAGAAAGAGACAAAAAACATAGACAAATAGGTCAACTAATTCTTGTAGATAGGAAAGAAATATATATAATAATGTCAATATATTTGACCTAGTTTGCTATAGGGTTATGTTTTTAAAGACTAAAAACTATGAAAAATAGGATTTAAAATCAAGAACAAAAATGACTAAGAAGGTAAGAATGAACCTAATAATTTTTTAAGATGTTAAAGTTGATATTTTTTGTTATGTTCTTTAGATGATGAATTTTATTCTACTAATAGAGTTGACTAGGTCAATGAACTATATAAACCTATATGAAATAAGTGAATTGATTTGAGCTAATAGATCAATTTACCTATTATTGGAGAAGACCTACAAAAAGAAATATAGAGTTGATTATAGTGACTATATCAATAGATTAAATCCATTACTATATAAATAAAATTATATAATAGATGATAATAAATTAATGTATGAATGAAAACCTATAAGGGTTAGATTCACATTAGATTCAACATAATGTATACAAGGAAAAGTGAAGTTAATCTACAAATCAATCTTAGCTCAAAGAAAATAAATCACACTAGCCCTTCTTCTTGTTAGTACATTTAAAAAATCAAGGTCATGACCAAGATGGATCCACTAGACCTAACCAAGAGATCACTTAACACAATAATATCACTAGAGAGGGTCCCAAATCCTTTATCAAACAACACCATGCAATATCCCTAACTAGGTCCTATGTTTTTATTATTCACAAGTAAATGAAAAAGGAAAGTAATATATAACCTAGTACTTGCCAAAGCATGTGGCACTAAATAGGGTTAATAAACATGAAGTTAAACATGCATAGAATATCTCTACTCAAGTCAATGTATATTAAATCCTAATTCATGGAGAGAAAAGACTATAAACTAACAAATGCAAATCTATCTACTTTAATAAAGAGGAATAAGAATTAAGTATACTTACCTTTGAATATGAACCCATCGAGCCTCAATCTCTCCCTTGTCTATGGTACTTCACAAGAGGTTATTGTGTATGTCTAATAAACTAAGGATAGACAATGGACTATAGTTTAACCAAGGACCTCCTAGTGAATCCTAACTTTTTCAAATACAAGATTCATATTTCTAAAGGTAGTATTAAAACCCTAATCAATGATTCTCAAGTACAATATTAGATTAAAAAATGTGTGAAAAATGATTTACTTCTTATCTCTCTCTTAAATGGTTGAAATAGATGTGTATATATTGTTAAATCTAACCCTAAACTCTTCCAAAGTTTTATCCAATAGAGACAACCGAATTGACCCTATATAATTAATTTTAAAAAGTACTTAGCTCTCAAATTTGGTTAGTCAAGGTTGACTTAATCCCATAATGTGCTCATATATTTTAATTACAGGGTCATCACAAGATGATTTTGTTTGATAAAACTAAAAAATATGTTTAGGCTTAGGTAGGGGTTCTTTGAGGTGGTGAATTACATGGAGTAGTGTGTAAGGGAGGTGTTAGATATTAGGGAAATGTATATGAGAGGTTTATGTTGGTTACAAGTGGTGGAATAGGGGAAAAAATATTATTAAGCACCAATTGTTTGCCCACCCCTTTATTAATGCACCCATTAAGGCATACACTCAGAGAGAATGAGACTCGATGGGTTCTTGTAAGAGAGAAATCATCAATAATTGATAAAATTTTAAAAATATTATGTGTATATAATATGTGTCTAAATAATTTATGTGTAAACTTGGTTAAAATTATCATAGGGTAAGTGCACAAAGCTGGGGCGGAAAAAGTGACCTACCCATGGACATGATTTTCTTGAAATTTCAGAAATTTGAACTTATGTAGTTAATTTGAGATATCTACACTCCAAATTTGAAGATGGTGTAAGAATATGAAATTTATCATTTTCAATCTAGTTTCCAAAACACTAATTTTTTTTTTAAATGGTAAAGTATAACTAGGTCAAACATCTAAAATTTGAATAAAAACTCCCATTTTTTTAGAAATCATAGTAGATATATGTCCATGATGTGCACCATTTTTTGAATAGAATCTAATATTATTTGAAACCCTTTAGGTAAAAGTTATATAAGATCTTATAGCAGGTTACTTTTTTTTTTTTAGTTTTTTTAATGAATAATTTTTTTTAATGAATTTTACAAGTAAATAAATCCTAAAAATTGACAAAGAAATGGGTAGCCATTTCTGCAACATGCCTAACTACCTAAAAAAAATGAAAATCAATTTTTTTTAAATGTGTGTATAATTAGGCCTACTTGGTCACCTAAAATTTGTTTTTCACTTGGATCAATGAAAGAAAAATTACATGAAAATGTATAAGCATGTATGTTTGTGGCATGTAGTGGCCTAAAACACATAGTTATAAATCAACATAGTTTGAAACCTTAAATTAGGCCAAAAATTATACAAATAATATTTTTCAAATGAGGAGAGCATGATCGTCATGATAGTATCAAGTTTTTGAAATTTCAAATTGAAATTCTTAGTGTTTTTAGCAATAAAATTTGAAATCTATTGTTTATTTTCATATATTTCAAAAATTGGTTGTACATTGATAGTTCAATCCTTTGGCTTCGGAATCCAAACCATTCCTGAGCCAAAAGGGATGGGAATTGAATTCAAATTCAGATACCATGATCATGTTATTAATATGATTGTATTATTAACATGCTCACATTATTAATGTGATTGTGTTATTAATGCAATTGCATTATTAATGTGATCATCATACTTAATAACATGACTGCATTATATATTATCAACACCCTAAAACATGTGGGTGTTACACATGAATGTAACTTTGGCAAGAAGCTTATATTTACTACTCTAAATGTTAATTATAGGTTTACATTTATATTTTTAAATTTATTTTAGTAAATATGAGAAATTATAGTCACTCAACATCTAATACAGTTGGTCTCATAATTGCACACCTTATGATGTGGAAAATAGTTTTCCAAAATCCAATTAGGTTAATACTTAGGCATTTTTAGGGTCTAAGTTTTAAACCTACGGATTCTAAAACATAATTTTTATAATTTATGTCCATTTTTTATAAATATATAGTCATTTTTTAGGTTTTTTCACCTTTTGGATTTATTCTTGGAATTTCTAAGAGTCTTAGGTTTATCAAAATTGAATTTTTCAAACCATTCACTTTTAAATTGATGTAAATTAGTGTTATTGGGGTAACATAAGTCACATTGATAACCTAAACACATCAAATTACAAATTTTTGTTAATTTCACTTATTCATCATCCTCCCTCATTCCTGATCACTTCCTATTCCTACCTCATCACCCCTAATCACTCTCTCATCATTATTCATTATCCCTAATCACTCCCTCATTAAACCTCACTACCCCTAGTCATATTTAATCACTCATTTATCATCCCTAATTACTCCCTCATTAACCCTCATTATCTCTCATCATTTATAATCATGCCCTCCTTGTCCCTCATCATCCATAAGAAATTAGGGTCACTCAGGATCTGATAGAGTTGGTCTCACAATTGCACACCTTACAACATGGAAAATAATTTTTCAAAATCTAATTTGGTTAGTACTTAGACATTTTTAGAGTCTAGGTATTAAACCTAGGGATTTTAGTACATAAATTCTATAATTGATGTCCATTTTTAGTAAACATATAGTAATTTTTTAGGTTTTTATGCCTTATAGATTGATTCTTGGCATTTATAGTAATCCTAGGTCTGTCAAAATTGAAATTTGAAAACTAATCACTTTTAACTTGATCCAAAGTGGTGTGATTAAGGTAGTGTAGGTCATATTGATGACTTGCACAAATAAAATTACCACTTTGTATTAATTTCACTTGTTCATCATCCCTCCATCATCCTTGATCACTTCTTACTCATCCCTCATTACCCCTAATCACTCTTTCATCATTCCTCATTATTCCTAATCACTCCCTCATTTATCCTCACTATCACTAGTCATCTCTAATCACTCCTTTATCATCCATAATCATTATTTCATTGACCTTTACTATCCCTCACCATCCTTAATCAATCCCTCCCCATCCTTCATCATCCATAATCACTATTTCTTCATCACTCATCATCCTTAATCTCTTCCTCATCCCTCCTCATCCCTAATCACTCCCTCATTAACCTTCATTGTCTCTCATCATCTCTAATAACTCAAGCTTATAATCCATAATCACTACTTCATTGATTATCACCATCCCTCATCATCCCTAATCACTCCCTCCTCATCCCTAATAATCCATAGTTAGTCTTTCTTCATCCATCATCATCACTAATCACTCCCTCATTAACCCTTGCCATCCTTTACGATCCCTCATCACTCCAGCATTGATCCTCACCATCCATAATTGTTCCCTTATCATTTTATGTTAGTATATACTCAAAAGATATCTTTTATTCCAATCATATATTGTTAATCTATTATAATATAAATTATCTCTTTTATATGACTTGTGTTGTCAATACCCATTTATGATAGTCAAGTTTATTACTAAATAAATTAGATGGTATTCCAAATTTATATTCAATTAACATAAGTAATAACACAAAATAGAGTCTAAATTTTAGTTCATCAAATTTTCTTTATTGTGCAACTAACTAAATGAAACTTTATTTGTTTTTACCTTTGGTAGTTTGGTTTAAAAGAAAAAATTAAACACGAATTTCTTGTATAATTTTCTAATTTTGAGAAGATTTGAATTATATGCAAATTTATTTAGTGTTTCCCATTATTCTATGACTTAGATATTGGTTAGGTTCACACATGCACTTCTTGTGTGTATATTGTGTCCCAAATATTTTATCTTTTACACAAAAAATTAACATGTATTTATGTTTTAGATTAAGGTAAAAATAGGTTTTGAAGGGACCCCAAAACCCTGATACAAGGATAGAAAGATGAAGCATTTACGACCACAAGAAAAACCTAAAATCTACTACAGAGAAGTAGAAAAAAATAGGCTTTATATGGATCTAAAACCACTTGAAAGACCACAAGTCAAAACCCAGGTTTTACAAAGACCTAGCTACACCATAGTCAAAAGATTACAAAAAACCAGGAAACATGACCAGATAACATAACCAACTAGAAGAACCAGACTATTCTTCTAGTTCCAAAATCATTTTCACTACTTCTTTACCTTTCACAATAGTATCTTGAATGGTAGTAGCCACCGATATGGCTCCCTCTTACATAGCTTTCTTTTTTGATCTCTATCTTGTCCTTTTGCTAGGCCCCTCCAAAGATTTGATCTCCTCATTAGCTCTTTTTCCAATATTAACATCTACAGCACATATGTTAGATGTAACTTCCTCCATTTTCATTCTCCTCTCCTTGATGAGTTCCCTTAGGTTATTCTCATAGTCTTTGAGCTTGATGGGGATATCTCTCATCTATTTTTCCATGTTATTAATTTTATTCCAAGCTGCCTTTTGGTTCTCTTCCATAATTTCCATTTTCCTTTTGAGATCCATTATCTCCTTAAACATCCATGAATGGAGTTGGAGGATAGCCTCTGCTTTGTAATTAACCCATCTCATAGGTGTGTGCCTTCCATCATTCTGCCTTTTATCACTCCACTCTTTTGTGTTCTTTTTAGGACTGTTCCTGCCTTCTTCAAAGTTATCCTCCCTTCCCCTTTGATTCTGTTCCTTCATTTTAGCTTAAAATTCTAGGTCCATTTCTTGGTTGTCAGCCTAAACTATGTTTTCCCTCTCATTTATCGAAACAAGGTCCTCAACAGGGTCATCTAGGGCTTTATCATCCTCAAACACTTGCTGGTTTTCCTCAGAGTCATCTTCATTATTTTTAGACTCCTCCTCTATGTTGACTCCTTCTTTCTCATTCTTCTCTTGAACTTCTTCTTCCTCATTGGAACTTGTATTCCTACTTTCTAGTCCTCCCTCTTCCTCCAAGCTTTCCTCCCTAGACTTATCAGTTCTCTCCCACTCTGTGTCCTTGTCAACATTCTACTTCTTGACACTAGGGGGCTTGATTTTGATTTTATCTTTCCCTTTAACAATTTCACTCTTGTTACTCCATGAATCCTTGTTTTTCCCTTGATAAGGGCTCTTGACCATGGCCTTATTCTTGCAATAGCCTTTGATTATCATAATTAATCCTTCATTCAAAATATGATGCTTTTCCTTCTTCCTGTGAGTGAATAAACTTTGGACCAAAGAGAAATGCAAATAAAAGGGAAAGGAAATTCTTACTTTGTGTATGAAATGATTTAGGAATACAAAGTGGAATTTGTGGACTCTCTTAGTTCTTCCATCGAGGATGAAGTACTCCCGAATATAGCATAAGACATCCCTCCATATACCCTTAATTTGTTCCAGTTCATAGAAATCCCCATTCTTTACCAGCTTTTGCTCTTCAATGTCCATCTTAGGGAATTTGGAAAAGGCCTCATTTGAAATGCTAGTCTTTTTGGAGAATTTTTATCCTTCTGTAGGCAGCCCCGTAACCTCTGCTATAAATTCCTTTGTTAGATTCACTGTGATGCCATGCAGAGTGACCCTATCATCAATCTAATTTTTGAAAAAAGCCATTATAATATGAGGTTTTGAACCATGGAGCCTTTCCGTATAGTTCACAACCTTCCCTCTCTATAGGATTCTCCAAACATCTTGTTTTGCTCTCCACTCTTCATAGTTTTTGGGTTCCTGCCTCCTTGGTTCTCCTATCCGTACGTGAGCCATGCAAATTTCCTTTGATACCCAATCACTGTAAACTATACAATGATCCCACCTGCTACCAATTTGGTTCAAAACTCACCTTTTTTTAGGCACGTTCAGGATTCACTTCTCATTCTCAAGGGCCTTCCTTTTTAATGATTATAAACCTTTTTTCGTGAAGCCACTCCTCCAACTCATTAGTTTTCTAATACACTCTAATATTTCCCTCCTTTGCATGAGTTGCATCATGATGAATGAGTGCTCTAAGATCCACATTCTTTTCTAATGTTTCCCGCCACCTCACTTTGTGTCCTATTCAGACTACATAATTTGCTAACCAATCTGCAACTCTGTTGGCTTCACAGTAGGTGTGGGTAATTGTTACTTTTTCTAATTTTTTGATTAAAGTTTTCATCTCCATCACCATAGCCTCTATAGTCCACGACATATAATTTTTATTGTTTATAATATTTATGATATTCAATGAGTCCCCTTCCAGCCATAATTTAGAATATCTCGAATCCACAGCTAGTTTGATGGTTTGAAGGGTAGCAGAAGCTTCGGCAATATAAAAATTCAACTTTCTAATGGGGATTACAACAACATCGATTACATTTCTCATATGGTTTCTCAAGACTCCTCTGCATCCTGCATTCCCTGGATTCCCTTTAGCAGCTCCATCAAAGTTTCCTTTAATCCACCCTTGAGGGGGGACATTCCAGATAACACCTAATCTAGGATTTTCATGTTTACCATTAGAATTTTCCATTCTTAAGGGATTATCCACTTGAAAGGTTGGGTTTGGATTCCTTTGTGATGAAAAATTCTCCTTAATATCTCTAATGATGTTCTGCCCCACCACCCATCTAGGTAGTTCTTTACTTCTAAAAATTTGATTATTTATTTCCTTCCATATTCCCCACCAAATATGGGGAAGAGTTAGTTTCCATAAAAATATAACTTCAGGATTCTTGGAGGGACAATACCAACTTTTAAGAGATAATTCCACATTTTTGTGGTGAATCCAAGCAATACCCCATAGATTGAGGATTTCTTTCCAAACTTGCTACATAAAAGAGCAGTTCACAAATAAGTGATCTCTGTCTTCAAGGACCTTCTTACAAAGAATACACCTATTTACAACATATAATCCTCTTTTCTATAAATTTTCCAAAGTTAAGATTTTATTTTGGAGGAGGGTCTAGAAGAAGATTTTGATTTTAGGGATGAGCCCCTTAATCTAGGCCATCGTCCACAAAGGTTTGTTGCCATTTCCCTTTGAAGTGAAGATGGAAGAAACTTTAAATTGTCCACTAGGCTCATTTAGCCACATGATCTTATCTTCAAGATTAGGGTAGAGAGATATAGCATTTAGGGATAGTTGTATATCCTTGAAATCTTGGTCAAGATCAGCAAGGTTCACCCAAGAGTTGTTCTACCAGTATTGGTTAACCATTATTCCCACTCTTTGCTTACATCGGTCTATTGCTTCTTTATCTTGGATTTCATCTATCAAAGGTTTTCCTTTTAACCAAACATCCTCCCAAAATTTCACCTTTTTTCCATTGCCAACTTTCCAAGAGCTTCCTTCTTCTAAAACTTATTTATTAACCTAAACTGCCCCCCATATGGCAGATGGATGGGAGATGTCAAGGTAAGAGAAGAAATCAGAGAGGGGCTTTGCCTTGAATAAATACTTATGCTTCCATATTTTGCTCCATTCTTTGTTTTCCTAATAAACCCTCCATCCCTACTTAGCTAAGAGAGATGTGTTCATACTTCTAATTTTCCTTATTCCTAGTCCTCCTTCCCTAACAGGTTTACAAATGTTATCCCATGCAATTAAAAGCATTCTCCTTTTCTTCTCAGTACCTGTCCAAAGAAAATTTCTCTAAATTTTTTCAATAGCTTCTACAAATTTGGTGGGGATTCTAAAAAGACTCAAAGCATAAGTGGGTATGCTTTGAAGACTTTATTTGAGAAGGGTAAGCTTTCCTACCTGACTTAGAAAATTACCTTTCCATCCCGCAAGTTTCTTGCTAAATTTATTAATAAGTCCTTCCCAAAAAGCTTCAGGAACTTTCATCACAAGAGGGAGACCCAGGTAAGAGGAGGGGAAAGATCCTATGGAGCATTCAAGGATTTTAGCTATTTTGATTTGTCTATGACTTGGGGTATTAGTGAAGAACACTGCACTTTTGTTCGAGTTGATCAGTTATCCTGAGGTAGCTGAATATAAATTTATAGCTTTCTTCAAAGTTCTTGCTTTTGTGATTTCATATTGCCCCATGAAAATAGTATCATCAACAAATTGACCATGGGAGCATATTAAAGGATGTGAAGAGGATTTCAGACCCTTAAATAAACCTTTATAGACTAAGTCCCCTATATAACATCCCATGCTATCAGCCATAATTATAAACAAAATAGGGGATATATGATCCCCTTGTCTCAATCCCCTTGATAGTTTAAAGAAGTGAGACAAACTTCCATTTACCAACACTACAATAGAAGTAGTAGATATCAACTACTTAATAATATCAACCACTCTTTGTTCAAAGCCAAAGGCAATAAGACTTTTTGAAAGGAATAACTAGTCCACCCTGTCGTATGCTTTTGCAATATCTACTTTCATTATGAACCCCTCATTTTTAGAGCTGAACAACGAATGAATATTCTCATGAGTAGTAATTACAGAATTGAGGATTTGTCTTCCTGGGATGAATCCATTTTATTGATTAGTAATAATCGAAGGGATCACTTGAATTAGTCTGGTTGTAAAAACTTTGGATATAATCTTAAAGAAGGAATTACACAGACTAATCAGTCTAAACTGATCAGGAGAGTCGGCTCCAATTTTTTTTGGAATCAGACATAGAAAAGTGGCATTAACTTCCTTCAGCATCTTTTTGGCTCTAAATAATTCCTTCACCGCATTACTTACATCTTTGCGAACAAGTTTCCATAGCTTTTGAAAAAAGAACATGGGAAATCCATCTGGTCTAGGTGCTTTAACTCCTCCTAAAGAACTAACTACTTTAAAGATTTCCTCCTTAGGTATGGACCATAACATGTTATTCTACTCCTTCGAGACCAAAGGAGGAACCACATGTAGGATATCAGCCTGACTATCCAAATTGATATTTATATCAGCCTTCATCAGGGAAGAGAAAAAGGAAAGCATTTCCTCCTTTATTTCCTTTTCCTCTGTCATCTTTTGATCTCCTTTTTTCAAGTATTGTATATGAGTTTTAGCTTTGTGTTTCAGAGTCGAAAGATGTAAAAAATTTGTATTTTTATCTCCTTCTTTCAACCATAATACCCTAGATCTTTGTCTCCAATAGATTTCTTCCTTAGTTATAATTTCTTGATATTGAACCAATTGTTCCCTTTCTTTTGTAAGGAAGTCTGAGGTGTATCTGTTTTGCTGAAATTTTTCATGAATTCTACTAATTTCCTCCTTGATAGTATTTTTTTTCTCAAAGATATTTCCAAAACAATCCTTATTCCATTTCTTAACTTCCTTTTTAACGTTTTTGAGCTTGGATGCAACTCTAAAGAGGGCTGTCCCCTCAATAGGTATATTCCACCACTCTTCTATTTTACTTTCAAACTATGGGTGCTGCATCCACATCTTTTCAAATCTGAAAGGATGATTCTTTTTTTGGTTCAATTTGACCACTGTGAAGAGAAGAGGGTAATGATATCATAAAAATATATTTATGTAAAATGTGAAACACTATTTTATCATGGTGTAGATGTTCATACCATGTTTTATAAAGATTAAGATGTCATCAAGGTAGATTAAAATAATGGCATAGGTAAAGGGCCTAAGGATGTCATTAACATCTCAAAATTAATGAATTTGTTACATGAGTTAACATAAAATGCATAATGGTAAATATATGGCTGACCACATGTAAAACATCACACACCTCTAATGGTGAGATGTCATAAAGGATTGCATATTTAAAATTTTTTATTTTGTACACAAAGAGAAACTACTAGGTGATCCATTTCTCAAGGCCTACACTAGACCATACACTAGCGTATGATTATGAATGATGTATAAATTTCAAGTTCAATTTTTGAAAATATGATTTAGGAGAAATTTAATTCTTCTAAATTCCATTAGAAATGATGAAGTGTATTGGATCACCATTGATCTAAATTTATTAATGAAATAATATTTTTAATCCATATAATTTCTTCTTGGGGGAAGTAGAGATATTTTTAGTACCTACCATATCATTGGGTTCATAATATATTATCTACTTACATTTTTATAATGATAGATAACTTGTACCCATTTTTCAAAATGTACAAGTAGAGATCTCATAGTTTGACACTCTTCATTAGATTAAATATTGAATTTATGAATTAAGAACCACTTTCCAATCTTGGACTACTTATTCTAATTATTTGAAAATTATTTTCCATTCTTTGGTATTATGAATCAATCAATAGAAATACAAATAGAAGGCCTTTAATGTTACTATTTGGATCATAAAATTTCCTCATATGTAAATCAATTGATTGGTTTTAGGAAATCACATATCTTGGTGATCCTCATGTTTTACTACTTATTTTTGGTGTTATGGTGGTTTTACTTGCTTCTCTTTTTCTAGAAGATTTTAATTGTGACTTATATCATTTCTAATAGGACCATATTTTATCATAGGTGTTAAATATTTATGTTTCAAATTTTCCTCCATATAATTTTTATCATTATGTCTTATATTTTATGCTATCACTCAACTCTCCACTTGTAACTCTTAACATTGTTAAACCCAAACAAAATACCACATTCAAGGTATTGGATGGAGTGATTAAGTATTAAGAGGGATGGGGAGGAATTGAGTAGAGATGATGAGGGAATTAATATGGATGATATGGTGAAGGTTAATGAAGGAGTGATTAGGTAGGATGAAGGATTGATTATGGAATATGAGGGATGGTGAGGATTAATGATGGAGTGATTAGAGGAGATGAGGGATGAAGAATGAGTGATTATATATGATAAGGTATGATGAAGTAATGATTATGGATAATTAGTGATGGTGAGGGTTAAATATGGAGTGATTAGGGTCAATGAAGGAGTGATTATAAATGATGAGGAATGGTGAGGGTCAATAAGGGAGTGATTAAGAATGAGGAGGGAGTGATTAGGGATGATGAAGTGATGATTAGGGATAGCGAGAGCCAATGAGGGAGTGATCAGGGATGATGAAGCAATGATTATGGATGGTGAAAGGTAATGGGGGATGAAGAGGGATGAAGAGGGACTGATTAGGGATGATGAAATGGTAATTATGGATGGTGAGATCCAATGAGGGAGTAATTAGGGATGATAAATGATGGTTTGAACCAATTAGGGAGT
The DNA here is from genome assembly GCA_037957365.1 of Torreya grandis. Lineage (NCBI taxonomy): Eukaryota > Viridiplantae > Streptophyta > Pinopsida > Cupressales > Taxaceae > Torreya > Torreya grandis. The sequence goes on from JARHVA010005327.1 coordinate 294,477, forward strand.
GATTAGGGATGATGAGGGAGTTATTAAAGATGATGAGGTATGGTGAGCATTAATGAGGTAATAATGAGGGATAAGGAGGGATGAGGAGTGAGTGATTATGGAAGATGAGAGATAATGAGGCTCAATAAGGGAATAATCAAAGATGATGATGGAGTGATTAGAGATGACTAGGGACAATGAGATTAAATGAGGGAGTGATTAGGGATAGTGAAGAATGATGAGAGAGTGATTAGGGGTGATGAGTCATGAGTAAGAAGTGATCAAGGATGAGGGAGGGATGATGAAAAAGTGAAATTAACACAAATTGGTCATTTGATGTGTTTAAGTCATCAATATGACCTATGCTACCCCAATCACACCACTTTTCATCAATTTCAAAGTGACTGGTTTGAAAAATTCAACAAACCTAAGACTCTTAAAAATTCCAAGAATCAATTTAGAAGGGACAAAAACCATTAAAATGATTATATGTTTACCAAAAATGGACATCAATTTAAAAAATTATGTTCTATAATCCCTAAGTTTAATACTTAGACCTTGAAAATGCCTAAGTACTGACCTAATTAGATTTTGAAAAACTATTTTCCACATTGTAAGGCATGCAACTATGAGACCAACTCTATCAGATGTTGAGTGACCCTAATTTATTATGTTTACTAAAATAAATTTAAAATATAACATTAAATTTATTTTATTATACTTAACATTTAGAGTAGTAAATATAAGTTTCTAGCTAAAGTTGCCTTCATGTAAAACTCCCACATGTTTTTATGTGTAAAATACTAGGAACAAGATTGCTTTATAAATAATGTGGTCATGTTATTAATAACATGATCATGTTACATGTTAACCAACATTCACTCTATTTTTTTAAATGTGAAAAATAATAGTAACTTATCACATTTTTGTTTTACAATAACATAATCACATTATCTATTAACATGATCATATTATACATTAGCACGATCATGTTACAGATTGGTAATAATTGATCCATAATTTAAAATAATGCAATCAGATTAATTAAATAGTGTGATCACATTATTTATTAACATGATTACATTACATAAAATTCCCATAAAATTATCCCCTAACTTTGTGCACTTACCCCATACTCATCTCTTGATATATATAACATTGCATTAATTTTATGTGGATTCATGTTAATATATTCAGTGAAATATCTATGGTATCTTGTTGATATTTATTATTTGTATCATCAATATCAATATTGATGATAATTACATGAATAGGGTGGATAATATGTGTCTTATAATCCATAATATTAATAATAAAAGGAGTCATGCATGCCCTTTGGTATCTCGTAGTAACCATAGACATCTTGGATTGGATCTTTCAATAATATTATTGGAATTGTTCATTGGTAATTATATCCTTATTAGTGAATCTATATTTTTATCTTTGTTACCCATTTTATTACATAATTTATCCAAGTAATATACATTATCCATGTAAAATAATATGAAATTATTTCTTTCATTGCTTGTGCAAACCAATAATGTTCATTTGATGATCATGATTAATGTGAATTATTAAAAAATAATCAAAAATAAAGTTTTAACCTAAAACCCTAGGCCAAAAATTTGAAATCATATAAGAAAGAAACCCTAATGAAGAGCTAAGGCCAAATCTTAAAATATATTTTATGTATGGAAATAAAAAATAAAATTAATAAAGCCCTGGGACAAAAAATATGAGAAAAATTTTTATGTGTAAGGATATCATAAATTAAATTTTAAACTTGAAGACAAAAAAATGAAATATTGAAAGGATGAAACCCTAACGGAAAACCTATGGTTTTGCACTATTTGATATGTTCATGGGTTCACCAATATGTTTTACCCTTTTTTATTAAGGTGATAAACTTAAACTAAGTGAGATAGAACTTTGAAATGTAATTTACATATTAAGAGATGTCATTCAAGAATACTTATGAATGTGAAAGATTGAGATTGATTCTTATGACTTGATAAATATAATATGTGAAATATATTAATTACAAAAAAGTTATGAATCCAACCAATAAATCCAACATATATTAATGATAGGGAATATTGGTCTTGTGGTTTTCTACCTAGGAAATTAATAAATGTGAATTTAACATGAAAACATAGTTGATTTAAAACATGTCCATTACATATATAGATTCAACAATGCATAAAAATTGATATACAAGGATTTTTAATCAAAATGAAACTTGAAAACATAGAATGAATACAAATATAGCCTACCTACTTTAACAACAAAATAAAAGAGATTAAAAGATAAAGGGTCAGGATGAAGAGAAGATGAGCTTGTTTTGTAGAGAAGACATATCTGATTATGTTGAGTAGACAAGCCCCTTGGGAAACTAATCTTTATGTGGCTAAAATATCAAAATTAAGAACAAAGTGTAGGATTCTGAGGACAAATTCATCTGTGTAAAAAGATTAAAATAGAGCCAACATATACATGCATAGGCAAAAGATATCAAGCCATAATGCTTTAAAATAGAAGATAGCTCATGAAGCATAAACTTGGGATTCATAAATAGCTCAATTGAATTATATAATTGACTTAATATATTATTTATTCATGAAAAATGTAAAATCTAACTAGAAATTAAGAAAATACAGGAAATGAAAATGGCCTAGCCCTTTACTCTACACTCTAATTCTAAGTAGACCAACCCTTTACAAATTTACTCAGCTCTCTATATATAACATTTCAGATATGTTGACCAAAAGGGGATTTTATTCAAAAATTAGTTGAAGGTATTCAATTATATTCACCCACAAAGGGGATATTTTAATGAAGAGAGATGTTTTCTACCATTAAAGGCTAAAAATTTTAATTTCAATAGTTGGTTTTTTGTAAACACATCATAAATAATCCACACCCTTTTTTGAGATGGAAATAACAAAACTATAAAACCAAGAGGTGAAAATGTTTTAAGTCATTCACTCATACCATTTTATCCTTATACTGTTGTGAACATGGAGGAACCATCTTTCTAATGTTGTACAAAAAATGAAAAATAGAGCATAATCTTGAAAGTTATGGTTAAAAAATAGCCAACACTCTATTTACACATGGATAGCTCTGTGTGTGTAGTTATTCCATGTATTTTGGCACATGTTTTTATCATGCATTAAGTTGGGATGTTAATTTTTCTATTTTAGAGAATTAGTTTTCTCTAAGTGGATGCATCTTCTCTCTTTCCTAATACTATACAAGTTAAATAATAAATGTCACATTTCCCAAAAAATAAGTGAAATTAAAAAAATTATGAATTTTAAAAAGTAACATGATTGAAATTTGATATGATAGATTTAAAATTTTTAAATTTTCCCATAAAATACCCATACCAATGTGAGGTCACTAACATTATCTTCCCAACACTGCTAATAGATTGGAAAATGGAGATATGATTTTAAAGTTATGAGTGAAAATATGTATTCATGTAATTTAACACTTGAATGGTAAATTTTAAATTTAATATTGATTTTCTAAAATAGAAAACAACATATTAAATTATTTTATATTTTTTCAATTAGTTTTCACACCCAACATAAGGTTCACTTGAGTTCCATGCTTAGATCCTTGTGTTATACTTTCATGCCCAACTTATGTGTCAATTTTTTGTGCCAAACTCTCATACCAAGAATTTAACTCCATAATTTAATTCAAAAATTTCATGCCATACTCTCATTATAAACTCTCATGCCAAAATATTATGCCCAACTTTTGTCCTAGACTTATTCTTACTAAAATGGATGTCAAAAACTCATTTTTGAGAGAAGCATTATATATGAAAGATTATGGCCTATATGCGATCAATGTAATGGTATGGGTTATATGACATAAAACTTCATGAAAACCAATATATTTAAAAATTATTACCACACACACAATAAAGTAACTAGCCATAAAAATTTAAGGCATGACCCAATTAGACCATAACAAGCAAGACTAGACTTCAGATCAAAACTAGGTTCCATGATTTTGACAAAAATTAGGGTATTTTGTGTAAGAAATAATAGAAACCACAGAAGGATGAGGATAGGACCACCTGATATATTTAACCCTACCTATCACTTCTATCCCTAAGCATAGGTGTTACGTTTTGGGTTTGTATTAAGGCATAAATGTGCATAAAGGTGTTGTTAGCACTCAAAACATTTATATATGTGATGGATAATGGTCTTTAAGACAAAAAAGGTCTTTAGTTTTTATTAGGATAGAGTATGTTAGTAAAATAGGTATTGATTGAGTGCACATGTTAATTAACCATTAAATGGACTAAATCAAACATCATCAAGTATTCATGGCCATATTTTAGTTACTACATCTACCACCTAATATAGAATTTTAATTAATATATTAAAATAAAGTGTATGCATTAGTATTTAAGACACAATTTATCTTTGAGTTACATAATTAAATTGTGCAAGTCACTATATGCTTTGTAAAACACTACAATCACATAAGTTATTTTTTTTTCTTTTAAAAATTGAAATTTTAAAATGCTTAAATTTGAAAATTGTTTGAATTTTTAAATCATTTTCTTTGTTTCAACTTTGAAAATTTGAAAGCTTGAGATAATATTATGGAAGGAATTCATAAGTATGTGTAAAATTTATATTTCTCTTTTGTGAATTCATCTTGTGATGATGCTTCCTTGAAGTATTAGGGAATTGGTGCTTGTCATGAAGCACATGGCAAAAATGGTTCCCTATTTGAACCATTATATAAGGTTGTGGATTATCAAACCCTAACTTATATAATAGTAATGACACTCATTTAAGAAATATAAAATCTCAATTTCCCTCGACTGGTCTTTTTGACCCCAAGACATGAATGGGTGGGAATATAAAATGGATTCACTTATATAATGTTAGCTTTGTAGTAATATCTAAGTTATACACTATTCTTATATAACTAAATTTACCACTATAGATGAATCATGATTTAATCATAATTTTAGTTTTTAATGTATGGCTAAAATATAATGGATGTCTTTCATGTCCATAGATAATTCATAATATGTGTAGACATGAATATGCATCATGCCCATTTTTAACTATGTATCATTAATAAAAATAGTATAGTGAACATGAATTTATATCATTACCCCTCATTATAATTGTAGAATGTGTAAACTTAAAATGGAGTGCATATGCATGGCATATGCCCCCATAATATGTGCAAATGACTGATTTTTGTAATATTTTTAGTTTAGAAAATTATTGTGCTAAACTAATTTTTCAACACTTATTGAAGAATTTTTTTCATGCATGAAAATCCCATTAAAATTAAAAACTTTTTAGGTGAGGTAATGTGTCATATAACATCACTCAAATAAAATGAAAACTTAACTTGTAATATGTGTATTAAATATGTATCATTAAAAAATGTAGTATTTGTAAAATAGATGTGATTGTCTAGTAAGATGTGTAATTTTTATGTAATTTAAGAGGCAAGGACTATAATATGTATGGATTAATTTCATGGAGAAAAAATAAAAAATTACTATGTTATGTTAAGATTTGATGATATGGATCATGTACACACATAACAAGCAACATTATATAAATGTCAAGTGAAAATGTCAAGGGCCATATAGACAGGACATGTTTAAATTTATTAAAGTGAAATATTGAACAAATGATATACATGGATAATGTAAAAATAAAGGGATGTGTTTAAATATATCATATACATAGTGCTAATGTAAAAACCAAGGACATGTTCAAATTTTACACATCATACATAGGTCCAAAGACCAAACCAAAAACATGTTCAATTCACACCACACATAGGGCCAAGGTCCAAATCTATGGCATGTTCAAATGTCATGAACCACACATAGGGCCAAGGGAAAACATATTATAAAAACATAATGTAATCTACTATGTACAACTAAACAACATCAAATGGAACATAGATCTATAAATGTAGTCTAAACAATTACAAATGTCATGTGATCATATCATATCAAATATCATAATCATGTAAACTATGCAAGATATAAATTTTATAAATAAATGTGTAAATAATATTAGGTCAAAATCATAGTGTATTAGAATAATACAACATACATACTATCACATGTGGATAAAAATTCCCCCAACATAGCATGGCTAATGTGTAAAGGAAATTCCAACATCTTAATCCATAGAAAAGTTTTTAAGTCCTACACAACACTCATGTCCACTAGTGAAATGAATGTGTACTAAATAAATAATATGGTTTCTGTTAATAATGAGATAAATAAATTATTTCAAAGATGTAAACTAGATCACTTACCATATTCATGTTTTGATTTTGGATTTTTTGAATATTTTAAATGTTTTTGTATTTTAAATTATATGATTTTTTTTATATTTTAAATTTTTTATAAAATATAAAGTTTGAAACCAAAATTAATAAAGATATCAAAAATAGAATAAGATGAATAATATTTTAATATCTCAAAACATGTGTACATGATGCTTGGAGAGATTAGTATTGTGAAATATGAACAAGATGTTCCCATTTTTATATCAGGAAGCATATATGAATAGGAAGTGTTGTCACTCAATGTTTTACTCTTTAATAGGTATTTCAAGCCTTATTTAATAGAGTGAAACAATGGGATTACCCCTATACCTATGGGTTGTCTATAGTGGGAATAAACCTGTAGATTGTAGGGTTAGCTCCTTTTATATATTTATTTAATCTCATCACCTATGCTACTAACTTGTTGGGATAAAAAGGGAGATAAAAACAAGAAATAAATATAACCTAATGATGTTAATCACCAAGTTTAACTCCAAAATACTATCATGAACTTACACAATGAAAGGTGATTCACAAAACTAATCTCAACATATAAGGTTTCTCTAACATAAGTATTTCAACATGGAGGTAAGATGTAATATATTTCTCAAGGTGCATGTATAAGAGGTATTATTATAAACATTAGTACTCCTAATTATAATTAAAAAAATACAATAACATTAAATACACTTCAGGTGACCTATTAGAGATTAGAATGCTTGCATAAAACATGAAAGAGTAAGGTAATCATAAGGATAGATGATTATCATTTATCATTTAGCTATGCACTAGTTCACACACTTATTCAAGAAGTTGAAAAATCAAAACCATATTTAAATATTTTATTCAAAATAAAAATAGTTACTCAAACTAGTAGTTATTTACCATACCATATGTGGATTATTTACAAATCCAAAAGTGGTTACTTATATAGAGAATTGTGAAGAGAGAGGGGGGTGTAGTAGAAGGAGATTGAAAAGTTTCCATGAGTTAAAATAATAAGGGGATTTATTTAATAGTCATAAAAATACTTCCAAATCCATGTGTATCACTCTTAAAGATGATCCAACCCTCCATGTGGTGTAGGAGTTAGAACCTGGCTTGACACCTTAACTAACATCTTACAAACTACCCTTACTTCCATAAAAAGAGTTATAAATGGAATTATAAATCATGAATTATCCATAAATTCCATTAAAACAACTAATTTTACACCTATCATGTCTTAATAAACTCCTCTAATGTAACATTTCATCATTCATGTGTATAGTTGTCTTGAAACTCTTCATTTCTCATGCCTAGCTTGGGTCAAGTGGCCCAAAACTCAAGTTCATATTATTCACATCATTACTTATCCATGGATGGTCGTAAAATATATTATTATACCTAAAACAAACCATTTTATTTCTTAGAACAACTCTCAAGACTCCATTTTTCTCCTCAAACCCTCATTAGGCCTATTTTCCTTGTATCCCGAAAAACCTATAAACCTCTTTGTGTAGGAGAATGCATTGAGGGAAATGAAAAATTGAGGGAATATTATAGGACCCAATATGTCTTACATCTTAATTTAAAATTTCATTTTCTAACTCTGAGTGAAAATCTATTTTTCTACATTTATCTCTCTTTAGTTAGGCCTCAATTAGGCATCCTTGCCTAGAACCATGTTTTATTGATCCATAAACATCCAACACATGTGAATTCACCAAAAATAATTTGATTCACTTTTCCTAGGCTATCACGAACCTCCATGTAAATTTTTAGGTCCTGTAACCCTGAAAAAGTATGAGAAACAAGAAATTACCTTGCCACCTAGTCTTATTTTAGACCTATTTGAGATTACCTTGGAAAATGAGTTTGACAACTTATAGAGTATAATATGCATAATTTTTAGATTTAATGGATGTGACACATCCAAAATGACATCCTCTAATTATTTTAAAGTTCTTTTTTGCTAAAAACACCAAAAACATGCAAAATGGGGCATTTATTGCAATATGTACAACTACAAGTATAGAAAAGATACATTTGGAGAACCCAATTGGAGTATTAAAAAACATAAACTATGTTTCAAAATAAAAATATGTAATTAAATGTGCTTTATAGATCCACTTGTCTTGACTGGTCACTAACAGGGGTTTAGGAGGGTTTAAGCACATTTTATTCTTAAAGATTGTTCATACAAAATAAATCCTCTTTCTCTCTCGTTATTCCACAATATTATTTTTATGGGACCCATACATCACCTATAATCACCACTGAGTCTGATGTAAATCCTCATGAATGTTCCAAGTATGAGAAGGTACTCCTTAGGTTACAAGCAAGCCATTTGAGAGGGGTCTGGACTTTTAGTCTTTGTTCATGTCACTGTTGGATCCAAAAATTCATATTATTCCTCAACAAAAAAATTATACCCTATTACCTGCTAAAAAAACTACTTAGCTCTATACATAATATCAATGCTACAACACAAAGTATAAAACATGCCTTGAATGTAGTCTAGCATTAATGACATTTAAAGAAGGGTTTATGGCCAAAATTGACATTTTTTTACTCTATTATATACATGGATAGTATTTGATACTATAAAACATCGTATTTAACCTTTAAAATCCCTTTATAACATTAAACCATCCTCAACTATCCACTTTCACATGACTTTGCTTTATGGTCTATGCATGGTATTAGACCTACTAGGCCTAAACAAGGTCTTATCAACATTTTATACTTATATAATCTATTATGAGGGTTATATGAGATATTTTTAACTAATAAACCATTATAAAAAATTATTCATCCTTTTATACCTCTCACAAACCCCATCCTTTCCTTAATCAAGAAAAACTCCCATAGGGAGTAGGCAGACCTATAGATGGTTATTGGCTGTGTATGGGGCTTGGAACTCATATTTGACCAATGTCATTAGTAAATTAAACATATTTACCTTTATTAAAATTATTCTTATGACTTTTATATTAATTAATATATACCTTAGTGTCCATGTGATTTTTTCCCTCACTTAGGCTTAGAACTAACCTATCTTCTCTTAGTAACTTGTAGGTGACTACTATGGTATCTTAACTACATTTTGTGTATTTAATAAATAAATTACACATCAATAAATTTATAAATGGTTAATTAACTTGGTTTAAGTCCCATTTAGTCTATAATAATATTTTAAACACCTATGTGTCTTTCCTTAGGTCTAATGTTAATTGTTTTATTAGTAACCAATGGGTACTAGAGGGTTGTTTAAGCATTAACTTTCAAACATAGTCCCCTCACTTGCCATGATGATTGAAGGTATCCAAAATAAAGTATTTTATCCCAATAAAAAGGTATATTTCATAGGATTCTTATCTTAGTCATACCCTTGACCATCTCTATTTTGTATATAATCCTATAGTTTCCTTCCAAGACTTGTCAACTCAGCATTTTGACCATCTCTAACTTATAAGTGGCCTAATTGTTATTCCTTAGTTTTTGTTCCATTTTTCTATAATTAATGAAACTTGGAGAAGGTTTTAATATATTTTCTTTCATTTTGTGTTTATTTGGTGTTGATTTGATCCAAAATGAGGATTTACAGGCTTAGGGCCTCTAGGTCTCTATTTGCTTATTTAGGGTTACAAATAGCCACTTCTTTGAGTTCTTAAGTCTTTCAACCCTATAAAATTCATAAGAATTATTTATCAATCCTATAATAATACATAATTTATGATTGAGTATTTCATCCTTTTCAACCTCCTTATCTAACTGGTTTGTACATATTGTATACAGTCATTGTATGTATGCGATCTATGTATTGAGACATATAGCATCTAGTTAATTTGTATCACTTGATGATGGTCACTTATAGATCTGTGTGATAGTGAGTAACCATATAACCTTATAGTATTTTTTTCAAGTATGTTTTGGTTGCAAATTTTCACACTGTAATTTCAAATCACCTCAAACATATCAAGCATTAGTTTCTCATCACCATCTAGATCAAACATGGTATTCAGACTAGTTAAAGACCATTTATGAATTATACTATTTATTTAAAGAGCAAGGAATATGAAATTTATTGATGAATAACAATAAGGAGGTGATTATCAAGAGATAACACATGAATTTTGGGAGAGTGAGGGGATTTTTTATGAACAATGGAGCTATATAAACCCCTAAAAGTGATCAACGCCTTGAACAAACAAAACATACATCATAAGTGAGTGAAACACTTTATACATCAAGACCACTATCCCTCCAAGTATATACACCTCATATAGATGATTTATCTGATTAAACCACCATTAAAATTAGATATTTGACCTCTAAAAACATCCCTCAAAACCAATCTTCTCCATAGAAATCTAAAGTGGAGATATAGATGGAAGAACAAACCTTGTTTATATGGATAAAACATATTGACCTAATGTCACTCTTAGAAATTATTAATAAATAAGTGGAAATTAATATATAAAATAATTCCAATTATTTAAATATTTCTAGGACCCATAATAATGACCAAATTTTTATCTCCTAAATCTCTCTCTCTTGACTATACCATTCACTTCAATTTTGCCTTTTTGAGCTTATGAAGAAAATGGAGGAGAGAGAATTATTGAAGAAAATCTTCAACATGAAACTTGTTATAAAGTTTTAAAATGATATTAGGTATCCAAGTGACACTTAAAAACCATTTTCAATTGAAATTTGATCTTACAAGGCCCTATAAGTGCCCAAAAGTGCTTGTAAAGTGTCATTTTGCTTAGTTTAGGTGTTAAACTATATCTTTTGTTAGTATTTGACCATCCTTAAACATTATTTTTCCTATATATGTCATTATGTACATTTTGAATCTTATTTAAATAGTATCTCCTTGGGATGGTACGTGCAACTCCTCTAAATAGGCTAAAAGGTGGCCAACATGTCATTTTAGCACAATAGAACATAGTAAAAGGCCAATGCATGATAATATGAATTAAATTACATCTAATAAACCTTTTAATGTAAATTTAAAACATGCCAAACCTTTTAACATGTGTGAAAACATCAATACCTTAGAATTGACCTCTACAGGTAGATAAGTAAGCATAAGATCAAGCTTTAAACAATGCTAGACAAGGATAAATATGACCACATGGAACTATTTAATACCTTTTAATACCATGAAAACCTATGAAGTTTTAATCTAGAAGGGGTGACCAATTTTTACTTGAAGTCAAAATTTGGTCAACAATTTTATGATTCATAGGGGTAGCATGCTTGCAATGCTAATGGACTAGTATCTTTGTCCTTATATTGGGTAATGGAGCCATTATTATGCTAAAATATATAACTGACATGTCTTATAAATACTTCAAACTCACACCAAAAAAAAAAAGAAACAAACACACACTATGCCAAAGGCATTTAGGGAAAACCGCATACAAAAAACTCAAAATAACACACCTAAACTACTATGTATAGACCTCAAAAAATGTTTGAGGTGATGAAACACTTCCTCTTTCTTTAACCAAGATCAAAAATAATATTCTTTTAGTCATAATTGCTCCATGAGAACAAGTCACCATATGATGGATGTTTATCAAAAGGAATTTTCTTGTGAATGTTATCAAAGGAGTTACCACTAATGGGACTGCTACTATTTATAAGTGTACCACTTTAAAATACTTTGAATTTTCCACTTAACTCCTCTTGAGTTCTTATTGACAATTTAAAATTCTTATTCTCTTTCATGCTCATTTGATGCTTCTCAACTTGGTTCTTAAGAGTCATGAAAACTTTCTTAACTTCACCTTCATCTAGACCATGATGCACTTGATGTATAGAGCCCTCATGATTACCTTATTTCTAGTAAAACATGTCTTCATGTGACTGAATATCATATTGATACTTATGATACTCCTCAACCACACAAACTTCTTCCTTAGCTTGATTACATTCTTCTAAGACTTTAGCCTACTTGCCATTGATTTAACACTCCTCTTCATTCTCATTTAGTCCACCAATGACCTTATTATCATGATCATGTTATTTAATAAGGAGAATTTGGCGACCTACTTATTCAAACTCTTGAACTATGGCATGGAACTACTATCTTAGATCATCACACTCTTCATGGTTATCACACATGAACTTCTTCATTTTGGGTAGACATAATTGTACCATCTTCCTCATTATCATGCTCTATCACATTTATAAGATTGGCATCATCATCCATATGAATAAAGTATTTATTCCATGTATCTTGTGCAAAAGGATCATCAAGACTTACCTCAAGATGCTCATCACCCTCATCATGAATGATATATGTTCCAAGACTTGTCTCTTCAATTAAATAATAGGGATCACACTCATAGGTTTGAACACCATATTCATATAATAATATATCAAAAATACCTTTAAGAGGAAAATATTTTCCATCATCTATGGCATACTCTTCTTTCTCATTAATAGTATAATTTAGATTAGAACTAGTTTCTACATATGGTTCAATGTGGAATTTTTCCAATGGATGTGTTCTTATTACTTTAGCTCCATACCTCATTCTAAAGTACAGGAAATATGAATTATTAGAAACATACCCTCCTATCTTGGTAGTAAAGTCACTTGATAGGAAAATAACAATGTCTATAAGTAGATCCACCACCACTATGTATTATAGAATTATAAAATTTTGGAAATGTCATGAAAGAACACTTTCAATCCTTTGATAATCCATAAATACTTGGCTAGTGTTCCATCAAGTTGTAACACTCTTTTGATATAAGGTTCATACTTCAAGCCCAACTTGTCTACAATTAGTTTAGGCATGATTGAAGCACTTATGCCACTATCCACAATATAATTATGGACCAAATTATCTACCATAATGAGAGTAATATAGAAGGGTGGGGGTTTTTAATACTTGATGGAAGGTTTAACAATATGAGTGGGTGAATTTTTGAGTACTATACCAATATGCTTTTTGGTTAGGGGAAATATGGAGTTAGGAGAGTTTCTCTTGGAGTAACTCATTTTGACTAGGCATATGGAGTACCTCCGAAAGGGATATGATTATTTTTATGATCTTAAAGTATTAAATAATATTCAAATGGGAGACACTATAATTTTGTTTCATACTTAGATTTAATGTAGTACCTTGATCTTGAGGCAATGAAGGTTTGACCGCTTTCCCAAGTTCTATTTCTTAAGAGGTGTAAGATTTGTATATGATGTAATATTTGTAACCATATCATGTATCCTTAAAGGAGGGTTGTTTATAGGTCTATATAAATCTAGAGGATCTCTAAAATCTCTCCTCTTTTATATTATTTTGGCTACAACTAAGGTGATCTAATTCAAGACAAATTTATCCTCCATTTAGAAGTTCATAAAGCTTACTCCTAAATTACTACACTCTCTACTTGGTTCTAATTTCCTAGAGCTATAATCTTATTATGTCAACTAAGGAGTAGTCCCTCATTGATCCACCAAGGCTTTAACTTCTCCCTCATTAGCATTCATGTACTAACCTTGAGTTTTCCCCCAAGAATTTGGCCATTCTTCTCCTTGAACTAGGTTTCTATGGATTAGAACTATGGCTCTTGAGGTGGGAGTAGAATTTAGATTGTAGGAATTAGGTGACCTATTTAAATTAGGTTGACCTTGTAATATCCCTTGACCATTATGTTAAGGTGGAAATTTGTTTGCTTATGGAGGGTAATATTAGGAGTTTTGGTAAGCTTTAATATGTTGATTTGATTTACTATTTAAAGATTCTAATGCCTTATATTTTTCTTACCAATAAATTACAACATCTAATTTATTTAAAATAGATTTATACATTCTATTTATATTTGGAAATGGAGAAAGTCTTGGAGGGGTAGTAGGCATATCAAGCAAGATAGGCATTTAGACCTTTGGAGGGAGTTTACCAGTTTAGATCAAACTATTCTCAACTCTAATATCCACATCATAGGTATCAAGAAAGTTATACCATCCCATGGATTGTAACCTGATATTTATATCAATCCCAATAGCTCTAAGGTAGGTTAGAAAACAAAACTTGCAGGGGGTCTCATGGGATGTGGAATCCTATTCCATGTCCTTTGGAACCTTTCATTAAAATCATGCATGGATCCTTAGGCCCTTTTTGGATGACATTCAATTAATGGATCAATGATGTATGATCACTTATATCCTCACAACAACTCCCCAAATTCATCCATGTAGTAATACATCCTCTTGAAAAGTTTTTATATCAATCAAAGGCTTTTCCCATAAGGGACATGGTAAGCAATATGATCATAATCATAATAATCAAACATATCTATATCATAAATTATTAAAAACCATGAAAAATATATTGTAACAAAGGGAAAAAATGAGATGCATACAAATAAATAGAAAATTTTCAAACCCTAGGAGAAATATTTTGAAACCCTAAGACCAAATGTTTTTGAAACCCTAAGAATACTTAGGGTTTGTCAAGGTTCAATCAATACATGGGTTTAAAAAAATATATTTAGAATTCAATTACTATGATGGATCAATCATAATTATAATATAGTAGGGTGTTTTGGACACATTTAAAAATAGAAAACTAGAATCAAACAGTTGAAATTGATGAAATAGAATTTATATGAATAATATTAAACTATGTAAAGTATAGATATACTTAGTTTTTTTATGTTTTCAATCAACTATGTTGACTACAAAATTATAGAAATAATGATAAGAATGAAAACCTATTATACTCCCATAGATTAATTCTAATATTTCCTACAGACATGTATGCCAAGTAGGGTTAATAGTGATGGGAATTATTATCCTAGGTTGGTATTCATGTCTTTTTATATAATGTTGAAAAATAAGGCACAATCCTATGTGACTATGTAAAATATGCTTGTTTTTTATAATCATGTCTTTTATGTTACACAAGAAAGTGATTAATATCTTATTTAAGTTAGAAACCCTATCTTGTGTGACATAAGGATACAAGTTATATGAAATAATTAAAAATGGGTTAGTGGTTAGAGTTGTGCTAGACCTCAACTTCCCAATATGTTGAACATTACCTATATACCAATACTTAGAAGAGGGATAAAATGTCCATATAATTAACCCACCTACGTGATTTATGAAATTGTGTTCTTTTAAATATATGTATGAATATATATTTTTATTGAATACTTTTTGATTCTTATCTACGGATGCATAAAAATAAATTTAGACTTGGCTCATGACTACTTGAAGTGCTTGGAAATTGATTTAGAAAGAATAGGGAACTTTTGTTTGATGTGCACTTATGTAAATAATATTTTTTAATAAAATTGATAATATTTAAATATCATTGAAATGAATGAATTTAATTTAATTTTATATTGATTCCAATGGATGTGCACACATTAGGAAGCCTAAGAATACAAAGGCCAACCTAAGGGGCGATTTCATTTGAAAAACTGACTACTTGTGTAATGTGAACACCAAAAAAGAATGAGTAAAAGGTTACCTAACAACTTTAACCCTAATTTTTTCACCATAATGGCAGGCTATAAGTTTTGGATACATAATAAGGCATACACATGCATAAATGTGTTTTTAGCAATTATAACATTTATAAATGTGACAATGATGGCCTTTGAGATAAAATAGGTCTTTACTTGAGCTGGTATTCATTGAGATCATAATTTAATTAAGATTTAAATGGAATAAATTAGAAATTATTAATTATTCATGTCCAAATTTTAGTTTTTATATCTAGGAATAGGTGAGTATTGACCAAATCAGGGCAGTCTCAACTAGTGATATTGACCAAATCTAGCATAGCCAACCTATGTACATATAGACTAAACTAAGAGTCTAGAGATGTTTGTGCATGATATTCATATATTTTTAAATATATATTTGAGTTATTATAGGTGTATAATAATATAATGGAATTTTTGACTCGTAATATGGCATGTAAATTTAAGAGAATGGCAGACTATGACCTTGTTTGTGTACTCGAGTCTTGTGTTGTAAATACATGTCAAACTTGTCATTTTTATGTACTAAAGACTATAATTTAGTATATATAGTAGGTTTTATAATGTTTTTTAGGTGCATGGTGGATTTTAATATGAAGATAAATATCATATATTTTTATGCTTGAGGAGGGCCTTTATAGGCCTTCTTACAAGGCAAAATAGGTTTTGTTATGATATTTTATTTGATATATTTTATCAATCTAAAATAAATGATAAATATGTCTTAAGACCTAAAACAAACATTTTTATTAATTTTTTTTTGAATTATATATAGGTATTAGTAAGGCTTAATCATATTTTTAGGTCATTTTTAAGGCCTTAAAGTGACCCTAATAAAAATTAGTGTTTATTGTAATTTTATGTCAAAAATAATTTTTATTCTACATTGTACATAGTTTATACACCTAAATTTGGTATTGTACATTTTGATAACATCAAATTTGGCACAATATAAAATACTTTGAATTTGTATATGTATTTTAATCTTATTTATATTTTCATTTATCCATCTACCTACATGTTATCTTGGCCAACCCAATTTAACAGATATACAAATACAAGATCACCTTAGTATGTGCAATAACCATATAAAATCTTAAAAGTTTTGTCTCCATATCCCAAATCATTGATTTTGCCTCCTAGGATAGTACCAAAAATAGTTAGATAGTTCAAGTATACCATATTTTTATACCTTTTTTGGTAGTGTCCAAGAATGCTAAACAATTATTTTTCCAATTAAGAAGTCTCTGTTAGGTCAACCTAGACATGTTTGATGGGTTAGTCATAGTGGTAAATATCAAAGAGTTATATATAATTATGAATAAATCCTAAGGTTATCACTCACTTGATAACCATTTGGCTATTACATTAAGAATCACTTGAATTCTTGAGAAACCCATTAATATTATCTTAAGAAAATATCAAAAAGGCATACATATTTGAATATCCCTCAAAAGATAATTATTAGATAATGCAAATTTAGGTAAAATTTTAATGGTTCTAAGTATGAGAATCCAAACATAACATGCATTATATATTGAATAGTATAGTTCACACACACCTATGTGGTAGAATTAAACATGGTTTGATCCCTAATCAGAGTATTAAAAAATAAGAAACATCTATTCACTTAGTTGGAATGGTTAAGGCTTACAACATAACATACTAACCCCATTTTTAAGGGTCATATTGTGTCCAAATTTTATATTATGGTTTCAATTTAAAGATAAGGAAAACATGGATCAACACACAATATTGAAGGTGAGATCATACACATTAGGTATATATAGGCATAAATATAGTGATATGAGGTGTCACAAACCTTCATATAAAATATTGGTTTCAAGGGTATAAACTTTATTTTTATCATATTTGCATGGTTTGAACTTTCCCCCTAATATGAGCATTTATAAAATAGACATGAAAATTTCAAAGATAATGAAGAATACAATGAGAAATAAATAATAAATTAGGGTAAGTACATCTCTTCCATATTTATTTTTTAATTTATAATCATCTAAGTGAAAAATAAATATCTCATTGATAATTTTTTTGATCATGTTTATCATCTAATTTAGTCAATAAGATAACCAACTAATAAATATGAGTAATTTGTAAAATGATGAGACCTAAAAAAATGCTAGTTTATGTTGTACATGATAAAACATCATATTTTTGGTATAAAAAATATTATTTAGCTTTTTTTTAAAAAAATATACAAGTTCAAAAAAATGTCATATCTTTTTAAGTTCGTATGTAAAAGTTATGTCTGATACACTTTGAAGGAATTTATTTGTAGTTGGTCTTAGGATATTGCAATTGATGACCTATGGATCTTAATTATTCATCTCTAGAACCCAAATATTTACCTTAATATCCATGTTTATTGGATAGATTTGGACATTTCCACTTCAATTTGGTGGGTCATTTGATTTTCTTGGTAGTTTCTAAGGCTAAGAAAGGATAACTACAAGCCTTGAAAAGGCAAAGATAATCAAGAGAATTAAAAAGAAGATAGATTAGAGTAGACATCAAAGGTAAATCTAATGAGATCTAGCCAAGAAGTAAAACTACATAATTTAGATAGCCAATTTTGGTAGTTGGAGACTACACAACTGAGATAGGTAAGTTTAGTAGTTAATGAATACATAGCTAAGATAGTTGAGTTCATTATTTTTTCATTTTCTTGGGATGTAATCCTTACACTAAATATTTTAGAGATAATTATGAGTATGAGATCCATGAGGTTTGTTTTTTTGTAATCCCAAAAAGTTAAAAAAAAAACTATAAAACATAGTGGATGTGAGGAAGCATTGCTTCACTCTTTCTAGAGTTTTATCAAATTGTGTTTCTCTAAGGTATGTCTTGTGTTATCTCTCTCTTTTTTAAATGTGTTTTCTTCCTTTAATTTCATTTGACCATTAATTTAAACTATTATAATACACAAACATTTAAGAGAGATCATGACTCAAACCTAAAGGTTAAATAAATTTACATTTGGTATTGCACCTTTATGAAAGCATTTGAAATATAGTCATGTATGGAGTAGTGGCATGTTTATAGTGTGAAGGAATATATATGATGTATGTATCATGTGGATATTTTATGTGAATGATTATATATATATATATATATATATATATATATATATATATATATATATATATATATGATAATCATAAATACTAGAGTACATCTAAAAACATTATAGGTTTTCTTCTATATCATAGAACTTGAGAAGAACACCTTAGCTTGAAAGGGTCCATGTTGGTGAAAATTAGAGAGGATTGTCCACCTATTTTATATCTTGCTTATTTTAAATTTACATTTATATGATTATTTCCTTATTTTACATAACCTAAATATTCATACTTTTACTTCATGTAGACCACATTAATTACAAAATAATTAAAAACATTTGGTGAACTTGACATGAATTAAACACATAGCCTTATAATTCTTTATCATTAACTTCAACATGTAAAACCCTATGTCTATTCTATATTAGAGTTTATAATTTTCTTAGGGTTTAAAAATTACCTTAAATTAAGGTATTTCTAGGTTAAGTGGTGTTGTAATTAATCATAATCAAATTCATTTGATCCAACCACTTGTTTGTGTGTAATATGAAATGGATAAAATTGATGAAATATAAATTCCTTCTTCTCTTAATGCAAATATTTATGAATAAAACATATATGTAGGAGAAGGTGTTATTAATTATGTTATACTTGATCTTTAATATTGTTATGAATATGATATAAAAATATATACTGATGAATATCATGGTAGAATCCACCCAATGAGCCTATGGTGTATATCTTGCACATATAAAAACACTTATAAATATTTAAAATAAAATTAGTATACAACTTAATGACTTGGATAAAATATTCAATAATGATAAGGAATCCACATTTGATGAACAATATGATGAACTATTGAATGACACTAATCTATATTTTAGAGGCATATAATCTAAAATAGGTGTTAAAATCATTATTCCAACTAATAATATTTGTGTGTCTACACATATGGTTATGCAAGTGATTATTACACCTGATGTGAGGGAAACACAAGTTAATCCTCATATTTATATGGTTATCCTTATGCAACATATTGTTGTTCCTTCTAGGCTTATTATCTGTGTGATACTATATATTACTAATAAATCAGTTATCCATAGTAATCAAGAGATTATAAAAAAAAAATCTTATTCTTCAATATAAGAGTTTTCAAATAAAATAAGATTCTTATAGAGTAGATAATTCAACAAATTCTCAAGAATTATTGCACAACCCTTTGGCCCTAGATATTTCCATTCATCCTTTGCATACTATAATTTTTTCAATTAAGCTAACATCATAAAATATTAATCTTGATCCAAAACAATATATTTTATCCTTTCATGTATCATTAATATATTATTCCTCTATTGATAAGTTATTAACCAAGATTTTTCCTAGGATCCTTAAAAACTATGTTTTGTGATTGTTTTATGACATGTTTTGTGATTGTTTTATCATAGAGACAATCACAAAAATAGTTTTTAATGATCAAAAAAATTATTCAAATTCTTCCACTTTTTTTCAATTAAACTAACATCATTAATTTGAAAAAAATTGTAATCAAATTTGATTTTTACTAGGATCCTTAAAAACAATGTTTTGTGATTATTTTATGACTTGTTTTGTGACCTATTTTGTGATTGTTTTGTCACAGAAACAATCATATAAATAGTTTTTAAGGATCAAAAACTGTATTCAAATTATTCCACTATTTTTTAAATTAAGATAACATCATACAATATTAATATTTATCTAAAACAACATCTTTGAGCCTTTCATGTAGCATTTGTATAGTATTCCTCTTCTGATAAGTTATTGACTAATATTTATCCTAGGATCCTTAAAAACTATTTTTGTCTATTATATTCAAATGCTTCCACTATTTATGTGGTATGTGTCATATATTTAAACACCATGAGGTTAATCTAATTTCCATGAACAAGCTAAAGTCTGGGATTAACCCTCCCACATATTTTATTCCAAGTTTAAAACCAAATGAGCTTTAAAATACAAGGCTAATGATACTAATAATAAGGTCAAGATAATGTTTAATTTAGTTTCAAAACCTAATAATAGCCTTATCCATAAGACTCCTCAAAGGATTAAATTTACACTATTATTGAAACCTCTTCAAAAGGTCTTATATTAATTATTTATGGTGATAGATTTGAGGTCCAACATATCTCTTGATAGATATCTTGAGAGGTATTTCTTGGATGATATGTTGATAATTTTTTATGGATATACACTCAAGTGCAATATCATATTTCTTCCTCTACCAATGGGACATGATATCATAAATTCACACCCTGAGGGGTTTAATATTAATACATATTATGATTAACATGCATGTGATGGACATTATATAATAGATTATATTGTTTTAAACATAAAATACAAGATATAATTAAGAGAAACACTATTTATATCAATGATGTTAATACACCTACAAATGATCAGTTTCAAAACCTAATATATAGCTTTAGATATTTTTGAATATATTTCCAAAACATGTGGCACAATAAACCAAGCCTAATCCTAAATTATATATGACTTACAATGATCATCCTACTTTAACTACTTATGCTTATAAGACTAAGGAGGCTCATCCTATAGATAGTGTTATTCATACACATAAAGATACACAAGTCAAAAAATCTAGAATCACATTCAATGATAATTAGAATTTCTCACAACTTATACAATTCTTATGGTGAATAACATATCAAGTGAAAATATATGAATTATGAAATTACCTAGTAGTTATGGACATGTATATATAGAATTGATTGGTACAAATCATATAGTAAAGTGAATTTATTTAAAATGACAAAACCCTCTTATGAGTGGTGTGTTACCACTTATGGTAGGATTACAGCTATTACTACTTGGTTTTTTAGTTTATCCTAATATTGGGACACTTGACATGCTATTTAAACATCCATAAATACATAAGATACATGCATTTCCATCCTTTATACATTGATGCTTAAAAAAAAAATTGTTACACTTTTTGTATTTTATATGAGTAATGTTGATGTGGGTTTTATTCAC
This sequence comes from Torreya grandis, assembly GCA_037957365.1. NCBI lineage: Eukaryota > Viridiplantae > Streptophyta > Pinopsida > Cupressales > Taxaceae > Torreya > Torreya grandis. The sequence goes on from JARHVA010005327.1 coordinate 316,417, forward strand.
ACCAAGTACCTCGTGGGTTTTCACCCTCTCATTTTACGACTAATGGTAAATATTTTCAAGGCACGAGTTGAAAGTTTCAACTCTCTTATGTAATCTGCTTTTAATAGTGGCATATAACCTACACCATATCAAGGTATACTCACCCAATTGAACATAAAAACACCCCAATATGCATATATATAGTTATGTTATAATAAAACAAATAGATCTCATAAAAAAAGAGGGAAGGTGTTATCACTCTAGAGTGCACCTTGCTTGATGATGTGCAAGCACACCCTCACTCTAGCTAATACAATGGGAACTTCTCAAAGTGTGGGTGACTTTGTAATGAGAATAACCTCTAGAGAGGGTTGGTTCCCTTAATATTTTTCAATTAAATCTGATTACTATGATTTTTGGGATGAAAACGGGAAGGGAAAACTAAAGGAAATCCTAATTAAAGGGGTGATGCACCTAAATTATTTATATTCTTTAAAAGCTATTGAAATTATGCATGCATATAAAAAAATAAATTTCTTATTTTTCCCTTAATAATAAATATTTTAGATGAAGAATTGAAAATATTTTGGGTTGAAAAAATTCTATTTCTCTCTTCAAATGACTTGTAAAGGATGAGATCTTCACAGTAGGTGTGAAAAGGACTTGCAAAATGGTAAGTAGATGCCACTTGTATGCTAGTACACAATCAAAATACACTCTATTATCTATTCAAAAAATTCATATGTAAAACAAAATATTATTTATTTATGTATGTTCCAAATTATACTTTCTTCTTCAGCTCTAGGAATAGTCAAAAAATGGCTTTATTAAGCCAATATATAAGTCTCAAAACCTAATTAGAGCCAATGTGGAGTTCCAAAGAGATAAGGATCAGTCTTGGTTGATTAACTCAAGATCTAAATCCCTTTACAATTTAAAATAATCAATGAAAGCTTATCCCCTTATAAATTTTTCATTCCTTTCAACATTGGCATATGAATATGATGGTGGGTCTTGAAAAGTTAATATTTAAATAAACATTAAATTCTTCAAAATTCACCAAATATGCATGAGTCCCTAAGGTTGGCATGGAAGTGATGGTGGCCCCATTGAAATTCAAACTTCTCCTTTGTATGGAATGATATGCCACAATATTCAAAGGAAGTAACTCCACTTAAATTGAAGCTAAGTTGGATCATTGAATGCATGAGATGACTAGGAGATAAGTATGACTTGGAACTAGTCAACTAAAGTGTAAGACCAATCAAACTCCAAATGATCTCCTTTTTTATGAAAAGGACCTTAAAGGATTAAAAAATCATAATTATCTTCTTAAAATAGTATTAAAGTGGCATGGAAATTCAAATTAAACTCCTTGAACAGTCACCCAATGCTAAACCTCAATTTGACTTTAGAACAATTAGGTGAACTAAGTCAAATAGACCTATTAGCCAACTTATGCACTTGGTCACCATGAAACTTTAAAAAGAAGCCATGAAACATTAAAAAAAAATTACACCTAAAAAACAATTCTTCATCACAAAAATTGTGATTTTGATTGAAATGGTAAGGAAAATTATGGGATGATTTATGAAAAAAATAAGGTTTGAAGATGAATAAAAATTCCTAATATTTGAGATCCATTGATTAGATTATGTTAAACTACCTTGTACTTCATTTTACACACTTTTTTCCACAAAAATGTGATTTCTACCATCATCTGTACAACTCCAAGCATTAAATTTATGTTTATGGAATCCTATAAAATTTTAATTTACTTATAAGAGTTTTTTAGGTTGATAAATGGTGATTTTATTTCAATATAATCCATTTTTCTCGAAATTAGTTTTTAAGGTGCTTAAGAAAGCTTTGAAGTTGGAACTTCAAAATGATGCTTCATGAGGTAAAGACATAAAAATATCAAAAAAATTAAATTTATGTATATAAAATTTCATATTATTACATCCCTAAAAATATTTGGCTCCCATATGAAAGATATGAAAAGTTACCAAGTGAATGAAATTTGCTTGTGGGGAATTGACTACATTTTTGGCCTACCTACACTCTTAGTGATTGTTCATAAATAACAGCCCCTTAAATGATATAAATTATTCATTAATTATAATTTATTATGGTTACACAAAAAATACTAAGATTGTTTATCCCAACTCCACATGTGGTGAACAAAATGAGCATCTTAACAGGAGACTTAGAAGGGTGCCTAAAACTACAAAAAGTTCAAAAATTCACTATTATGAAAATATCTCCTTAAAAGATTTAAAAATCCTTAAAATATCATTATTATACCAAAAAAATTCTATAAAAACACTTTTAAAGTCATTTTTCCATAAAAATTCAAAAAATGCCTTTTTGGCCTAAGTGCATATTTACCTACAAAACACTATCTGAGCATGGTTGAATAAAATTTGGAGTTTTTATACCATAAATATGTATTATTATTATTTAATAACATCATCCCATGTTTATAAATCTTTTAATTGTCACTAGAAGCTTTTATAACACTCTGGAATGAAGGATGCTCCAATAGTGACCTCAAACAAATACGCTGAGGTCTGAAATAAAAAAGAAAATATGTGCACTTTTCCAATGGAAATTTAAAAAAATAATATGGTTACCCAACTCATGATGACCCCATGAACCAAATTTTAATTCCTAACTCCACTTGTAGCTCCTAGAATCTTTAATTTTCTATCAATGTTGACCTTCGTGCATGGACTGTCTAACATTTTTACTGAGTTTTCATGTTTTGGAAGTTTTTTCATGATTTTTTGATGACATAAAGATCATAATAATCTTCATTTATCTAAATATATTCTTTAGGAGTTTACAAAACTCTTGTACCCCTATTTTTAAGCATGCTTTGACCTCTAACAAGGCAATTCAGCTTCAAAATGACCGAGTTGAATTGTTGTAGATGAAAATTGATTAAATTGAAAATTATTTTTGGAAAATTTATGATCATTATGTTATTATATACTATTTTAACTAATTGATATCTCTCCACATATCTCCTCATGGTAAATGACTAGCTTCAAGCTAATATGGATAAACTATGTTTAAGAAGGATTGAAGGTTGTTAGAGCTATAGGATACCTTACAGTCCATCCTACCTTTTAAAAAACTCTAATATTCCTCATTGAAACATTAATAAGCTACTAACCTTAATTCTAATTATGCTTTGATGTTTGATATATCTTCCTTTCATGGAAAAGTCCTCCTTTCTACCAAATAAACCCTGACACAGTCGTAATACAGGCCTACAATATGCTTAAGAATATAGGTATTATTTTCTTAGGTCTCCTTGAAAGGATAAATTATATCTTCATGAAAGTATAATCTATAATTGATGCCTCTTGAAACCAAAATCTCTCCTAAAATAAATAAAGAACCTTTGATTGTGATATATTTCAAAGTAGTTATAGGTGATGATTTTATTGTAGGGTTAAAACTTAAAGCTCATTGACTATGAATCATAATTAATACCAATCACCTCAATATGTTTATAAAAATGTACTATAATTCACCAACCTCTTGACCCTGAACCAAGACAAACACTTGACTCTAAAGACCATCAGTCCCAGACCTGTATACTAGTCATAAATAAATTTTAACCCTATAATGCCTAGAGATCCTCACTAATCTGTAAGTGGACTCTTATCCTTCACTTCAAGGCTCATAATTTTATATCCATGAATTATGATCATTTACAAACACAAAACCATATCGATAAGGTCTCCATCCTTTATAACCATTATTTGAGTATAGGTACTTCTCATACATGGTTGTAGGGTTCCATAAGCTTACTGTAGGGTTTCAAAAGCTAGTTGATTATAGGTGAATATTGAAATGGATTGACTAAGTAAAAATCCTTGATAGATTATCCTTAAGCATTGGAAACATATAATCCATAAACATTATTCTTTTATGATTAGGACATGAAACAAACCTTCAAAACCCTCCCTCGGCATTTGACTATGTTTCTTGATATTTGATAGTTGTAGGTAGGGTTTCATAACTTAGGTATAGACATTGACCATCCTTGAAACTCTAAGATATTTAAAACCACTGTACCCTCGTAATAATGAAAACTCAAAATGAAACTAGTTAGGAACTAGTGTGTCACTTACTACTTTGAAACAAATCTCTTCATAGAAACCCTGTTTGATGGTTACAGGGCATCACTATGACCCTCTACACCTTCATAAACCTTAAACCACTTGATTGAGTCATGTAAATATGAATGTATCCATATTAATTTTTGTTATGTTTTAATTGGACTCAATACATGAAAAAATTCTCTTTTTGCAAAATAGTCTCCCACAAAACATAAATAGGCTTGTAGGGTAGTTGTATAGGGGTAAACCTGACTATAGTCATCTATGGGAGTGCATTTTAGTGCTCTTTAGACCTATCTTGATCACCTTTCACCAATGCTTAATCCTATTCCTTCTCATTACCTTGAGACCTAGATACCACAATACACCTAAAAGCTTTTACCACCATGGAGATATGATTGTAAATGTACCTATAAGTTTGAATGACTATAAGTTATGGTATGAAAATTGTACTAGCATGGTTTGAATTGATGGATCCACCCTTCATTACTATCTTGTATTATGATCATCCTCTCAAAATAAAGCATGTCTTTGTCAATCCAAATTCAACTTTTGAAACCTTTTGAAGTTATATTCATATGCAACTAGGTTTTTCTACAAGGCAAATGCCTATAGGTACCTTTTTTATGAGTGAGTTTGGTGTTTGACTATGCTTCAAATCCATCAATATGTTCTTCCATGATAATTCCTTGTGTTTTAGGTTATGATTATTTCTTGAGATGTGTATATGACCTAGCTCCCTCTATTTCAAATAGATACACCTACAATCCTTGACACTACTCCGTAACGTGAAGGTTGGCTATAGGTCCCTACATTGGTTGTAGGAGTCTATTCCTCATTTTAACTTTGTTAAACTCCATACATTAAACACATTTAGGTCCATTAAGATTTAAAATTATATCATTAGTCTTAAAGACTAAACAAACCTTCTAAGCTTCAATAAAACTCATCATGCCACCAATTTAACTCTTGTTGGAAAAGCACAAATCTGAGGGTCACTGTCACTATAGATATAAGTGGCATTTGATGAGGCATGTTGTAGGGTATTGATTCCTTAGGTTTTTGAATTAAATTTTTTAGAAAAATTGATTAGTCTATTTGGTCACCCCATAAATCCCTCCTCTTTATGGAATTTAATAGCACCCATTAGTCTAAAACCAACTTCTCTTTGAGCTTGATTGTATGAAAGGATGGCTATAGGTCATCACTTCCCTCATTAAATCCTTCATCATTCTAAAAGGATCCTTTCTTTTATCTCTTATTTAATTATTTTCTTTGAACATAATTAAACCATTAATACGGCATTCCCTCATCTTGATTATAGAAGAGGAACCCTCATTATCAAAACTTGATTACACTTAAACCTTGAGAGTAAGCCTGTAGGAGCTTACTAAGGCTATAGGTTATCTTTTTCTCTTTTAAGGCCTTTGACCTTTCTTATGCCATCTCCCCTATTATTCCAACTTCACATGAAAACCAAGAAATATTCATGCCTTTCTAATACTCAAACATAATTGGAGGTCCTTAAACCTATCAAATAGGCCTTTCTTAAAAAAGATGGGCCTATTAGTATCATTATGAGAGAATTTTAACTTGCATTTTGGCACTATAGATTGAAATTGTGGTATGAATGTAGGGTTTGTATGTTGGTAAAATAGTATACCAGATAGAAATCCATTATCTTCCATACCTTAATGTTATAGTATAGTGATACTTAATTATTAGCTTTCTTGAGCCTAGAAAGACTTCACTTTTACCAAGCCACTCTAAGTTACCCCAAAGTAAGCATGTAGGGTTTCATCTACTCCTTTTAAGCCCTTCTCGGATGATGATATGAATAGAATATTTTAATGGCTTGTTAAACCTCTATGGATTGTGTATCCTTCTTATTACCTTGATGTCATGCCAACCTCATATGTATTGTACCTCACAACTATATATGCACATATGATGTTATCTTATATTGATTAGGGTTGTTTATTCTCTTAACGAAGGTTCAAACCTGACTTGACCTTGTTACTTTACTTGATTGTACTTGATAAAGGTCATTTGCATATAGATTATTATAAATAGCACCTTAGTCATTATATCTTGAAGTTTTTAGACTTCATGCAATTCTTTGACTAATGAGCCTATTTTAGGTGATAATTTCCATGAAATGATGTGACCTTGATAGTTTATAATCTCTTTTTCATGCTTTGATGGTTCTTAAGCAAACTATTAGCTATTTGATGATGGAACTAGGTGGTGGATACGGGATGAAAGGTGGTAAGGATAAATGATGGCGGTAAGATGATGAAAATACATGAATGAATATGGAAGATAGATGAAAACACAATGATAATGGTTATTTAGGCAATGAGGTGTGGATGGATGAGATAGAGGTGGAAAAGGAGGCTAAAGAACATAAAAAGACAAGGAGAGGGAGATTATGCAAACATTTATACCTAATAATCATACCATCACAAATTGGAGGCCATTGAAAGAGAGAAACAATACAAAAATGAATCATAGTTTCCTTCAAAAACCTTAGTATTTGTAAAAAAACCTTAATTTATGCTAAACTAGCTCATTGAGATACCCTGAAGTATGGAGATGGATTTCTTAGCCATAAAACCTGAATAATTTTTTATATTTTCACTTGAAGATAATTAAATATTGATGAAATCCATGAAGAACACAAATTCTTAAAAATTTGAAGCTAAATTCTTCTCCTTCGACCATACAATCCTCCCTTCTAAGCCTGCTTATAGTGAAGATTGACTGGCTAACTTTGAAACCTTTGTTTAACCTTGAATTTAAATAATAAGACATTTATAATTACATGGAAGGGTAGGTAAAGTATTAAATATTATGAAATAATTTTAATTTTCCCAAAACTCTACCTAGGTGAAGAGAAAAGGAAGAAAAATAATTGCCTTTCTAGTTACTAGGTAGCATAATTAGCCCTAACTTCAACTAGATGGCTCATGAGAATGGATAATATAATTTATTAAATACTAACACCATTAGGAATCCATATTATTCTAATTTATTCACTCCAAATTTTAGAGTTGTATGTTCCTCCAACAAGTTTGACCATCCAAAAACCTACAAGCATGTCCCCTTGTGCCAACAAGTAAGAAAGCAAAAGGAATCTGGTTTTGGGCATATATGGCAATGAAACTCCATGAATTTACTATGTAATCTTGAATATGTACTTTATGCAATCTCCCCTAGCCTGGATTGTATGGAAACCATATGGATTATGCACTTATCTTGCAAAATAGGTGAAAAAGAGTCTTTTTGCCCTTTTAAAAGCTAAGTTATCCCTCTCCAATTTCTGGAATAGAATGTTTGAGAACAATTTCGGTCCATCCATGATTATTTTCATATTTTTGACCCTTTTGTTTAGAAATTTGGCATGTGGGAGGGGTAAAAGGGCCCTTTTTGGCTAAAATAAGATATCAAAAGACCTTTTTATGACTTGAAACTTTAGACTTGGGATATTTTAACCTTTTTGAACATGAATAAAGCTCTTTTTATATAATTTTATAACTTTTTAAATCATTTTTTATGCTTTTACCCCATTTTTGACATTTTCAGTAAAAATTTACATTTTAAGACCATAATTGACCAATTTAACTAGCAACAAAGGGAAATTGACCAATTTGGGGAAAGTTTCAGATAATATGGGTAGTAATTTGGCCTTGAAAGGCTAAATTACTAAAAAAATTAACAACTTTTGGGATTTGACTAGCTTGCTGGTCAAAAGAACACACAACTTGGGCAAGGATAGACCAAAACAAACATTGAAACTAGGAAATCTTATAGACCAATACACAATAAGAGAAACTGACACAAAAATAAACATGTGCACATGTGTACTTAAAGGAAAGGAAAACAACCATACTAAAATGGAAAAAAAACTACTGAAGTATGTGCAAAAAAGCACTTAAAGGAATGAAACTATGACTATGTACAACAAGTGACTCTGCTAATAATAGTATTTAAGAAACATGCCATTCATATGAATGGGAATATCTTATCCACTCAAATTTGATAATTAAAAAACATTTTTATTATTCCAATAATTTATAATATAATTTCCACTCTAAAGGATATCAAATTTGGAGTGCTTACCTAGTTTGGCATGCTCTTCATCCCATTTGAGAACTATGTCTCCTCATTGAAATGTTTTTAATGAAGCTCTATTATAAAATGTATTATTTAATTACTAATTATTTGACCACATGGTATGCATATCACCATCTCTTATCTCTTCCAATCCTCTTAGTTCATTGATCCTGACCTCCATTTCATCACTTTCCAGAAGCTCTAGCTAGTGTGCAAGCTCCAAAGCTAGAAGCTCCAATGAGATAGGTAGCCTTGCTACTCTTCCCTAAAATAGGAGATAATGTGAATTACCAATGGCCTTGTTATGGGTAACCCTATCAGCCTATAAATAAGTCTTCAACTTTATATGCCAAGATATGTGGTTATCTTCCATTATTCTTTTGATGATCTGAATTAGGTTCTTGTTAGTGGAATCAGCTAGTTCATTAACCTATGGCTAGTAATTTTATGAAGATTTAAAATAAATAACATGTTCAATAGCCCATTCACATACCTTTTTAATACTCAATTCCAAATCATTATTTTATATGATAGTAGAGGGTGCTCTAAAATGAGTGACTAGGCTCTCATAGAATTCAAGCATAGAGTTCTCATTTGCCTCCTTCAAAATCACTAATTCCACTGACCTATTGAAATATTTTATAAATATAAAAAACCAATTATGACCATCAATATATGTAGGATGAATCATTCCAATTAACTCTCAACTCCATTGCATGAAAGGTTGTTCAACCTGAATTGGCTTTAGTGGCATACAAGCTAGTCTTTATTTTCCTTCAAACATTGCACACTTTGTACATTTCTTAACCCATGCATATGCATATTTGATTAAATTATGACAAAAATAACTATATATAAGTATTCTTTTAACTATATTCTAGGTTATAAAATGATCTTTAGAAGAACTATCATGAAATTGCTCAAATTTTTTATCAAATTAACTAGTTTCAACCCAAATTAAAAGCATACCTCCAATGTTTTTTTTTGAAAAGAAATCCATCAATCAGAATGTATGGTACTAATTTCATCCTAAAGTGTCTTCTTTGTGATGCATTTATACCCTTTGGACATTTTCTAGTTTGAATAAATCTATCAGTGTTATGTGTCCAACTTGTAGGAGGTGTATTTTTAGCTTCATGTTGAGTGTCCTAAATTGTCAAAATTACTTCTTTTTCTTCTTTTATATCTTCTACAAGATGTTCAAATAATCCTTTACCTTAACCCATATTTTTAAATTTGACTTCAATGTCATATTCCATGCACTTATTGACCCATGCAAATCTCTTTTCGCTCAAGTCTTTATTGAGAATGAAATCTTTCACACTTGGATGAGAAACCATTAGTATAATCTTATTATTTGAAACCAAATGTCCAAATTTATTTATTCCTATTATAAAAACAAGTACATGTTTTTATACAAAGGAATATATCTCTTCATAACATTATAAATCTTAACTAAAGAAAGTAATTGGTTATTCCAAATCTTCATCATTTTGTTACATAAACATAGCTAAAATAGTACTAGAAGTAGAGAAAGCATACAAGAAGAAATCCTTAGTGAAATATAGATTTAAAAAATTAGGATCTTGGATGATTGTTTATTTGATATCTTAAAAACTTATTTTACCTTCTTTACTCCAAGGGAACTCTTGGTGTTTAGTAAGTATTTGAGTAAGTGGCTTTACTAGCTCTGCAAAACTAGGAATGAATCTTCTGATAAAGTTGATCTTACCCAAGAAGCTCTACAATTCTTTCTTGTGTTTAGGAAATGATAGAGAAATTATTTCCTCTATTATTTTTGGTTTAATGGAAATACCAGATTTAGACACTACATGCCCAATAATTCTCCCCTCATACCCTAAAAAAATCCATTTCTTTGGATTCAATGAAACTCTAAGTTCTCTACATCTATCAAAAACAATCTTCAAATGTGTTAGATGATCATTAGAATCATTTGAAAATATTTTAATGACATCAAGATAGACTAAAAATATTTCACTCAAAAGACCATGAAAAGCAACATCCATTGCCCTTTGAAAGGCAGCTACAAAATTAGAGAGTCCAAAAGGCATCTTCTTATCAACAAAAGTACCCCATTTGGTGTTAAAAGTGGTTTTATACTAATTTTACTCTTTCACCAACATCTAGTTGTAACTTGAGAAACTATCCAATAAAGAAATCCTCTATGAACCTAAAACTCTCTACAATATTTGATCCATGTAAGGAAATGGATAGTGGTCTTTCAATGATACTCTATTCAAATCTCTAAAATCTACACAAAGTCTTATCTCTCCATTCTTTTTCCTTACTTAAAAAAAAAATTCTACCCATGTTTAATGCTTAATAGAAAACATAATACCTAATTCAATTAGCTTTGTAAGCTCTTTCCTCGTGAGAATCTCAACCTTGGGGTTGATAGGCCTTTGTTTTTGTCTTACAAATTTTGCATCCTATTCCAGTTTAATAGTATATTGTCCTAATCTAAGGTGAAAGCCTTTCAAATCATGGTATTCCAAAGAAAAAACATCCATGAAATCTTAACATAATGAAATTAAAGCTACTCTCTTAGAATCAATATTCACTTTACCTAGCTTGACTTTCTTACCTTTAGTTATGCTAATTGGCTCATAATGCTCTTTCTTGGAAGAAATGATCACCTTGTCTTTTCTTAACTATTCATATTCATTTAATATTCTTTATAAATTCACCAAACCTTTAGGAATATTATTTTATTTCAATTTCATAATCTGATTTCCATATTGATCCTAAAATTTGTCATGATTTATTTGGCAAAACTCTACCTCATTCTATAGAAAATATGCTATTTACTTATTAGAGTAGTAAACTTTCCAACTTACAACATTGTTTATAACTAAATGCAAACACACAAGATTTATTTGGGTCTAATTTTTATTATCCTTAATCTGATTTAGAATGTCATATTGTGCTCCTATGGCAAGAACTCTATCAGCATGTTTATTTGCTTCTCTAGGAATGAAGAAATTGTCAAATGCAAGGAAATATTCCATGAAATCATAAAATATATGTTTTTAGGCCTTAAAATTAGGATTATTCACTAAAATTAAACCTATAACTTGATATATTATCAATTCACTATCACCTTTTACCTGTAAGAGCTTAATATCCCTCCTTCTAGCCCACTAAAGACCATAAATAAGAGCTTCATATTGTACAATATTGGAATTAAAAATAAAATAAAATATAATAGAATAATAATAAATTTTATCTTGTGGTGAAACCAACATTAAACTATCCCCACTTCCATTCTTTATTTTGGATCCATCAAAGAGTAGATTCCAAACTCCCTCTTGATCATGCACTGAGCTAGTGAGACTAGGCAATAAGCCACCTTCTTCGTACATACAGTAGACTCCAAAACTAGCATATTAAATATTTTTTTAGGGGTCATGTCCATGATTATAAATATCCCATTCATATATGAGAAGATCTATAAGTCCTTTAAGAGGCTTAGAAGGCTCTTGATCAATAGTGTTATCATCTTCTTCTCACATTTGACATATTTGGCATATATGGCTCAAGATGAAATCTAGAAATAGGATATGATGTAATAGTTACTTTGGTTTCATAATTAGTTATAAAAACAATGTATAACTAATATAAATAAAGTTAGCCTCCTATTTTGGTAGTGAAATCTCTGGGTAGGCATAGTGCAAAATTTAGAGGTAGATCAACAGCAACATCCTGTAAAATGGTGAAATTTAGACAAGCAAAAAGTATAATTTTTAGATATTTCATCACACCTATAGTATTTGTAGGAGACTTATCTAATTTCAAGACAAATTTCTTATGGGATTCATATTTTAATCCTAACTTATTATTTATTGACTTGTGCATGACAGAAGTACTAGCCCCACTCTCAATCATACAACTATGAACTAGACAATCTCCAATGATAATAAAAGGGTAAAATGGAGGAGGTTTATTCACCTTAAGAGGTTGAGACTCAAAAAATGGATTGTAATTAGTGAATACAATACTTAATCTTTGATTTTTAAATGGTTTCTCAAAGATAGTGAGCTTTGAAAGTTCATCTTGTAAGTACTCATTCTGTCTTGGAATTAGTAGAGTATCCCACATTGAAATTGATATTGTAGTCTTCTTCATATGATCCACAATACTAAGTGGAGAAGTGGATGAATTTTAATATAATTTAGGAGTAGAATAAGTTTCCAAAATTTATGTTAATTTAGAATATAAGGTCCTTTCACATTCTAATCTTTTAGATATTGAGTTTATTGTTTTAAACTTTTATGAGGTAACTTATATGTAGTTGTCTTTTGTTATGGTTGAGAAGGAGCTACCTTTTCAGGACCTAAACATTCTTTAGTTGCTATTTTATTGTATCTATTATGGGATATAATTTAATTATCAACATTAGATAAATCTTGACTTTGATTTGTAGCCAAGTGATTTAAAAAATTCTCACCTTCTTAGAAATTGATAAATGTAGTTCAAGTAGAGGCCTTACCACTACCTTCTCATTGTTGATTTGGAACTTATGATTTAGTGAATGAAGGAATGTATCCATGAGAAAGATAAGATTACCTATTATGAGAAGGTGTCTAGTTTTTAAATGTAGGAAGAACTAAACTTTGTTTCATGAAAGATTGATGAGACTTTCACCAGCTGGAGCCATTGCCATGTTATTTGCTTGATCCCACTGATTATTCCATTATTCTTATTGACAATAATTACTTTGAGTTAGAATAATATCTCTTGAATTTATTGGAGAATGAATATTATATTGTCTTGATTGATAATTCTACCCTTAACCTTGTTGATTGGATTGATAGGATGGCCTATTAGGCCAATAATTCTAATTAGTATTTTGATATGGCCTATATGGTGGAGCTTGTTTCCTCTCCATTACAACCAACTTATTGGTTTGAACCTTAATAATAATCTCTATCTTCCATAATTTTTTAAATTTTTCACCTTTTATTTGATGGAATTTTGATGACTTTGGAATTGGAGCAATAGTTGGAATAGGAGGATGGATCTTTGGAAAAAGAGGTGTTGGTGGCCTTGGAGATAACTTACCTGCTTGTATAAGGAAATTTTTATCCTTGATTATTACTCAAAAATATTCAAGTAAGGTATTACCTCCCATGGATCAGATCATGATAGCCACATATTAAATAAGAGCCTTCAAATAGTACAAAAAAGCATAGTTGGGTGTAGGCTTGATCACTACAAAAATTCTATCCCAAGTCTTCTAGAATCTGTAGTTAAAATCCACCATGAATTCATGGTTGAATCTCTTAATTTTTGTAAGCTACTCCACAAGTGAAAGATGATCACTTTTATCTTCAAATTGTTTTCTACATAATTTCTCTAAATTCATCCTAGTTATTGATTGATGTAGGAGTCAAACCTCTGCACCAATGAAGTGCCTTTCTTTTGAAATAATTTTCCAACAACTTCATTACTACATTTTCCTATGTCACATGATGCACTCAACAAAGATTAGAAATATATACAATATGTTATATAAGAGTTTTTGGATTTTCTCATATAAAATAAGGAAGAGCTTTCAGAGCAAAAGCTAGAATATCATCCCATTGGTTGAGATTTAGAGGACTACCACCATTGAATGCAACAAAAGCCTATCTTCTAGTAACAATCATCTAAGGAATATGATTTAAAACAATATTTGGCTAAACAATATTGGCTTGAATAGGAGAATTTTATTAAATAATAGGGATAATAAAGGGTGTAGGATTTGGATTTTACTAAGAATGTCTCCCTTTCTTTGGCTAATAAGATACCTTAGATAAATCTTCTTCTTTCCCTTTTGTAGATGATCTTATGACAACTCTTAATGGAATGAAAAGTATACATATCTAAAAATAAAAATATAGAAATGAATAATACCCTCAAATACATAGATAATAATTCAAAAATATGAATAAGTGTCCCACCAGGTGTGCCAAAAACTCTTATCACTTTGGAGTGCAACTTGCTTGAAGATGTGCATTCACACCCTCACTCCAACTAATAAAATGGGAAATTTTTAGAGAGTGGGTGACTCTAAAATGAGAAGAACCTCTAAAGAGGGTTGGTTCCCTTAATATTTTTTAATTAAATATGATTACTATGATTTTTGGGATGAAAAGGGAAAGGGAGAACTGAAGGAGATCCTAATTAAAGTGGTCATGCACATAAATTATTTATATTCTCTAGAAGTTATTGAAATTAATGTACACATATAAACTAATAAATTTCATATTTTTTCCTTAATCATAAATATTTTAGATGAAGGATTGAAAATATTTTGGGTTGCAAAAATTCTATTTCTATCTCTTCAAATGACCTGTAGAAGATGAGATCTTCACAATAGGTGTGGAAAGGACCTATAAAAGGGTAAGTAGATGCCACTTGTATGATGGTACACAATAAAAATACACTCTATTATCTATTCTAAAAACTCATATGTAAAACAAAATCTTCTTTATTTATGTATGGTTTAGATTACAATTTCTTCTTCAAATCCAAGAATAATAAAAAAATGGCTTGATTAAACCAATATATAAGTCCCAAAACCTAATTATAGCCAATGTGGAGTTAGAAGGAGATAAGGATCAGTCTTGGTTGATCAACTCAAGATATAAATCCCTTTACAATTTAAAATAATTAATAAAATATTCTCCCCATACAAAATTTGCATGCCTTTCAACCTTGGCATAGGAATATGGTGGTGGGTCCATTTGAAAAGTTAATATTTAAATAAATATTAAATTCTCCAAAATTCACCAAATATGCATGAGTCCCTAAGGTTAGTGTGGAAGTGATGGTGATCCCATTGAAATAAAAATTTCTTCTTTACATGGAATGATATGCCACAATATTCAAAGAAATGAACTCCACATAAATTGAAGTTGAGTTGGAACATTGAATGCATGAGATGACTAGGAGATAAGTATGACTTAGAACTAGTCAACCAAAGTGTAAGACCAATCAAACTCAAAATAGAATCCTTTTTCATGAAAATGACCTTAAAGGATTAAAAAATAATAATTATATTCTTTAAACAACATCAAAGTGGAATGGAACTTTAAATTGAACTCTTTGAACAATCATCCAATGCTAAACTCCAATTTGACTTTAAAACAATTAAGCCAACTAAGCCAAATAGGAATATTAGCCAAACTATGCACTTGGTCACCATGAAACCTATAAAATAAGACATGAATCCTGAAAAAGCAACAAATTACACTATAAAAATAATTCTTCATCACCAAAATTATGATTTTGATGAGGAAAACTTTGCCATTTAGTCAACAGGGTTGACTACACCCATTTTGTGTAAACTTCTAGAAAATTGGCCATTTTGATTAAATTGGTAAGGAAACTTTTGGGATAATTTTTTACCAAATAAATAATTTAATATTAATAACAAATCCTAATTTTTTATCTCCATTGATTAGATTCTGTTAAACTACCTTGTACTTCATTTTACACAATTTTTACTAATAAAAACAATGTGATTTATTAACTCATATTTATAGATAAAATAATTAAATTTAAATTTATTAAATAATATTATATTTTAATTTATTTATAAAAAAAATTCAGGTTCCTCCATGGTGATTTTATTTCAATAATTTCCTTTTTTCTCAAAACTAGTTTTTAAGGTGCTTAGGAAAGCTTTGAAGCTAGAACTTCAAACTAATGATTCATGAGGTAAAAAAATCAAAATTTTAAAAAAATTACATTTATATTTATAATTTTTTCCCCTATGACATTCCTAAAAATATTGGGATCTCATGGAAAAGATATGGAAAGTTACCACATGAATGAAATTTGTGTATGGGGAATTGACTGCATTATGGCCTGCCTACATTCTTAGTGATTATTCATAAATCACATCCCATAAACTGATATTAATTTTTAATTAATTATAATTAAATATGATTCCTTAAAAAATATTAAGAGTGTTTGGCCCAAATCCATGTGGTGAACAAAATGAGCATATGAACAGGATACTTGGAAGGGTGCCTAGAACTTCAAAAAGTGAAAAACTTAACTATGATGAAAATATATCCTTAAAATATTAAAAAAGCCTTAAAATATAATTATGGGACCTGTAAAATTCTATAAAAACACTCTAAAATTCATTTTACCATAAAAAGTAAAAAAATGCCTTTTTGGCCTAAGTGCCTATTTGCTTGCAAAACACTATGTGAGCAATGTTTGCATAAAATTTGGAGTTTTTATACTATATATAGTTATTATTATGATTTAATAACATCATATCATGCTTTTAAATCCTTTAATTTTCACTATAATCTTTTTTAACACTCTAGAATGAAGGATGTTCTAATAGTGACCTCAAACAAACAAGCTAAGGTCTGAGACAAAACAATGAATATGTGCACTTATAAAATGGAAATTAAAAATTTTCATATGGTTAAAAAATTCATGATGGCCCCATGTACCAAATTTCAATTCATAACTCAACCTATAGCTCCCAAAATATTTAATTTTCTCTTAATTTTGACCTCTGTACATGGACTGTCTGCATTTTTTACGGAGTTTTCATGTTTTGGAAGTGTTTTCATGATTTTTTGATTATATAAAGGTCGAAATAGTCTTTATTTATCTCAATATACCATTCAAGAGTTTATAAAACTACTCTACCCATATTTTCAAGCATGCCTTAACCTCCAACAATGCAATTAGGCCTCAAAATGACCGAGTTAAACTGCTATGGATGAAAATTGATCAAATTGATCATGTTTAGTTTCAAATTCATCCTCATTAGGTGATTTTTTACTATTTATAACAATTTATATCTCCACTTATCTCCTCATGGCAAATGACTATATTCAAGTTATTATGGATAAATTGTGTTTAAGAAGGACTGATGTTTGATGGAGCTATACGCTACCTTAGAATCCATCCTACTTTAAAAAAACTATAAGATTCATAATTTAAAAATTCATGATCTAATAAATTAATGCTCATTATTCCTTTATGTTTGATATAACTTCTTTTCATGGAAAAGTCCTCTTTGCCAAATAAACCCTAGCACAGTCATAATACATGTCTGTAGTATGCTTAAGACTATATGTATTCTTTTCTTAGGTCTTCTTGAAAGGATAGGTCTCTCTTCATGAAAGGACAATACATACTTAATGCCTCTTGAAACCAATATCTTTCTTAAAAGAAACAAAGAACCTTTGACTGCGATATGTTTCAAAGTAGCTGTAGGTGATGATTTTGTTATAGGGTTTCAACTTGAAGCTCATTGGATATGAAACATAATTGATACCAATTACCTCAATATGTTTATAAAAATATTCTATAATTCACCAACTATTGACCCTAAACCAAGACAAAAACTAGCCTCTAAAGAGCATTAGTCCCAAACCTGTATACTAGTCATAAACAAACTGTAACCTTATAATTCATGAAGCTCCTCACTAATATATAGGTGGACTTTTACCCTTCACTTCAAGGCTCATCATTTTATATACCTAAATGATGATCATTTCTAAACACAAAACCCTATCCATAATGTCTCCATCCTCCATAACCATTATTTGAGTATAGGTGCTTCCCATACATGGTTATAAGGTTCCATAACCTTACCATAGGGTTTTAAAAGCTAGTTGGCTATAGGTACATATTGGATTGGATTGAATGAGTAAAAATCCTTGAGATACTCCCCTTAAGAATTAGAAACATATAATCTAAAAACCTTCTCCTCTTATAATTACGACATGAAACAAACCTTCAAAACCCTCCATCAACATTTGAATATGTTTCTTAATATTTGATAGCTATAGGTAGGGTTTCATAACTTAGGTATAGACATTAGCCATGCTTGAAACTTAGAGCTTGAAAACCATTGTACCCTCTTAACAATGAAAACTTAACACAAAACTAGTTAGTAACTAGTGTGTCACCCACTACTTAGAAATAAATATCTTCATAAAAACCATGTTTGGTGTTATAGGTCATCACTATGACCCTCTAAACATTCATAAACCTTAAAAAACTTGATTAAGTAATGTGAAGATGCCAATATACCTATTCATTTGTTTTTTAATGTTTCAACTGGCCTCAATACATGAAAAAGTTCTTTGTTTGTAAAATAGTCTCCCACAAAACATAAATAGGCCTGTAGGGTACAGGTATAATGGAAAACTAAATTGTAGTCATCTTTGGGATTGAATTTTAGTGCTCTTTAGACATATCTTGATCACCTATCCCTAATCATTACTCATATGGATTCTCATTACCTTGATACCTAGATGCCATAATGCTCCCAGAAGCTTTTACCACCATGGAGATATGACTATAAGTGTACCTACAAGTTTATTTGACTATAAGCTATGGAATTAAAATTACACTAATATGGTTTAAATTGATTGAGCCACCCCTCATTAATTTATTAGATGGTGATCATCCTCTCAAAATTAATCATGTCTTTTTCAATCCAAATTCAACTCTTGAAACCCTTTGATGTTCTATTCATATGCAACTAGGCTTTTCTATAAGGCACAGGCCTGTAGGTACCTTTTCTATGAGTGAGTTTAGTGCTTGACTATGCTTCAAGTCCCTCAATATCTTCTTCCATGACAATTCCTTAGGCTTTGTTTTATGATGTTTATTAAGAGGTATAGGTTATCTAGTTCACTCCATTGCAAGTAGATATAACTACAGTCCTTGACATTGCTCCATAGTACGAAGGTTGGTTGTAGGTCCCTATATTGGTTGTAGGATTATATTCCTTATTTTATCTTTGTTAAACTATATACCTTAAACATATTTAGGTCCATTAATATTTAAAATGATATCATGAGTCTTAAATACTAAACAAACCTTCTAAGGTTCAAGAAAACTCATCATGCCACCAATCTAGCTCTTGTTGTAAAATCACAAGTCTAGTCTAAGGGTCATATAAGTGGCATTTGATTAGGCCTACTATAGAGTATTGATTCCATAGTTTTTTGAATGAAATGTTTTATAAACATTGATTAGTATATTTGGTCACACTATGAATCCCTCCTCTTTAAGGATTGTAATATCACACATTAGTGTAAAACCAACTACTCCTTGAGTTTGATTATATGGAAGGATGGTTGTAGGTCATCACTTCCCTCATTAAAACCTTCATCAATATAAAAGTATCCTTTCTTTTATCTCTTATGTAATGATTATATTTTAACATACTCAAACCTTCAAGAAGGTATTCCCTCATCTTGATTATAGAAGAGGAACCCTAATTATCAAAACTTGACTATCCTTAAAACCTGAGAGTAAGCCTATAGGAGCCTAGTAAGGTTGTAGGTGAGCTTTTGCTATTTTAAGGAATTTGACCTTGCTTATGCCATCTCCCATGTTATTCCAACTTCACATGAAAACCAATAAATATTCATGCCTTTCCAAGACTCAAAGGTGATTGAAGGTCCTTAAACCTATCAAATAGGCCATTCTTGATAAGATGGGCCTGTTGGTATCCTTATGAGAGCATTTTATCTTGCATTTTGGCATTATAGATTTAAATTATGGTATGAATATAGGGTTTGTATGTTGGTAAAACGTTATATTAGCTATAAATCCCTTATCTTCCATACTTTAGTGTTATAATACAGTGATAATCATTAGCTTTCTTGAGCCTAGACAGACTTCACTTTTTCCAAGCCACTCTAGGTCACCCCAAAGTAAGCCTATAGGGTTTCATATACTCCTTTAAAGCCCTTCTTGGATGATGATATGAATCAAAGCTTCAAATAGCTTATAAAACCTCTATTTATTACTTATCCTCCTCATTACCTTGATGTCATACCAACCTCATATGAACTGTACCTCACCATTGTAGATGCATATATGATGTTATCTTGTATGGATTAGGATTGTTTATTCTCTTAAGGAAGGTTCAAACATGACTTGACCCTATTACTTTCCTTGATTGTACTTGATAAATTTCATTACATAGAGATTATTATAAAGAGAACCTTAGTGATTATATCTTGAATATTTTTGACTTCATAGAATTACTTGACTATATGAGCCTATTGTAGGTGATCATTTCCATGAAATTATGTGTCCCTAATTAGCTTACAATCTCTTTTTCATGCTTTGATGGTTCTTAGGCAAACTATTGGCTATTTGATGATGGAACTAGGTGGTGGAGATGGGATAAAAGGTGGTATGGATAAATAATGGTGGTAAGATGATGGAAATACATGAATGAATAGGGAAGACATATGAAAACACAATGATAATGTTTGTTTAGGTAGTGAGGTTTGGATGGATGAGATGGAGGAGGGAAAGGAGGGTAAAGAACATGAAAAGACAAGGATAAGGAGAGTATGCAAACATGTATACCTAATAATCATACCATCACCAATTAGAGTCCATTTAAAGAGAGGAATAGGCCAAAAATGAATTACAGTTTTCTTCAAAAACCTTAGTTTTTGTAAAAAAAACCTTAATTTATGCTAAATTAGTTCATTGAGACACCTTGAAGCATGGAGATGGATTTATTATCCATTAAACCTAAATAATTTCTAAGATTTTCACTTAAATATCATGAAATATTGATGAAAACCATGAAAAAAAATTCTTTAAAATTTGAAGCTAAATTCTTCTCCTTGGACTATACAATCCTCCCTTGCAAGCCTATCTATAGTACAAATTGATTGGTTGACTTTGAGACATATATGTGACATTTAATTGAAATAATATCACCTTAATAATATCATGTAAGGTTAGGGAAAGTCTTCAATATTCTTAAACAATTTTAATTTTCCCAAAACTCTACCTAGATGAAGAGAAAATGAAGAAAATCAATTGCCTTTTCGGTTAGTAGGCAGCAAAATTAGCCCTGACTTCAACTAGATGGTTAATGAGCATGGAGAATCCAATTTATAAACAACTTAGACCATCATAAATCCCTATGAGTATATTTTTTTCACCACAAATTTGATATTTTTACCCTCCTCCAACAAGTTGTACCATCAAAAAATCTATAGGCATGCCCCCTTATACCAACAAGAATGAAAGCAAAAGGAAGCTAGTTTTGGATCTATATGGAAATTATTTTCCATGAAATTTATTTGGAAACTTTAATATGTCATATATATAATCTCCACTTCCATGGATTGTACATAAACCATACGTATTCCATACTTCTCTTGCAAAATAGGTGAAAAAAGAATCTTTTTGCCCTTTTAAAACCTAATTTATCCCTCTTTACTATTTGGAATAGAATGTTTGAGAAAAATTTCATTCCATACGTTCATATTTACATATTTTTTTATGCTTTTAATTATCAATTTGGTAGGTGAGAGGGGTAAAAGGGCCCTTTTTGGCTAAAATAAGATATCAAGAGACCTTTTTCTGACTTGAAACTTTAGACTTAGGCTATTTTAACCTTTTTTCACATGAATAAATATATTTTGAGATAATTTTATAAATTTTAAAATCCTTTTGATGATTTTACCACATTTTTTGACAATTTTGGTCAAAATTTGCATTTTAAGACCATAATTGACCAATTTGACCAGCAACAAAGGGAAATTGACCATTTTAGGGAAAGTTTCAGATATTAGGAGTAGTAATTTGGCATTGATAGGCCAAATTAATAACATAAGGGTAGGGAAAAAAATAATATTCAAAATTCATCTAAGCAATCCTTTTTCTTAAGCCACGCCTTTTGAGATCTACTTAAAATGAATCAACATTCTTCAAATTTAGTGATGCACTCAAATATAAATAAACAAATATTAAGAGTCTGGGGACTAATCAATAATGTGTAAATTTTTGAAACATATCTTTAAATGATAAATCAATCATATAATATAGATAAAATCACAATCTTAAATATTTTTTTATAAATATCCAGTTTACTACAAAAAAATAATTAGCACATCTAACTACAATAAAATAATATTCAAGTTCGACTAACTAAAATGATCATAATAGAAATATTGTGTTTTATCCAAAACATCCCTTTTTCATATAATAAAAGAATACCTCTACATTATTAAAATTTGAATATTTTTAGTGCTCTAATTGAGCCTTATTTTATTCTTGCCCTTGTGAAAATGTAGATCCTTACTCAATCATAATTGATAAGATCTTTTACAATACCCTTAATACTTGTTTGTTATATTTGAAAACATTTCACAACTATGTATGTTTAAAAAATAGTTAGGCCATTACACATTTATAAGTTTTTTCCTTAATTAATTTTTTTTGTATTAACTATTACTATATAAATTTCCTACAGATGCATTTTCCTAGGGTATTAGTCCCAAAGTCAAATCTAATTTCTTGGATCCCTTTTTAGTAGATAAGTGAGAATTAATTGTATTATGAATTATTTTTGGACTGAATTGACCCCTTTGTATATTTTTTTTAGGTTTTAAATTTATCAGAGCCCCATGAGGCCTAAACCAAAGTAGAAGTGCCACATGTCTCTATAAACCCAAAGGTGTCACAATTATCAGAGCTTAGGGAGGCATAAACCAATGAGGAAGCACCATATGTCTCCATACACTTGGATGTGTTATAGATTACAAATCCTTTAGAGGCTTAAACTAATGAGTAGGCACCATGTGTCTTCATACACATAGAGGTGTCAGATCTATTAGATCCCTAAAGTCTCAAACCAATTATTAGATGCCATATGGTTTCATACACCCAGAGGTGTCATAGATATCAAATCCTTAATAGGCCCAAACCAATGAGGAGGAACCATGTGTGTCTATACACCTAGAGGCATTAAAGTTGTTAGAGCCTCAAGAGGCACAAACCAATGAGGAAGTACCATGTATCTCCATACACTTAGAGGTTTCACAAAAGGGTATATATCAAACCATAACCCAATCATAGATTAAAATGTGTAATTTGTACACTTAATTATCCAATTCATACATGTAGAGTTGTTAAGACAAAGAGGTCCCCACCATGCCTAGTTAACATACTACTTACTGAGCCCACCACTACCAAGTGACACGTGGCCAACCCCAATAGTTTTTACAGTGTCATAAGGGTTAAAATAGGCTTGTGCTTACCACTTTTCTAAATTTTATTAGCTTGGTTATTGTATTTCATGATTCATTAGATGGAAGATTCCAATCATTGCCAACCAATCTAAATGTTAATTATTTTCAAATTATCAAGTTAATTCCAAATTTGTAAATAGGTAATTTAGTCACAACATCAACTCAGAGTTTATTTCATGCAACGTGAGCCCACTAAGCCCATTACAACAAAAAATATTATAGATCCCCAAAAGGTCACATTAAGATCAAATTTAACATTATCAATTATGCACTTCTCAATTATTCATAACCCTTTTCCTTGAATTCACTCCAAATCATATAAAATCACCATTATTAAATTCTTCACCCAAAAGCTTACATAGTCTAACAATGGTATCCTCTAGTTTAAATCCTACACTAGAACTAGAGTGTTAGGACACCACATTCTTGTAGGGTTTAATTTAATCAATCATTATAATAATATTTTAAAAAAATTAGGACATCTAGATATCAAACACCAATGATGAGGTTGATGAGGATGATATTGAATATGTGAATGAGTTTGTCACCATCAGAAATTTAAAACTCTAAAAAGTTGCAACCAAGTCAAAATTCTTCCCATGTGTAAACCTGTTAAAAAATATACTACTCTCTTCCAAGTGTAGTATGAATTTTATATACTTTTTGAACACCAAATTTAAAATTGAGGATAGATTTGGGCCTAAATTTAAATAATACTACTACCACCCATAATATAATACTACTTACAACAAGGAGGTTATTGATGCCTAGATAAAAATCATGACATATATAAGGTCCTTAAGAACTAGGGTTTGGACACAAATAGATAGGTCAACAAAGAAGATATTGATTCATACATGATCAAAACATTTCAAGAGGGAGTGTGCACTAATTTGATACTATTGAAATACTTGTATGTGGTAAGTGTCATGGTGTATATCATCAAGTTATATGTTTCACTCATTAGCATCATCATAGAAGAATAGGGGTCCCAAATCTAGGGAGTATCATCACATTGAACATCACTCAATAAGTGAAAATATCTTATGTTAGAGGTAAATTCTATATGATGTATTACATAGTGAATGCCATCTTCACCACCCTAAAATTCACAAACATGTTTTTAACTTAGTGGATACCAATGGGGTTTATGGTCCATGTAGTGTTTTAAAAAATTTACACTCGCTACTATTTAAATCACTTTTGGAACATCTTTTACTACTTTTACCCTATGGTATGTTTTGACATCAATGGGAAGTCGATATCAAGGCTCTCAAAGGAGATACAAGATTAACTCTAACCAATTAGCACTTACTAGTACTAAAAGATAATATTATAATTAGAGTGGAGGATATTATAGGGCATCCTCTCTTATTACCATATATGTTCCTAAACCACCTTATAGATCAATACATAACTTAATAATTGGCCAATGGCATCTTGGGTTTTTTCATCGATAAAATAAAAAATCCATACCTAATGTTCCCTATGGTCATTAGTCACCACACATATAAAAATTTAAATGAACTATAATAAATTCCCATCATAGATAATCATACAACCTATACAAGGATGAGTATATGTCATGGGATCCTTAGGGTAAAGTGCATACTCACATGGATAAATATTAGGTGTGCCTCAACATCACATATCACCATGAGGGCCAACCAGAGTAGAAAATCCACCTCAACATAGTTAATGATACAAAGGTGAAATCAAAGTTAGAGATAGCCACCCACCAAAGGGCCTAGGATCAAGCTCAACCTATGATTGAATAAAAGTTAGCTCCTCTATAACCACCTCTACTGTAGCTTCCACTTAATATAAATCTCCATAATGTATTTTTATCAAAGTTTTATTAATTGAAAATTGAATCTCCTAGAAAATATTAAAATGATTCCTAGCTAAAACCATTATTCCACTAACCTTAACATTAATTCCACCAACACTAGTTTTACAAGTAGGCCAACCCCAAGTTTCTCAGGCCCTCAAATTTGAAAGTAGTCTAAATTTCAATCAAATTATGAACTAGTATATATCTTCCCTTAAGGTTACTTCCACAACTATTTGTGTTTCCCAACTACCCTTTGTAACTCCCCTAGGTTTCTCCATTCCATCACGACCCACCCTATCATGCCTTCCTTTGATCTTATGATGAAAACTACTCAATTTCCTTCCTTTCCTTTACCTTTAGCCATGTTTAGTATCCCTAATAATCAAATTCCTCATATTCATCTTACATCCCAATTATGTCCTTATTAAACCCCACTAGCATTGTATGTGTCATTAATAACTCTCAATCAAGCCCAAAATGTTATCTTATATTTTGATAGAGCCCAAATCCCCATCACTTATGCATTATAAATTGACCATATAGTTATAATTACCTATCAATACTAATAACCCATACAATAAAGGTTCCTCCTAGTGTTACAATTGATCTAGTGACTTTTATGACTACAAGTGCCCCTACCCCCTCTACTCCAAATACTCCTAGCACATCATAAATATTTATAGTAGTTGCATAGATCCCATAGGTTCCATATAGGAAAAATTCAATGACAAAAACATAAACATAAGTAGACCCAAAGAAGAGGTCAACTAAAATACAAAGGTTAATTTCACCCATTCCATATTTTTAGCCTCTAGTTTCATCTACAGCTCCTTATTGGCCCCTATAAATTACATTGGGATCTCAAGGATTTGTATTTAACCAGCCAATATCATATTTCATGTTAAACATGTAACTCCTAAACTTAATTTGTCCCTAGGTCCTCATGACCCTAGACTAATTAAAGTCTCCCTTTTTCCCTTTGGGTTCTTCTTTGGTATCTCCTCCTTTTACTCCCATGTCACCTTCTCCATTATTCATTCCATTTCACCCTCCACCTTCATCCTTAAGTCTTAAACCTATGCCTCCACCTTCCATTTCATTTGCCACCACCATGGTTTCCTCATCTTACCTTAGTAACCATGGCTAGGCAAGGATGGATGTGTCCCATTGAAGCTTTAGGTGCACAAAGGTCAAAAATGGTCTATCATGAGGACCCATATATCCACTTATAATTTGACATAAACTTGATCTAAATGAAGAGGGTGATGAAAAAAACCTTCAAAAAATATGGAAATATTGTTGTCTAAAGAATATATTAGGACCTCTTCTCTTTCACAATAGTGAGGCCTACCATGGGAGAAGAGAAGATAATAGAAGACCTAGTTTCTATGTTGTGGGCTACTAATAACATAATAAAGAAGTTAATGGAAGACCTTAAGGATTAGGTCAACACCCTCAAGTCCTAAGTGAGGAGATTATTCCCAATTGGTTTGCTTTCAAAAATTGAAGATGATCTTGCAAAGTTATTCACAACCCTAAAAAAATTAACTATATCTCTTTCAAAGAGAAATATGATAGTCTAAAGGGAATAAAAATACTTGGATAGGATCATAAAAATTTATAATATGTGCAATATGATGGTGGTGATCATCCATAATGAAATTTTCCTTGAGATTAGAATCATGCCTCTCATATATATCAATCTATACCAAACATTTACAAGGATTATGAGTACTGTATTGGGGGACTAGCTTAGAGACATTCAAGATACCATTGAACCTCTAGAGAAATGTAGGGGTTAGATACTTGTATCCTTCAATGAATTAAGCATCATTGTGTTCTTCCAACCTAATGGTACACTACTTGGTGTAGAGGAGTTTGGATTCCACCTTAAGCATTTAAAGGTAGTAATGAAGAAAAAGGTTGTAAAATTCAATAAGGATGGAACCAAGGATATCTTGTATCTTACTACATAGTTGACCACAAGAATAAATAAGGATAGTGAATTGAAGGTCTCTCTTGAGTAACCTCTTAAGTTATTTGACAATTTGATGACTCATGTAGAGGTGCTCTTATGATATCCACAAGTCAACCTATAAAATATCGATCAAGTGGATAATTTGGTGGCTCAAGCATTGAAATATCAATAGAGCATTCATAAATATTTGGGGCATGGACTACCACCAAGATCTATTTAATTCTCACTATTGGCCTAGCAATATTTTTTTCTAATGTGTCCCCATCCCCTTTATTATTTACTTTATTTTTTATGGGCACTATCTCAATGGTTTTTTATAATTATTTTGGGCCATTGATAACCAAGAAGGGATCCCATGGTATTTATAGGTAGGCCCCATTTCATTTCCTATATATTTGTTGTGTATCTCTTTATAAAGGGTCAGAATTTTTTAAGTAGAACACACTTTGATTAATAAAAATACATTTATTTCATTTTTTTTTTACTTTAATGTCTTCCAATATTCTATGGTAAATTATATGCCAATAATGTTCAAATATTAATTATCCATTTTTCATAGGTGCATGTGTAATTAAAATGTGTTATTTACTATTTTAATTAGATTATAGAGTTATTTCAATTTTATTTGAATTACCATAGGTTTGTGTGTGATTGAAAAAATTTGTATGTGCCCATTTATAGAAAGGATTATAGGATTTAGGCATAATTTATCTCCTTAGATTCATTTCCATGTATACCAAAGTTTGAACATATGTGAAACTCTCCATATAGTTGTCTAATTTTAGTTGGATGCATGTGGAACTAAAACATAAATTTCTTCTCACTTTTTCCTTAAAAACTCCCTTTCCTACCTTATCCTTCCCCTCTTTTGATGTTTATTTTTTATTTATGATTCATCCCCTATTTATATAAACTATGAAGTAAAGTTACTAAAGGAATAAACATATTTAATTATATCAACTAGTGTGAATAATCTTTTTGTTAGTGGGAAATAAAAATTGAACCTCTAAGGGTAGTACTACATTTATTGGAGATCTAATTCAACCAAGATACTTCATGGAGCACAATACCTAAAACTTGTACCATAGATTTTTTTAGTAGAAACATTTAAACAAGAACATGAAAACCATGTAGGTTTTGGCTTGTTATATTATTAATACGTCAATAAGAAGCATGTTTAAGATTTATTATGTACTAAATTAGATATGTGTGAGTATGGGGAGTCTTTTAAGAACCATCATAAGGTTCCTAGGTCATTTGGTGATCAAAACTTTGCTATTATTTCATATTTTTGGTTTTCCCACCAAAACCAAGAAATTCAAATTTTAAATTTATTACTAAGAGTCTATGAAGTTTTAGTGCATTATGAAGGTAATGGATATATTTTAAGGGTTTATAGGATAAAATTACAAGTTTAAAATGTATTAAAACGTCATACTCAATGTAAATATAATCAAAATCCTATTTATAAGCATGTGGAAGGCTAATCCAAACATATTTGAAAGAGTCTAAAGCGTTGTTAAGAGATAAAATTAAAACAAACCAAGAATATAATTCAATTGATAAGGATATAACAATTTTTTAGGGATAATAATGAATCTATAAAATCATGGAGTAATGTTTGATTTGATATATTTTGGAGAGGTGGGTGAAGGCTTGAGTAAGTAAGGAAGATGGTGTTCAAAGTTGTAATATGCAATGGTGAGGACATATGAATAAAGAAGACATTTTATATGTGTTAATGTAATATCACTTATTTTTAATTTAATATTATTGAGTTTTATTTAATTTTTATTTATTCCTTTATACTCATTTTAATTGAGTAATTCTTCTGTAGAGGTTACTGAAGGATTGTGTAAGAGAGGTTTGCTAAAACTTTGTGTTTTTCAACATATTCATGAATAAAATAAAGTTTTAGGTGTATTTGTTAATTTATAATACTTTATTTTAATGTATTAGTGTTATTTAGGTTTTTTGTATCATATTTTTATGCCATTTCACTATGTTATAAGTCTGTAATAGGGGTTTTGGGTGATCCAAACTGAGAAAAGAGGATTATTTTCACACTTTGGTGGTATTTCATGGTGGGAAACCAATTTTCATAGTAATAAGGAATATTTTAGAACCAATTAAAAATAAATTATAATTTTAAAATCTATAAAATTAAAATTAGTGCTTTATTAATGCTTTTTGCCAATGTGTACGCCTGTTTAGGGCATCAAGAGAAAAATTTGAATCTCCAAAACTAACTAAGGGAAAATTATATAAATTGGTAGGTAGATATATTTTTATGTTTAAAAAAAAATTTAATTATTTTTAATATATTTAAACCATTTACATAAAAATATATTATTTAGGTTTTTGTAGGCCTATAGGAGGCCTTATAAATAGGCCTAGTAAACACTGTGTTTTAGTAGTTTTGATATAAATAAATTTTTTAAATTATTTTATAATGTTAATTGATATAAATAAACATAAAATTAAATAATAAATATATTTTATGTCACAAAATATTTTATCTCAAGTGAAACAATAGAAAGAAGATATTGGAAGAGCTATAACTAGGCTTAAACAAGGCTAAAAGAAAGAAAAAGTTAGTGCTTTGGCATTTTATTATAAGAATAAGATATATATGTGTATAATGGTTTTTTATGGTTGTAAAAATAATGAATAAGGTGATATATATATATATATATATATATATATATATATATATATATATATATATATATATATATATATATATTAAAGATATAAAATATATTTGATTTGGAAGATAGGCATAAAGAAGGCTTTAGGCCTTGTAGAGAACATGTTTTATATAAATGTGGAGAGATGATTGTGTCCATTTAATGGTAATTATTTATGTATTAGATGTAGTAACATTGATATATATATATATATATATATTTATATTTATATATAAATATTTATATATATATTTATATAAATATTTATATATATATATATATATATATATATAAATATATATATATATATATATATATATATATATATATATATAAAGGAATTTTAAACTTATATAAAATACCTTTATAAAATATGTAAGAGATATAAGCCATTTAAAAAGATAAGCAACTTGGGTTATAAAGTCCAACTTTGAGTTTAATGTAGGAATTTGGTGATTGATACGGTGAAACTTGAATCAAATTCTTAGGTGGAATAATATTTTGATCTATAAGGATGGCACCTAAAACCCCTTTGACACAAAATCCTCATGCTACTACTTGATACAAAAGCAACCTTTATTCCACTACATTGATCACTAGATATAGGTCTAGTCCTAGCTAGTTATTAATCTCACACCTATTATTTTACATAAGGACTATGGCTGATAGAGGGAGGAAAATACCCCTTGATTAATCCATCTAGTTCATCCACTCAGATAACTCCAAATAGGCTCATCCCTATAGATGCATCTATGACATGGATATTTGGGTCTATAATTAATATTCCTAATTTTATTTCATGTTTTACATTGAGATCTAGAGAGGTACCACCCATGGTTCACACTTAGTGGAAGACACAAAAAATGAACATATGAATTCATATAAAATATTCCTTAGATTTTTAAATTTTAAGCATTAATATATGGTTTGTAAGATCTTTCTTTTCACATTTATGAACATAGACTATGAATAATTTTTAAATCTCCCTAAAAATCCCATCATAAGATGGGAAGAATTTATCAACACCTTTTTGGCTCAATTTTAGCAAGTCATTGACCCCAACATCATATACCAGTAGTTTGATATCATTAAGAGATAATTCAATGAGCACATTAAGTCATTCAATGTTATATTAAATAATATGTACATTAGTATCATTGTGTTATATAGACTAAATATTGAGCTAGCTCTATAAATGTATAAGAATGCCCTAGATCCCTAAACTATAATGCTATTATATAGATATACTGTCATTATGGATTTACCACTAGTATATTTCAAGGCCATAAAAGTAGACAAATAGTTTAACCCTCAAGTCCAAATTTCACCTAAAGTCCCAAATATATTCCAAAATCTACCTACCTTGAACCCTATTTTTTAGTACTAACTAAAATTTTTTGATGCCACAACATGTTCCCATGACAAACTAAATTCCCTTAGGACACGTTACACCTAATCAACACATAGGATTCCTTAGCCCAATCAGTAATGAAATATCACCTCAAAATCATAGATAAACATGAATCACTACCATGAAAAATGTCCAAATAATACCCCAAGAATTTACCAAATATGGTTTGGATGTCATACAACGTATGGTAAATAATCTTAGTAATGACTTATTGGGCCTCTTGAGGTAGTTTATAAATAATTTTTGGGATAATTAAAAAATGAATTTTTATTAACAAAGGCATGATTCCCCTATAACCATTTTAATGGACAACTATATCCCTCACCCAATAATCTACTAGAGATTAAAAATTGGGATTTGGCATTGAAAAATTAGTTTTGTGTGCATAACATAGCCTAACATTTAGATTTGGAGTGTATCAAGTTTTGTAGTATAACTAACATCTTAAAAAGATAAATGTAATAACATGAGGTGGTCCCAAACCACCCCAGTTCCACTAATTAGGTTAATTCCCATAACACTTTAATATCCTTGAGAATATTATGGTATTATATACCTTATAATTACCTATCCAAGAAGATAATAAACCATAGGAGGCCATCAATGAGGTACATTCTTCTCATCAATATTAGAGAAATAATTATGCCTCTAAGAGTTGGACACATCCATAACCCATTACTACATCCATTATTCCTAACAATGGTATAATCCCTCTTGATCTTAGATCAATAAATGATCCTCCACCTCCAAAAGATAATAATCCAAATACCCTCGAAGAGGCCCAACCCACTCCTAGCAATATTAGGTATAACATAGTAGAAGACATGAAGAGGATCAAGGCAAACATCATATTACATGAGATTGCCTAGATCGGTGAGCAAATAAACCTCCTCCTAAATTCCCTAACAAGAATTACAACTCAATCCAAGCCTAAGACTACACACACAAATGTGCTTATACATAAAATAAGGTATGGGTTCCTCCTTTCCTCCTTATAGTCAAGTTGTTTAAGAAGAACTTACATAGTTATCTAGTCAACTTAAGAGGCTTAACAAATTTCATTCCTTCTAGAATTTGTAAAATATAAGGATTAAGACCTATAAAATCAGATAATATATTGTTTTAACTTGAAAAGTCTAAGGTAAAGGTGTTAGGTGAGATATTAAATGTCCACATGCAATAAGAATCTGACCCTAGACTCCAGATATTTATAGACATTCAAGTAGAGATCATGAAAGTTTACATGATGCTACTTAGTAGGGATTAGTTCAAAACACTCAATGGGTATATTGCTAAGGGCTTCACCTATTTGTGGTTTCCTTGGAGATGATTGTATAATAAAATATATGTTGAGAGAGAGGCTAGTATGCAACATAAGATCATGGAACAAATTTTAATCACTTAGAAGACAAACATAGTATCATTTAACATAGGAATCTATAACCTATTTATAGAATCAGAAAAATATAAGGTTGGTGTTAATTCTTACTCACAAAGACTATGTCCTATGTAATTTTATGGGCTCTATTCCAAATAGGGTTATGGTATTAGGATATTATTGATTTACCCATATGGTAAATGACATTTATCCACTTATGGGTTACATTTCCCTTCCAAAAATAACCTCACAAAGTATGAATCCTTGATCCTAGGTCTATAGTTAGCCCTAAAGCATAATGTCAAAGAACTAAAGGCATTTAAGGATTATAAATTAGTATTCAATTATATTAGAAGTAAGTTTTGGTGTAAGTTGTCTTAATTAATAAAATAAAAAAAAGTGTGGGTCTTGATAGATACATTTGATGCATTTAGTGTCATTCCTTTCCCTAGAGAAGAAAAATAGCTTAAAGAATCTATAGCATCTTTAGATATGAATCTATGTCCTTTGGATGATTCAAAACTACAACACTTTTCCATAAATCTCATACCCTTCTCATCAAGCCCAAAAATATTGATAACTTACATTTTTAACCCATAAATATCACTTTATGGTAGTCTAAATCATAGAATATTTAACCCTATAAGGTTATTATATGGTAGTTCACAAATATAAATTTGTGTTCTTGAATTTATTTATAAATATTGTTCCAATTAGCTTACCTCTTTACCTCCTCCACTCCTTAGGAAGATCAATATTCTATTTGAAAAGAGATAAAAAGAAATGAAACCTATACCAAGGAGTTATATTTCTAATTTATAAATTCTTGAAAGCTCTAAACTATGGTCCTCACCTAAATATGAATAAAGATTCTTAGTTGTTTACCAAAGATGGTTAAGGAGTGGCTTACATATCTCAACCAAAACCTATCAGTCAAGGGAAAATCTTATTAAGTAGGGTAAGGCCATTATAAATAAATTTATGACAAAACTTTGAATCCTAGGAAAAAATGGGAGAAAATCCATGTGATGATAGTGTTATGTAAGTATTGGAAGGTCTAAATCTCCTTAAATCTCAAGAAGTTGAAGGAGATATGAAGGAAAAATTTAAGAACATTGATTCTATTAGAAATAATATGGAAGAGGAATTTTAGAATGTGGTGAAAAATCTCCAAAATAAAAGTAAGATCATTGAAATACAAGGTGAATTATATCTTCACAAAGCTATATTAAAATGGATTATGAAAGAAAATAACATGATTAAGGAGTTTTATCAGGATTTTGAAGGAGGGTGGTATTTTCTATATTAAAGAACTTTTGGATGTTTTCACCTAGATTAAGAGACTAAAATACAAAGTTAATAACCTAGATAAATAACATGAAACATTCAAGGAAAATATGGGAATGTTTGGTAACTTTAGCAATGTGGTTATGTAGAACTACTTAATCAGTATGGATGGAATCAAGTTTATCAAAAAAATAAATCAAGATGAGGAGAGCTTAAGCAATCCAAA
Source organism: Torreya grandis (assembly GCA_037957365.1). NCBI lineage: Eukaryota > Viridiplantae > Streptophyta > Pinopsida > Cupressales > Taxaceae > Torreya > Torreya grandis. The sequence goes on from JARHVA010005327.1 coordinate 350,517, forward strand.
TAAAATAACCAAGGGTAAAGATAAGATGATATAAGATGGTAGATAGACCTAAACTATTATTTAAATGGAAAGGGTAGTCAATATGATAATAAACAACTAAGATAATGCTTTTGGCAAGAAAAAAGGGTGAATGATTATTATTTCTTTCTCGATCTCTTTGATTCTTTTTTTCTATTATTTTACTTCCATATAAAGGATTTTGTTGTTTTGAATATAATATTCTAGAATAATATCTTTTAGGCCAATTTTTTATGATTCATGTAAAGGGTAGGGTCCATTTTTAAAATCCTCTTTTACGAATATTAAAAAAAATTAATAACTTCCATGTTTTTAATGATGATCACCATATATTGGATTATTCAAAAAACATTGGGGTCCGTAATGCTAAAATCCTATATGAGAAATATAGACAAATACCCTTAGTAAGGAATGAGATGAATATGGTATTATTAACTTGATATAAAAATACATCTTAAAAGGCATGATCTCATTAGAGAGTGTGTCTGATTTGGATAAAACTATGCATAGATGATAGAGACCAAATTGTGTTGACAAAAAATCTCTCACCATCAACCTAGGGTTAATTTATCAACCCAAAAATGTCCATATTGGTCCTGACTATACTTTAATGAAATAGAAAATCTCAATAGATTAATTTTTTGGTATATATATTTCATTTCTTAAACATATATATATATATATATATATATATATATATATATATATATATATATGCACACCATCCTACTCAAGGAGAATAAAAAACCATTCATGTAGAGGTAGTGACATATGAACCTATTCCTAGATCCCCGTATCCACAAAGAGTTTCATAATATTCTCTTAGTTGAGATTATCTTCCTAGACTGACATTTCACATGGGTTGTTAACCTAGTGCCCATTCATAAAAATAGTTGATAAATTTTATTTTTTTTTAATTATAGGAACTTGAGTTGAGCCTCTAATAAAGACAACTATCTCACTCCCTATTTAGAAAAATTAATTTAGATGGTAAGTGGATCCTATATTCTACCCTTTTTTATGGATTCTATGAATATATCTAGGTCTTGGTAAACCCTGAGAACATAGTGAAAACTACATTCACAATAATGTGGGGCATATTCACTTATAGTATGATGTCATTCAATCTCATTAATATAGGGGACACTTTTAAGAGAGACATGGACTTTTCCTTTCATGATTTGATTTCTAAATGTATAATTATTCATATGGACGACTTAAATTTTTTCTCAAACCATAGATCTGATCATCTCCACCACATATAAAAGATTTTTGAAAGGTAAAAAAGGTATGTTATATCTATCAACCCGAATAAGAGCACATTCAAAGTCACATAAGGTAATCTCATTGGTCATGTTATCACCAAGGAAGGTATATATATTTATTTTGAGTGTTCTAATGTAATTTATATAATACCTCTTCCTAAAAATAAAAATAATTAAAGTCATTATTTGGTAAGATTAAATTTATGCACAAGTTTATATTTGATTTTGCTAATATTTTTAATCCATTGAATTCAATATTAACATAAGAATGAAAGGTGTAGTGTACCCATACATCTATGAAATCATTTGAAGACATTAGGGATGCCATTATGTAGGCACTAGTATTGATCATCTTAGATTATACAAATAAATTTTACCTTTACTCTTTTTCTTTAGAACATACCATAGCCATGGTACTCAAAAATTAGATGAAGATGAACATTTGATAGCCTTCATGAGAACAAACTTTAAAGATTTAGATATAAATTAATCCACCCTTGATAAGAATTCCTATGCCTTGGTTAATTTTATGAATAATTTTTAATATTACATCCTTATAAATAAGTTACATGCTAGTATCGTCCACCCCACCATAAAAATTATACGAGGATAGAATGAGTTGTGAGAATGTAGAGTTTGATGGATGGCCAAGTTTCAAGAGTATGACCTAGAAGTAAAACTATTAAATTTAGTGAGATTTCAATGTTTAGCTTAGATAATTAATATATTTACCAAAATATTACTATGTTTTATTTGGATCAGTCAAAAATAGTCTAAAGGACTATTATGCTCCAATTACCCATTATATTATTAATAGAAATCATCCTCCAAGAATAAACCAAATGCAAAAGAGATTCCTTAGGCTAAATTTAGCCTATTATATGATCAAGAAATGAGTAATATATTAGAATAATTATGAAATAATATAACTCAAGTGTCTATTAGAATAATAAGTCATCAGTAAATTTGTTGAGAATTTGGGTAGTAACCACCCCTTAGGAATAGTAATACCCCATAAGATCATATAAGCTAGATATTATTAGAACACCATATTCAAATATGCCCATGCTCATGTTCACACCTACTAAAATTTCCAAAATTTCACCAATAAGGAGGTACATTTATTGATTCCCCTCCAAACTATAATAAAATAGTGCCCTTTTGCTTAATAGGGACTTGACTCTATAGGAAGCATCAAACTAAACTCATCAATGTGACACAAGTTTATACTCACATCCACTAAATATTGGAATATATGGATGGAGGAAATATAAAATATGAATAACATAACTAAATAAGTGATAAATTTCCTTTAGGAAAACATAACTAAACTATTTGGTACCCCAAACTCACTAGTCTATGATAATGGTCCCATATTCTAGTCAGTCAAACTAACTGAATGGGCTTACGAGAATGGCATCACCCTGAAGTTCTCATCAAAATTATACCTAAAATGGAATGTATTAGCTCATTTAACCAATAATAACTTGATATATTCAATAAATATATCTATATAAAAATAATTTAGGGACTGGCATTCATTGTTGAAATATGCACTTTGCACTAACCAAACTAGATATAGGAGAGCTCTCAAGATTTCACCCTTTCTATTGGTATATGTCTTATAGCTAATATTCCCAATGACTCTCAAACTACACATGTAAAATTTAATGCAATAATACATATAAAATTATGAAAATATAAAATCAAGGGTTTTTGATATTATTAAAATGGAACATGCATAGGAAAAATCCCTATAAATCTTTAGTAGACATCAGGACACTATCAAAATATTATTTGAAAAGAAGGAAAAGGTGAAATAATTTTAGATATCAAACATGGTATTTTTGTGGGATAAATTGTATGATAATAAATGACAATATTCCAATCTATACCCATTTTAGATTGACCCTGACCATACTTTTGAGTTACTCAAGAGAGATAAAAGTATAGAGCTGATTATTGACACATGAAATCATTTAAGTAATAGATAAGCATGTCCTTGCATGTTTTAGGTGAGTTCAACACCACTAGATAAGAGGCACATGAAATCCAAACCTCACAAATTATGTATGAACCTTATAAATAGTTTCTAGAAAAGTAGATGTTAGTTTTATGAACTATACTAATGTGTGCTACATGATATAGTAATAAGACCCAAATAAAAGTAGCTATATGTACCCAAGAACTATAGAGGAGATTATGGGGGAAAGTGATGTGGATGGTCTAGATACATATCCTAACACAAATTTATGGTTGTATGATGGTATATGTCATGGTATTTGCCTTAGGATAAGTTCCATTTCGAAAAATGGATTGGGCAAGAAAAGTCAAAAATAAAGGAGACTTTAAGGAAAGAAGAAAGAGATAGAGATAGAGATAAAGTAAAGAAAGGAGAGAGCAAAGAAGATAAGATAAGAAAATCCAAGAAAAATGAGAGAAATTATCAACCAAAGTGGGAGAGAAATAAGTTTGTAGATAACATATAATGATAGCTAGTAATCCATAATATAGATCATCAAGGTTGAGCACTAATATTAGATTATATTAGGGAGAGATGAGAGTTGTGAGTGAGCTCCAGATTGTAGAGTGAGGGAGATATGTGACAAATTACATTATGTTGTATCTAATGTAGATTGAATCTAACAAAATATTTTATATTAGAATACTTATTTATTTCATAATTTTTTTAGATTATTTATGTGTGCATTCCTTGAATCATGTAGTTATCTTTGTCTCTCACCTCTCTCAAGATTTCTCTCTTCTCACATGAAACTAACATGACCCTAACCTAGATATTCCATTCCTTCACAACTCAGGTGAGATTATAAGGTTTGTACTCCTTACATGATATGTTGGAGCGGGAACTAGCCTAAGTTATGCTGAACTAGAATTACACAACATTGTGACCCTTGTTGACTAGACTAGCCAACATTTTTGGTTCTTTTTTTGAGATTTGAGTTTTATATTATTTTTGTGATGGTATAAGGTAATGTGACATGTTTTATAATTTATCATTATATCTCTACACATATGAGTTTTATAATGAGTGAATCAATTTTTAGCATGGAAGTATTAGATAGGTGATAATTCAAAGGGCATAGTCATGATATGAATCAACAAATGAATATGGATAAGTAGGACCCTATAAAGAGGGAAGAGTCCACCTTTGTAAATGTTATGAGGAACCTTAAAGTAATGAAATGTTATGAGGCTAAATATTTCATTGATATAATATGCTTTGAGGAAATAACATGCTATAGAGTTTAAGTATGATCTAAGAATATTTAATGTGAGGACTAGTTGCAATATACTAGTAGAGTGGCAAATAATTTCCTTATTACTAATACATGAGCCCATATGACCCTCTCAAAATTGAATTAAATACTCTAATATCCACTAGGAGTGGAGGTTGAAGAGGTGAAAGTAGGGACTCTACCTAAGTAGGTGTTTCATGACCCACTACTTATACTAAAATTAACATAGCTAGTACACATGATACATTAGACAAGGAGGCTTGGGATAAGATATATTATAGTAGGAGGTGGTGTAGGATTGACCACTATAAGATGAAATACCCTTAAGACATATACCATGATCATATCAATTTAGTATATCTATTATTCCTTGGATCTAAACTTCCAAATTTATATGGAATAAAAGATGCTTCAAACCATGTGCATAGGTGTGATCTCATTTAGAGAGTTTAAGGGATTTTCTGATTGAAATAAAAAGTGTATCAATTTATTACCACTCTATAAGGGTAAGCACAAACCTGAAACTAGAAGGTTGATTTGATTTAGATAGTAATAAACTTTACCCTCCTCAAGGTTGAATTCTTAAAGGAGTTTTTTTACTAAAAGTAGAGCATCAAGATGTTATTGCATTCAATGAAATCAAATAGGATGATTTGGATTTTATGCATACCTATGATTCAATGTTTAATAACTTGGTCTTGAAGCTCTCATATGAATTCAAGCTACTTGAGAACACTTATTGGTTTGTTAGTGGACCTTTCCCCTTGATTTGATCTACTTTTTCCTTTATTGAGTTCTCTAAGCCCTGTTAGGTATAGGTGGCCACACTCAGAGCTGAACTCATGCATTTAATATATAAATAAGCTCAAATAATCTTGGAAACACAATTTTTAATGATGTTGTAGTAGTTGTAATAGGTTTTAATTATATAAAATATCATAATGAGGTATTATGTTGGTAGCTTGAGTAGACATGGAGAGTGTAGGTACTTGCCCATCCATTAGTAGAATACTAGTGATGACATGAGGAGTCTTAATCATGATAGATGGTAATAGGGAGAATGATTATCTATGTGGATCACCAAGAATCATTGGCTTATAAAATCCATCCAGGCATAGGGTCGATAAAGATAATGGCCCCATACACACTCATGATACAAGTGTGGATCACTGGATCATTTCTAGCATGATTAACCCAACCCCAATTTTTGTGCATATTATAAAAAAGGACCTAAGGTTGGTGAGTGTCTTGACCTTTAAGTTAATATTACAAGATGAAGTAATCTAGGGAAGATGTCTAGGAAGGAATGACATGTGCATAAATCCTTGAAGAAACTAAAGGTTGACTTTATGCCCCATCCCACAAAACATGTGTGCATAATACAGATGGATCTAGGATCGTAATCCAACCCTTATAACTAGTAAGGACATTTAAATGCATTGTATAAGGTTGTACGGTCATCTAGTCCTTTCAAATCAAGATTTAGTCAACCTAGAGGATAATATAGTTGCTTGAGGTAGAACTCTAAAAGGTTAGAGCACAAGTAGATGTCCCCCTTAATCAACACACTCAATAGTTTTTAAAACTTTAATTTATAAAAGTTAAATTCCCATAATTAGGTACTCCTATAAGAATTAGAATAGGTTCTCCATATGTGAGGAATGATAACCTAGTGAGGAACTGTACCCTAAATAAGGATTTCCAAGTATGTATTGTTGACTATTTTGACCACAAGTAAAAAATAATTCAAACCATATAGTAAAGAACTCTTATAGGGGTCAAATAGAATGTTATAAGGTGTGTCATGTTCAACTTGATGTCATTTTGTATGTTTTTAACCTTGGTCATGGTCAAATCTAGTCCTAAGTCATTTCATATCACTTAGGGGTCACTTTTAGACTCATTTATGAAGGTAGGACAAATTTCCAAGGTAGAAAAGTGTTCATAACTCTATTTAAATTTCAAATATTTAAGGGACTTGTTAGTCTTGTAAATTCTAATTGAAAACTTTTAGTTTCCTAAGTCAAATCAAGAAAACAATTGAAAATAAGGAGGTTTTGGTATGATCAGTAGGAGAGGTTTCAGGTCAAATGATCTTGGTGGTATAAATTAAACTTTATATAATTAATTTTCATGGCAGGATTTGGAAAAAAGGTTTCCTATACAATATGAACCATTCTTAAGAAGTAGACTATCTCATTTTTCTTGATAATCCCAACACCCTATATTTTTTGCTTCTATTTGAGCTAGTTTTTATAAATCAATTGATGATAATAATTATATAATAGGTATAAATCCTTCTCATGTATCATATCTTTATTTTCAGGTTTTTAGGTGACTTGATGAGCCAAACAGATCAAGTTTTAGGTTAAGATTACCATTTCTAGTTGTAAGCATGTTACACTAATTGTAGAGGTTATTATCTTTTTGGTGGTTTAATATGAGGATGATAGGTTGTATTTCATTTCTCCCATATCATGGAATTAACCTCCTTCCTTAAAATCTTAGTTTGAAAAGGTTTCACATAAAGTTACAGTCAAGAACATGGCACACACTCAAGTTTTATGCATACAATCAACTAAGTCAAATGTATGAATGATCTAAAAACATTCATGGAGAGTATAAGATGAGTATTAATAGGTCATACACATTCTTGGATCATGATAAAAAAATATAAACCCTTAAAATGACAAGTAATAGACTGTGATAACCATTTCAATCCCTAACATAGTCCTACACCATTAATGTACACCAACATGTGCCCTAAGGGAGAATGATCACATAGAAAAGAAGATTTTGAATTAGTTTGCACTCTTTCAAGGTTGAAAATATCCATTTGAATATGTTGACTAAAATTTATTTAATTCTCATACACTATTTAGAGTAACTATATCTCTATTCATTGCCTTGTATGCTACTGTGTGTTCACCTACAAGCTCTCACAAAGGTTTGAGTATTTGTAGTGAAGAATTTAGACATGTTGGAGAGTCTCCTTAAGGTCTATGAATGTTGGAGAATGCCATATAATTTAATAGTAGAGTTATGGAATGACAAGCAAACTTGAGGAGTATGTTCATATATGGAGAAGGACTTTTAAGGATCGGTTACCTTAAAAAATTTAAAAATAGGGCTTGGTCCACTTTTGAGGCTTCCATATGATGAAGAGACATGGAGTATAGATGAGTTGGGATTATTCCATCATGAATAATTACCATAGGGGAGATGCCTTGACAAAATAAAGTGGAATTTTGGTTTCAATACGTGATGTAGAAGGAGCTCCCAATTCATGCATTCTTTCACTATAAAAGGGCAATATTATCTATAATATCTTTACTTCAAATGGTCTTATAATTTATGTTGACCTAATAAGATAATATAATTCATGTAAAGTAGTCATACTAAGGTGAGATGCATACTATTGGATCAAAAGACATCAGATAAATTTGAAGTGTAAGGTATTGATAAAAAACATCAACTTAGAGGACCTTCTTTTAGCCCAAGAATGTACACCTACAAGTTTCAAAGAGACGTGACATGTTAGAACATAATAGTAGGTACATTCATATAGTATTAAGCATGATATGATTATATTTAACTCTTTAAATGGGACCAAAGGATATCAAGAGAGATAAACATGAAATGAACTATTCATAGTATCATATAAGTGTCTTTTTGACTCCCAAAATGTACATCTACAATTGGACTATAGCATGATAGTGAGCTAAAAGATGGTGGTTTAAGAGGATTTCATAATATGTGTATGATGATAATAGGTAAAAATTAATATAATAAGGTATTAATTACTTCAAATAGATATCATGGTATACAAGGTTTACTATATAGTATCCGTATTACTTTTTAAAAAAGAAAACATAGTCATAGTTAACTTGATAACTAGGCCTATCAAGTAGGAGGTATATTTTCAAGAGTTGGAAAAGATAAATAAGTTTTGACATGATATATATATTATTGGAAATGATTACCATAATATTAAATTATCAATTCATGGAAATAGATCATGGATGAATCCCTACATAGCAACCTATAATCAGCACACATAAATAGTACACACAGTCAATGATCAAAAGTCTATCTTAGGTCTTGTGGTATTTGAAGGTATTATTGATATGATACAGACCTGAGGTTTTTATTGGAACATCCACATGACTTTATAAATCCCCTCATACCATAATTTTTTTGAGGTAATAGGATAAGTGCCCTTTTTCCTATCTCAAATAGAGGGCACTCCCAAGAGAGAAAACCCTATAGGTTTAGCAAGCTAAAAGGAAAGAGGGGTGTTGGGAGATGTTGGATAATTTTAAAATGACGTATAAAGTTGATAAATACATGAAAAATCATGATTAAAGTCTCAAAAATGTCTGAGATCAAATAGGGTGGTCTAAAGTCATAAAGGTACAAGTAAAGCTACTACATCTTAACTAGGCCTAATGTCTAAAATGGGTCCAACATCATTTATAACAATAAGTAATCATTTAAAATCATTATAAAATGGAAATGGGTATATATAAGGTGTATTTTACCATTTTATTTGTAGATAAATACATGAATGATCCATTTCCTAGCTTAGAAGCATGACATGGTATGCATAATGTGAAGGAGAGTTAGAAAAGGCTAGTTTAGAAGCTCACATCTATATGGATGAATATAATGGGAGCTTAAGGATATAGTATATGTTAGATAGGGTGATAAATAATTTATTAGTGGAATTTTTTTTATGTTTTGACATCACACTTTTATGAACAATCCTTAAAGGTCAAAACTACTTTAAACCCTCCAAAACCCTTGATAATGACCTGATGAGAAAGATAAAGAAGGAGAGGCATCTAAATGATATATTATGACTTGGGAGATGATTGGAATTTGTGTATGAATCCACCAATATTATTCCCATTAATTTTATTGTACCCTACTTGTACGAATAGTGATTAAAACTAGTTTTCTTGATAATTTTTGGTGTTTTTTAGGTACATAAGGTTTTCAAAAGATACAAATCACTTTGGGAGGTAGAATGAGACCTAACATAACTCCTCATATTAATTTATTTCCTTATTAAAGCTTAAAGGTATCTCTAATAACACCTCCACTTCAGCTAGTCTAGAATGACATGGTGAGCAAAGAGTGATCACCTAGTGAGAAGGTGATAACTTTAATTGGGAAGACTTTTAAGGTTTTATTGATGAATCTAAGGGTAGGAGGTCTCTTGAAAAGTGTCACATCACCATTTTTATGGAATATTTTGATAAAATTAATCACATATTGGTGCCAAGTGTGAGAGGTGAGTGAAATAAGGGTGATTATGTGATGCAAAACATACACCAAATTATCTCACTTATCCTTATTTCTAAATTCACTTCCTTAAATAATGGTTCTTAAAACCACTTTCCAAGCTATTATATCAAGATTCACCTAGATCTCTTCTATGATTTTATAGGATTTTATCTTTCTCAATATAATATTATTAGGCCTCTCTATCATATAAAAAATCATAAACACTTCTCAACTCCCAACTCATTTTTCTACTCAACTCTATATACCCTTTACATAGTCTTACTAGCCTTATTTTTGGGATTTTTGTCTTTATACAGCTCTAAAACTTCAAATATTTGAAATATAACATTTATTTCAAATAAAATTTTCCATATTCCATCATAATACCAAATCTTAGTCTTTTACTCAAAGTTTGAACCACTTTTTTAACCCTCTTTATTTCACTATTTAGGCCTAGTAGGCCTATTAGGGTCTAATTTGCAAACATTCCTCTGAATCCATACAAATAGGTACATTAATTTATGTTAGAATTAAAAATATATTTATATACATTGATACCAAGATTTCCACAAAGTTTTATCACTTTTGGATGTTAGAATTGGAAATATGGATGAAACCCTAGTTTAGGGTTTTTTAGTACTCTATCTCAGTCGAGAGAACACAAAATTCACTAATGAACAAATGAATGTGTTTCAAGTGACTATGAGAGGTTTATAAGGTCTTTTTATCCCTCTTTCACCCTATTTAATCATTGGATTCACTCTTTCAATCCACTATTAAACATTCCAAGGCACATTTACACTTGACTATGTAGGAAACCACTCTCAAGAAAATGGACAATATACTATTTGGCTTAAAACACCAATCCAACATATAAATAAAAATGTAACATATTCAAAATAATGAAAGGAATTTCCTCATCATTTTTTTGGTTATTGATAATTGATCCACATGTCATTATTTCCCTTGATACACACACATTCTCCATACATTAATCCTACTATAAGAAAATAGGGTTTAATATTAATTTCCAAACACCAAAAATTTTATAATCCTTCCTTCAAACATGAATTATTAATACAATATCTAAATAATTTTAGTTGTATTAAAAATTCAATACAATCTAATGCAATGATTATCTCTTTCTTAGAATAGATTTTTAATTTAACCCACATTACTATTCATAAGAGATAGAGATCTGTTTGAGAAAATATTAGAATATCAAATGTTAAATTCATTACTTCTTGATAATTAACATAAAAAAAACAACCATAACCTATATTAATCTATTACAACACAATCTTTATTTCAATATGTATTCATAACTTTCAACTCAGTCTGTAAACAACTATAAGTTAATAACCAAAATAGAGTATGTGCATCCAATTCTACATAATAGAGGTTCTAATTCTTGGTCTCTTCAAAGTCTATTTTCAAAAAATCATACATGAGAATTCAATCACACTTGATAATAACTATAGATATCAATTAATTCATTAAAAAATCACATACAATCATCAACAACATAAAATGACCACACAACAAGATCTGCATTCATTTTTTCCACAAGGGTTACAAAGCATTCCCCAAATTTCTTCATACAAACTTGATAATAATACTATATTCATCTACCTTTAATTTATCATAAATATACTAATCAAAAAATAAATCCACACTCCCTAAAATAATGAATAACTAAATCTTGGCCACCTTTCCCATATAGAGGTTTCTTACAACATAGCATTTATGTCTTGATTTTCACATAACATGACATGTAGAACCATAACTATAGATTAATGACCATATAGTGGACCTTATATATTGTCTAAAACACTTATACATGTTATCACATCTAAAACCTTCATAAATTGGACAAAATTCCTTATACAAGGCTTGACATCATTTAAATTTTCAAATAATGCTTTTGGGGAGAAAACTTATTATTCAAATTCTATGCAACCTAAGATTATCTAGACCAAATTAAGATAAAAAGGGATCATATTTGTGGTCCTTATAGGATGAACTTACATCATTATGAATATAGATAGTGAGAAAACTTGGATAAAATAATATTGATGATTATGGACACATCCAATGCATGTTGGAGCAGGTTTATAACCCCTCCCTCATAATGCAATGATCTCACCTATCCATAGTTTGTTGTGGATCAGTCAAGGAAGTCCAAATGATGAAGGAAATTTCTAAATAATTATTTGAAGATTCCTACACCAGGTCTAAATTAGTTTCATGCTTTTAGGGACATTTATCCTAGTAGACCTTACATGGTATATTCCATATTCCTTTCTCTTATAGATGTAACTCCTTCTCTCAGCTTGACAAGTGGCTTTATGACTATTGCAATTCTTTTTATTCTCTCTATAAAATTCTATAAGTAATAGCCATTTTGGCTCTTGTCTCATTATTACACACCATGTATGGTGAATCCCTATTGGTTTTATTTTGTACTTTACCTTTGAATAATATATCAATCTAGTTTTGAGTTCATAAATATCTTGTCTAGGTGGGAAAAGTGATGAATGGTGAAGTCTAGTGATTTTATCCTTTATTTTCCTTATCCTTTCATGTCTTAAACAAAAATTTATCATTATAATAGGTCATATATATTGTATATAGTGTGTTTATATCCTTTCAAGTGTGAAAGTATCCTTATATTTAACAATCTGATCTCTAGTCTACCTACTTTGAGTTGTCTCATGCATATCAACTCTATATTGAAATACTTATGTTATAAAATCTTAAGACTTTGATTCTATTTTTTAGGTCTTTTTCCTTAGTGAAAAAATTATGATATCATATTGCATATTTTAATTATGTATCACCTCCTTAATATAGTTTTATTTCATGCATACTTCTATCCATTTTCCTACAAGCAATCAATTAGTATAAGTGGTAAGCACTTCAAGATCAATTTAGGGAGATATCCCTTAGACCTAAAGGTGTACTTATACTATAGGTAAACCCACATAAATAAAAGTATTCCAATGTTTCAAAAATATTATACTAGGTTTGAACAACCTCCTATAGGGTGAAATATTTGGTGACAATAGTTTTGGTACACTCAGTGGGACACAATATCCTAAAGATAACTTGTCAAGGTGAATATTGGTCTTGACAACATCAAATACATATTTGTGTGCTACTCAAAAATGGTGACTCAATTTAAGGTAAAATATGGTTTTAGACCATGGTTTTGTTATATATTTTCTCTCATACTTCATGATCATTACTAGGTCATGTTATAATAGAGTGTTCAATCCTATCAATCCACCTATTCATCCTAAAATTCATCTTGAATTTCAACACCCTCATCCTAATCTTCCCTTTGAAGATCAAGAGGACTTTACTAGTTAAGAAGACCAAGAGATTGAGGAGGATCTTGTATAAAACATGGATAGGTAGCATGCCTTTCCTACCTTTATTACTAAAAATCCAATCCATCTTGATGCCTATGATGACATTCCCCCTAATGCTATAAAGAGTGTGACTACATTTAATGGTGAAGGTCATGTCATGCCTAGTGAACACATTAGGGATATCTATAATTTTTGTAGTTTCCACAATGTCACTAAGGTCAATATATCTATTAGACTCCTAGTCGTGTATTTTAGATGGAAAGCACTTGATTTTTATAGGACTTTACATGGTGGATGCATCACAACATGGGACGATTTTGGAGTGTTACTAACTTTAATATTTAAAGATGAAAGTGACCATACTTCACTCATACATCAACTTAATGTGATCTTAAAATCCCATAAGTAAATAATTCATGAATTCAGTGAGAGGTTCTAAAAGACTTGGCATAGGTTTCCTCCTCCCATGAGACCACTTACTAGCTTTGTCTTCCCTATATACTTAAGATCCATTGGTACTGATATTGCCATCATACTACAATCCATGGGTGGTTTCACTCTTCCCAAAGCATATAAACTTACCATTAGAGATAAGAATGGCCTCATTCAATATGAAAATTTGACTCTTAAAGTGTTTATGCCTTTGCTACCTAATGTTCCTACTGCTACTCCAAACATTACCCAAGTTCCTAATGCAAATGCTAAGCCTAGGAATTCTCCTTAGAAGGCGAATGATTCCATGGATAACAATACAAAAATTCAAATATTAAGAGCTTAGCTTAGGCAAAGATAATATGAAACTAGGTGCTAATAAAAACCCCATCCCTATCAGTATCAGTATGGTCAATAATATGGGAGAGGGAGAGGTTAAGGGAATCCCAATTTCAATAGGCCTACTAATGTATACAATCCCAATTCTACCTCTAACATAAAAGAGATGGTACCGGTGAATAAAAACTTGGTGCAAGGAGAAGATTAGAAATAAGGCCAATTTATGGATTCCAATAAAGGTGGATAAAAATCTCTAGTTGATTAAGGATGAGTCACTCATCTACTATCAATAGAAGATGAAGTCTTAATGCAATCAAGTGAAGGTTGGTAGCCTCAAGGAGAAAGATTCACCAACTTCCTAGTTCAAGACACAATTGTGCTAAATCAAGGAAATCATGTTGTATATAACACTAGAGATAAGAGAAAGGATTTAGGATGTGATAATAATGTGCCTACAAGTTCATCTAATCTTCCTTTAAGGCAGTAAGGCGTGACTGTAAGCATGGTAATCCCAAATACTCCTACACCTTCTCCAAATCAAAATGTGGTAAGGTCTACTCAAGATGCATCAATTAATCAAATTATAACAACTTTTTTTCCTCTAAGGACTCAATATAAGGTAAGAACTTCTGATCTAAACATAGTGGATTTATTGAGTAATTCCAAGGCATCCATTTCCCTTTGGGATGTCCTTCATATGCCTGGCTAGAGAGATCTCTTACAAAAATAGTTTTCCACTATCCCTAATAGTCCTCTACCTTCAAGCCAAATTCATGTTTCTCTTACTAATTCCTATAATAACATTATTTAATCATCTATTAAAGTTGCGAAGCCTCCACCTTTCTACCTCACTCTCATTATGGTTGACAAACTAGTCCACAATTGCATAGTTGATAGTGATGCCTCTACCTTAGTCATGCCCAAAGTTATAGCTGATAAGTTGGACCTAAAATATGTGTTGGGACCATTCACACAGGTAAAAATAAATTATACATTATGACAAAGCTTTCATAAAGGTAAAATTTCATATATTTTATTGTGATATAAAAGCTTTTAAATAAGCTTTTGTGATTTGGTTCAATGGGTCTAACTACTCAAATCACCTACTAAACTAACCCATCATTTATTAAATACTAAAAATTTGGGTCTCACATAAAGTGATGCATACCCCAAACATTATGATTTTAATCTAGGCAACATAATAGTTAAACATACTTGGATCAAATATCCAACAAACCCCCCTTTGATCCAAAGGGTTATAGATCATGAATATCTTGAGATATGACTATGAAGACATTAATTAATCTCTACTACATTTATAATATATCACACTATACATTTTTTTAATAATCAAAACTAGTGCCACTCCATATAGAAGCCCACCCTATGAGTTGTATAAAAAGTTGATGAACATGACCAAGGCCTAATCATACCATATGACCATCATATTGTACTATACTAGAACGTGATAAAAACCTATCAAACTACATTGACCCAAATAAGGTCCCACACAGGAACCCATTCAAATGACCCTCCCGTACTCTATATGGTACATCTCTCAAATGCCCAACAATTGATAACATCACATGCATGAATTTGCTCAACACTCAAAATTATAGCAAATATAATGCTAACATGTACAACCATTGATGACTGATCAAAGGCCATTATGAAATATGTTCCCCCTCTATTAGGTGAGATTTGAGAAGCTGTTTAGCATAAAAACAAATTCAAACTACTCTATTTGCTCCTTAGTAATCATATGAACACACTAAAAGAAGATCAAAACTAAAATCAAATTACACAAACCAAAAATTTCTATCCAAGTAATAAACACATACTCTAAGTGAATAGAGAACTAGAGAAGGGAAATTGTCTTCCAACCTCTAGTTGGCTCTATTTAGCTAATCAGATCCTTAGGAACCTATAAATACTAAAATTCAACACCATCATCATTGATAACACAAATTATGTGACATGTATTTATGATATTTGTTTGATGTATATAACACATTTTTATCATTTGATAAATACTTGGGGTGTCATATTTCACCAAAAAATGCACTTAATTTCATTACAATGCATAATTTATTCAAAATATGTAAAAAATTATATTCACACATGCCAAAATAAAAAATTGATCACATTGATTCTCTTATAAATACATTTCCATGAAAAATAAGTGGTCATATGAATAATTTGGCCATCGTATGTAAAAGATATGATAGTTTTAAATTTTTCTCCTTTGCTAGGCTAGATACAACCCCCCCAAAGCTAATTCAGAAAAAATGACTAGTTTACGGGGATTAAAATATCATAGAAAGATAGGATGGACCCCTCTTTATTTATACTCATTTAAAATCTATCTAAGTCTAGTTTCAAAAAAGGTAACTCTAACAAAATAATATGATAGTGTGTTCAAGATATGGTAAAAATAGTCATGGTAAGTGCAGATTTTCCTAGTTTTCATAATTAATTCAAATAACCCATTTGTAAAAAAAATGTTTTATTGGAACTTTTTAGGGTTAAACCCTTGACTCCATTTCGTAAAATTTCAAAAAAATATCAACTATCCAAATTCCCATCAATAAACTTGTGAATATAAATTATACATGATTTATCTAATCTTTATCTTCTTGGTTTCTTTATGCCACCAATATAGAAAAATATTACTATAAAATTTTTTAAGGTAAATATTTTTCATGATTTTATTATTATTTTTTGTGGATCCCACTATCAAATAAGGTTTTGAAAAACATTTTATATGGCTTTATTACTAGAATACTAATTGTTTTTAGGCTAAGGATGGTATGAAAGTCATACTTTTGTGGTTAAGTGCTTTAAACCATATCTTCTACTATTGTTCCTCATTGCTTCTTGAATTCCATCCATGATCAAAATTATGTAAAACTATACCTATCTTTAAAAAAATTATATAATATTTCTTTGTGGTAGACTAATCATCAAACAAAAAAATAGATCAAATATTTAAATGGAATTGCATTGCTGCTCAACATAGGATGTCTTACAATTCTCAAGTAATAAATAATTAACTAAAATAAAGTCAAATAATTTAATCCTTTTAAATATATATGTTTTACTATTGGTTATCTTTGAAAATAATTGATAGATTTGATACCTTAAAAATATCTTATTAGCACTCAGATTATTGTATAGGTCAGTGGGTGTCAGCAGCTTTGATACTTGGGTAAAAGAAAAATTATCAAGCCTTATTTTAAATGCCATATATCTTCTTCCTTTTCAGCCTCTATTATCTTTTGTATAGGTTTATATTGACTTTAGGTACTTATAATCTATAAAATGGCGTAATGGGATGATGATGGATGCAACACAATAATAATTTATTCTTTCCTTAGTCAAAAATTTCTTTGTCATGGCTCTGAGACCATTGTTGGGACCATTCATAGATAGGTAAAAATAAATTTTACATTATTAAAAATATTTCACAAAGGTAAAATCTCATATATTTTATTTTAATACAAAATATTTTAAATAAGCTTTTGTAATTTGGTTCAATGGGTCTAACTACCTAAACCACCTAACAAACTAACCCATCATTTATTAAGTACTAACTATAATAACTATGGGGGTGTCACATAAAATGACGTATGCCCTAAAAATTATTATTTTAATCTAAGAAACATAATAAATAAACATAGTTATATCAAATATCCAACAATATGAACCACATAACAAAGGAGTGCTTCAGTTATATGGTACACCTACCAAGGCAATAGTGTTGATCAAAGGGTTGAAGGTTTTCCTCCATGACTATCCTAGTTTCCCCATCTTCCAAGATATTATTATTATTTAATTTCCTATTCATTTTGAATTTTTCCTTTCAAAAGATTTTACATCCAAGATAGGTATCTACCTTTTAGCTAATTAGTCTTTCTTGGCCTTTAGGACAAGATATGGAACCAAGGAGACCATAAGAACTTAGCCACTAGCAAGATTCCACATTGAAACCTATGTTGAAGCATTCTCTAACGTGAATTATGCGATTAATGAAAAGGATTAATATATCATGGATGATTGTTCTTATTCTAATCTTGAATTCATAGATGACTTCTTCCTAGATCAATATAGTGTAGATGCTTATGATCATGATCCGTATACATACTTTGAATAACTTGACCTTGGCACATATATCATCCATGAAGAATCATTTGAGAAAGTTGAGGTAGGTGTTGAATATTATTTCTCATAATTTGATGATACTAACTACTTGATTCATGTATATGATGATGATAAATTGAAGAGCCTAATAGATCACCATAGTGAAAAGGAAGATGTCTTTCTGTTTATAATTGATGAAGTTACCCTTGATGTTGGAATTCAAGAGGAAGAGGTAGATGAATTTTGTAAAGGTTCAATGACATATGTCAATAATTTGATCAATTAAATAATTCTACTTCCCCTCCTAATAAGTCTCTATTTGATATGTGTGTTAATGAGTCCAACAAACATGATGTTGAGTGTTCTATTAAGCAATAAATAGAAAGGTTGATAAAACATGAAAGTGAATGTCTTATTATTATTCAAGAGATTATAGTCATATAGGGGCCTAGTGAAGTTAAGGTATATTTTGTTATGAATAAATAATATTCAAGAGCTCAATATAAGGTAGAACCACATTTAAAGGTATTGGAAGGTGGAGGGACTTGATGATCATTCACATCAAGTACATTCTATCCTAGAATATGGAAACATTAATATAGTTGTTATGTATCCCAATCTATAGTTTGAATAACATCAAATTGATATGATAGATACTAATCAAGTTGTAACTCTAATTAAGGTCTTTTGAATGCAAGAGAGAACATTCATGAATGATCAAGATAGGCCACTTGTAGGCATGAGAAGATATAGGTATGGTAAGTTATTTCACCATCTACCTAATCAAGTGATTGATGATGAACATGCCTCACATGATAAGTTTATTTCATGGAGTGACAATTATGCAAGAGGAATACTTAAGAGAAACAATCTTTGACTTGACATTGGTTTAAGTATGGTAAGACGTATTTCAAATCAAGAGTGAGTTCTTGTAAATAGTAGATTAAGTTTGTGTGTCTTTCTTTTAATTATGTGTGTGTTACATAAGTGTTATATATGAATACATGTTTTTTCCTTTGGTGTGTCTTGTTTTATGTGCATTTACTTTGTGTTTGGTGTGGTTTCAAAATCAAAATTAGTTTTAAACTTGTGTATAGGCTAATCCATGACCCAATGGATAGGATTAGGTACTAGTCTTGACATAACAAACATCCCATCCCTACAAAATCACCAAGAATGTTGACTATTTTGATCGCAAGTCAAAATAAGTCAACCCCATATAGTAAAAAACTCTTATAGTGGTCTATTATAATTTTATAGGGCGTTTCATGGTCAATTTGATGTCATTTAATATGATTTTAACCTTGGTCACGGTCAAATCTAGTCCTAAGTCATTTCATGTCACTTAGGGTTTACTTTTAGAGTCATTTATGAAGGTAGTACAATTTTATAAGGTAGACAAGTGTTCCTACCTATCTTTCAACATCCAATATGTTAGGGACTTTTCAATCTTGTCAATTCTAACTAAAAACTTGCAAGTTCCTAACTAAAATAAATAAAATAAGTGAAAAGAAGGTTTTGCCAGTTGTATAGCCTATAGAGGAGTGTGCCACGTGTGTAAATATACTATAGTGACCATTTAGCTTCTTTGACTTTATTTCCATGCTTGATCATATTTGGAAGCATAAAAAATGTGTAAAAACCATTCATCTCCTACACTCCACTAGACATGTAAAATTGGTCAACAAGTTTCTTCTTGGTATGGCCAGTAAGAGAGGTTTTCAGTCAAATTCTCTTAGTTATAGAAATTAAACTTATTCTAATGGTTCATAATGGAGCTATGGAATGACAAGAAAAATTGAAGAGCATGTTCATATATGGAGGAGTTTTAACGAATCATTGCCTTAAAAACTCCAAAAATAAGGCCTAGTCCACTTTTAAGGCTATCATATGATGAAAATACATGGAGTCTAGATGAGTTTGGATGATTTCATCATGAAGCCTTGCCCTAGGGGAGATTACTTGCCCAAATAAAGTGGAAATTTTTTTCCAATAAGTGATGTAGAGATATCTCCCAATTCATGCATTATTTTAGTGTAGAAGGGCAATATTCTCTATAGTATCTTGACTTCAAATGGTCTTATAATTCATGGTTACCTAGAAAGATCATATCATTCATGTCAAGTAGTCCTATGAAGGTAAAAGGAATATTATTTGATCAAAATACATAAAATAAAGTTGAAGTGTGAGGTCTTGATATGTACCATTAACCTAAAAGACTTTCTTTTAGCCGAAGTAAGTACACTTATAGGTTTCAAAGAGAAGTGACATGTTAGAACACAACAGTAGGTACATTGGTCTAGTATTAAACATGATATGAGTATATTTCACTAATTAAATGAGACCAAATGTTATAAAGAGAGAAAATACATGAAATTAAATATTCATAGCATCTTATAGGTGTCCTTTTGACTCCCAAAATGTACATATATAGTTGCATTATAACATTATAGTGAGATAAAATATGGTGGTTTAAGAGGATGGCCTAGTATGTGTATGATGATAATAGGTCCAAACAAATATAATAAGGTATTAATTAATTTAAGGAGATGTGTATCATGGTATAAAAGGTCTACTATATGGTATCCACCTACAGGTATTACTTTTTAAACAAGAAAATACTAGTGAAGTCTAAGTGTGCAAAGTTATGAATGGTGATGTCTAATGATTTTACCTTTGTTTTTACTTATCCTTTAATGTCTTATTTAGGAAATCATCATTATAAAAGGTAATATAGAGTGTATATAGTGTGTTTGGATCCCTTTAAGTGTGAAAGTGTCCTTATATTCAATAATTTGATCTCTTGTGTACCTACCTTAAGTTGTCCCATGCATATCACCTCTATATCGAAATACTTATGTTAGAACATGTTAGGACTTTGAATCTAGTTTATAGGTATTATTACTTAGAGAAATAATTATGATATCATAGTTTATATATTCATGGTGTATCACCTACTTAGATTAGTTTTATTTCATGCATACTTTTGTCCCTTTTCCTACAAGTAATCAGTTAGTATAGGTGATAGGCATTTCAAGATCAATTCAGGGAGCTAGCCTTTAAACTTAGAGATATACTTCTACTATAAGTAAACCCACATACCTAGAATTATTCCAATGTTTCCAAAATCATCTATTTTACTTTAAAAACCTCCTTTAAGGTGAAATATTTGGTGACACAAAGCAAGTAACATGTTTCATCGACCTTACTCAAGATGTAGGAAAAATGTAACCTATATCAATGTCAGCTAAAATCAAATGTTCCCCTTGGATACAACAATCCTATGAGAAAGAAAATTGAATATGTAATATGATATGCTTCAACTTCTCCCTTGATCTTGAGACACTAGAGGAATTATTTTAGACACTAAGTGAACCATCATTAGTATATGACAATGGTCATGGAGTTATAGGGGAAAAACTCCTTAGGCATGAGAGAGTGCCCTATATCATAGTACCACCCCATAAACAATGATTTTTCACCCCATTGGTTGACCTAATGCATGATTTTATCCATTTTATTAGGATTGGTAGATTGAATATGCATGAGTCACCACATGAACCTAGGGTGATAAAAGTACCCAAAATCACAAAATAAGGGATAGTTAAAGTTTTTTATTCTATACAAAAGGCATCTAACTAACATAATTGTTAGAACTACCCTCATGCCTTGAAAGTTATTTAGTAACAAGAATGTATGCACCTTACTTGTTGACACCTCAAGAGTTATCAACTATTATTATCTTAGGTCTTTGGATAATTTGGAGGCATTATAAAAATAGTTTTCTATGCAATAATGTAATAATGTTTCCTTATCCATTTTCCTATCCATTTTTGTAGGTGATATAAGTTGTTTTTTGGAAATAAGATGAACTCGCCTCTTAATTTCTAGTTACTCAAGTTGAAATATTAGTTTCTTTAGAATGCCTCCACACTAGATGTCAAAGTATTTATTATGAGGTTGGGATTTCCATAAAATCATGAAAAATGTGTTTACAACACCAAAAAGATAGTTTTCATTGGCACCAAATAGAAACATCTTAGTGTAGTACTACACTGGAGAACTAGACATAGATTTTAATGTGGGGTAGGAGATGGTGTTGAGAAGAAAATTATAAAGTCATCTAATAAATATGTATAAAATAAAAAGTATGCAAGAGGAGATGCTATGAAGTGCATGGAAGGAATAAAAAAACTTGGAAGGAGTTGGTGTATTGACAAAGTTGAAGATCTAAAAAAGAAAGGACATGAATCATGTTAGTACATAAGCAATGAGGTATGACTAGTTATCCATCTTGGTGAAGAGAAGAATAGTGGTTATTAAGCTAACATATGTAAGGACTGACATGATCTAAGGCCCAACCTAGAGGTATTATTTTCAAAGCCAAGTAGTGAGGAAAGTAACTCAGCCAGAGAAGGACAAGCATGAGAAATACTGAGGCATGTGAAAATATCTACCACTTATTAGAATTTCCAAATTTAAATCATATCTTGGACATAGTACCATATGCATAGGCATAAATAGGTGGAAATATGGATAGTTTTCAACCTATCAACTAGATTAGCTAGTAACTCCTGTTTTACCTATATATGAGTGGAAATATGGCCCGTAGTACAAAGAAATTAGAAGAGACCACTGAGAATTTAAAAAGGTAGGATTTAGATGATTTATACCATAAATATAGTAGAGAAATACAAAGCCATATAATTGATGAAATCAAACCAATATGGTTAAAGTTATGGAGGTTAGACATGAGGAACTAGAGATGAGTAGATAAAGACACCAAACTACCCTATGGATCTCTTTCTGTTTATTTATATAAGGATTAAAAACTAAAGATGCCATTTTTTCTAGATACCATAATAAAATTAAATACCTAAAAGAAACATTAGGAGGGAAACAAAGCCTACCATTTGAAGGGAAGATCCAAGTAGAAGATGACTCAAGATGGATTCATGGTCCTCCATCACATGTGGATAGGTAAAGGCCATACAATTCTAGAGAATGCATGTATGTCTTTGTTATGAATTTAAAAAAAATTAAACCATATTTAATATGACCATAAATAAGATCTAAATTATGCAATAACATTCATCACAAAAACATTCCTCAAATCACATGTATTGTGAAATCATATATGGAGAGAATAAGAATCAATCACATATAACATAGATCTACCATGGTTCACCAAATGTGGGTTACATCCACCATGAAACTTCTCAATATAAACTGTAATAAAAAACAAGACTACAATAAACTCTCATTGAGATAGAAAATGTTACACAAATAAATGATGAACTTTCACCTACACTTGCACTTTACTGTATCTCACAAGTTGTTATACCATAGCCTATAATAAACACATGCACTTTTAAAAAAATCTACACTTTGACTCTAATCCTCAAAGCCACACCCTATAAATAAACCATCAACCTCTAAAGGCCACACCACACTTGTATATATAGAAAATGAAGGAAAATCCACAAAAGGAGGAGAAACTATGCCATGCTTATCTAAGATAAGCATCATCCACTAAGGACACCTCAATTCTACCTCATTAAGCTCATCCAAAAGCCCATCTAAGAAGGAACATGCCAAGATAGAGTCTCCACATTTTAAGTCACATTTTCCAATAACATGTGATCATAACCAACTCCTAGAAACAAGGAAGGCATCCCTTTTTCCAATAAATAACTAGCTCCCTAAGATCAAGGAATTCAACATGGGAAAAATGCATCTAATAACTATGTCCATAAAATATGGAAACATAGAAATTAGAAAATACAAAGAATATTCCACTCACATGTAGATCAAGGTTCCACAAAAGGTGGAGGTAAAATTTCACTCCCTACATTTATGGAGCTCTCTAGGCCCTAGAAATATACTTCTAATGTCATGTGATAGCCATAAAGGGATCCACACTCAATAGTCTTAGGAGGATCCCACACATGAATATAATCTTAATATTCACAAATAAAAGATCAAATTTGGTGAACATGAATGCACAATGAGGAGAGTTAATTAGTACATGACCCAAGTATGTTCATAGTAGTGTTATTCAGTTAGAAGAACCAAGGACTTCAAATAAGTTATCATATGGTGATTCAAAGAAAGAATATCAAGAGGCTCCACACTACTAATACAAGTAGTGATTAACTAGACGTGTCAAGAGCTAAAAGTAAGTCCTTATGGGTTGAGGTTAGGTGTGATAAAATGGGAGTTTTCCCTAAAAAAATTTCCTCTTTATATGAGGAAACCCTAGTGGCATTATGTGAAATATGTGCACCCAATCAGATGCATACATATGAGTTTCCATCTCCAAATTTGTTTAATTTAATGTTTAGTACCATAGGTAAGTGGTGTCCCTCCCAAGGAAATCAAGAGTGAGATCAAAACACTTAGAATCATAGGGTAAAATAAACCTTCATAGGAGGATACACAAAGAAAGGTGGTTGATAAATGCAACTTAAAAATTAGGTAACAAGCATGGGACAAGTAACCTTTTAGAAGAAGTTGAAGTGGTCCTCTATAATAAAGTAGGATGATAACACTAGAAGGAATCAAACCCTTTCATGGGTAAGGTAAGGTTGGAGGTCCTAATCAATCATAGTACTTGGTGAAAAGGGGCTTGAGCCAAGGAGAGGATGAGAAAAAATCTACTAGAGGGAGAATAAATGGGAAGGGGGTGTGAGAATGTTTCTAAAGAAAAGGAAAGAGTCTAGTTAAGAGTCATGTAGAAAAGGCATACAAAAATATGTATACATAGATGAAGAAATTTATTATGAACAATCTTAAAGAGAAACTAGATTGCAGAAGGAAGGAAATAAAAATATGAACTCATTTTCCAAGGAAGGATAACTAGTTTAGTGTATGGTGATGTTGACCCCCAAAATTGGCTAAGTACTAGAAAAATGTATGATTTAAAACTTTACGTGAGTTTAATTCCACTAAACAAGAGCCACATTTAACACAAACCTCAAAACTTACA
The DNA here is from genome assembly GCA_037957365.1 of Torreya grandis. Classification (NCBI taxonomy): domain Eukaryota; kingdom Viridiplantae; phylum Streptophyta; class Pinopsida; order Cupressales; family Taxaceae; genus Torreya; species Torreya grandis. The sequence goes on from JARHVA010005327.1 coordinate 375,619, forward strand.
TGTGCACCTTAGAAATAATTACCCTAAAACATATATTAGTTGTCAAAACTATGCTAACATGTTTTACAAGACATAGTGGTAGGATCTAGGGAAAAGTATCCATATGGACCCATGAAAAATAAAAGATATTTTAGGTGAAAGTGAGAGGTGGATTAGCTGGATACATATCCTAACATAGATTTATGGTGGTGTAATATTATATGGAGTGGTAGTTGGTCTTGGGATAAGTTAGCATTTCAAATAAGGTATTGAGTGGTAAAACCCTAATAAAATGAGGCTCAAAGGAAAGAAGAAAGAGCCAAAGTGATAAATTAGAGTATAAAAAACATATCCAAGAATAATGAGAGTATCTATAATCTAAAGTGGATTATAAGTATATAAGTGGATAATAAAGAGTGAGAACTAGTGATCCATAATGGAGATCAATAACTTTGATCACTTATATTAAAATATATTAGGGAGAGATAAGAGCTATGAGAGAGATTTGAATTATAGAATGAGGTAATTAAGGGTGTTAGGTGTAATAATTTATTCCCTTGTGTGTATCAAAGAGTGAATCTAATAAAATATATTATAGTATAATACTTGTCTATTACATAATATTTTGATAGTATCTGTGTGTGCTCCTCGAATCATCTAGTTATCTCCATCTCTTGCATGTCCAAAAAATTTCTCTCCCATCACATGAAACTAATATGAACCCAACATAGATCATTCATTCATTCAAACCTAAATTGAGATCATGAGGTTTTCCCACCTTGTGTAATATGCCAGAGTGGGAATTGGCCCAAGTTGAGCCAAACTAGACTAAGACAACATTGTGGCCCTTATTGACTAGACTAGCCAACATCAAGAATTTGTCCTCATATCCTTGTGTTTGGTCACTTTTCAAGTTGAGAAATCTTAAAAAATTATTCCCAAAAGTAATAAATATAAGGTAGGATCCCATTTGTAAATAATGTGATAGGTGGGGAAACTCCTTTTTTGGTCCTACAAAAAAAAGAAGCTGTGGATTCATAACTAAGCAAGTGAATTTAGAAAAGTTTTATTATTAATAAAAGGTCATAATTTCACTCAAAATAACTTGTAAATTTACCATGGATTTACTCAACAAGGGATGATCCTATTGGTATGAAACATCTCACTAGATTGACCATCCACTTGGTTGCTTTATTCTCAAACCCTCATGGATTAGAAACAAAGAAAACATCAAACTAAAAGTAAGTTTAAAATATCAATCAAATAAAAACTCTCCTCTTAAGAAAGGGTGATTTAGGTAAACTCTATCATAGTATTTCTATCCTAGATAGAAATGGATCAAGACCTAAATTGTGACCAAGGGTATCTATGTCAAGGATATTAACACTAGTTAGTAGTAGAGCAATGTCTGATCCTTAGATAAATTTCATAAAACAAGTGCCTTTAAGGAGCATTTAGTACCTAAAACCCATCTAAGCCAGCTGAGTGCATTTAAAAGGAGATTAAAATAATTAAATAATTCTTTACACAAGATGGCCTCTTGAATAAATAAGAGTTTGGCATGTTATTAGTTGAGTAGAGTTAAGTGCTCCTTTATTTTATAATTTTGTTTATAGGAGTTTCTAACTGTCCATCCCCTTTTTTAATAATGGAAGCCTATGGTCTAGGTTCTAAGGTGTTGGGGAAATATTTTCCCCACATAGTTGTCATTTTTTATGGCCAACATGTCCTTTTTTCATAAAATAAAATTGGACATTGCATTATTTTAATTTGAATATTTTTAATACTCTAATTGAGCCATGTTTTATCCTTGCCCTTGTGAAAATGCAAATTGCTTCTCAATCCCAATTGATAAAATCTTATGCAGTACCATTAATAGTTGTTTGTTACATTTGGAAACCTTTCATAGTTATGTATTTTTTAAAAATAGTTATCCCATTGTGTGTTTAAATTTTTTTTTCCATACTTAGTTTTTTAGCACTAACTATTTATGTATAAATTTATTATGTTGGGGCTTTCCTTGGTTCTTAGTCTCAGAGTCCTAGCTAGCTTTCCCAAAGCCTTTTTGGTAGATAGGTGAGCATGAATTTTCCTTTGAATAAATTGGACCCTTTTTCATGTTTTCTTAAGTGTCAAATATTTTAGAGCCCCAGGAGTCCTGAAGCTACCATGTGTCTCCATACATGGTGGTGATAGAGATCTTAAAGCCTTGGGAGGATTTAATTAATGAAGAGGTGACACGTGTCTCTATAGACCTAGATTTTTTAGAGCCTTAAGAGTCCTAAACCAATGAGGAGGTGACATGTGTTTGTACAATGGGAGGTATTATATCTATCATATCCCTAGGAGGCCTAAAATAATGAAGATATGCCAATGTCTTTGTACATCTAAATATGTCAAATTTGTCATAACCCTAGGAGGCCTAAACAAATGAGAAGGTGCCAAGTGTTTATGTACACTTTTAGGTGTCAAAAATGGTAAATATTATACCCTAACCCAATCATAAATATCTATATGTACTTTGTATACTTAAGCATCAAACTAATACAAATAGATATATCAAGATAAATAGTTCCTTGTCATGCCTAGTTAATGTATTACTCAATGATCCCACCACTTTCTCAGTTACACATATCCAACCCTAGGATCATTCACAATGCCATAATGGATAAATTAGAGGTGCACCTACCATTATCCTCACATTATTATCTTATTTAGGGGAGATAATGATCAAATAGGTAGAAGAGTCCCATCACCACTAACCAATCTAATTGAGGCTTATTTTTGAAATTTTGAATTAATGCCAAATCTAGAAATCAATAATTTGGACTCATACCATCAAATTATAGTTTATTTCATATAATGTGAGCCCACTAAATCCATTACTATATAAAATATCATAGATCCCCTAAGGTTGCATCGAGATTAGATTCACCATTATCAATTTTTCGCTTCTCAATCATTCAAAACCCTTTTACTTGAGTTCACTTTAAAGCACATAAAATCACCTTTACTAAATTTTGTGCCAAAAAAATTACATAGTATAGCATGCCCACCTTTGATTATAATCCAAAAATAGAACTAGAATATTGGTACACTAAATTCCTATAGGGTGTCACTTGATTCAAGCATTTTAACAATATTTAAAAAAAAAAGAGGACATCTAGAGACCAAGCATTGATGATAAGGATGATGAGGATGACATTGAGTTTTTAGATGAACCTTTCACCATTAGATATTTAGGACTCCATAAATTCACAACAAAACCATAAGTACTCTCATATGTATACCTATTTATAGATATATTACTCTCTTCCAAATACAATATGAATATTATGTACATGCCTAACACTAAATTTAAAATTATAGATATTTATGATCTTGCATTCAAAAAATATCAAAACCTCCTAGAATACACCATCAAATATGATAAGGAGGTCATTTATGCTTGGATAAATACTCATGAAATATATAATGTCTCCAATATTTAGCTTTTAGACATGGATATATGGGTCAACAAAGAAAACATTTATCCATACATGATCAAGACATTCCAAGAGGGAGCGTTCACTTGTATGTTATTGTTCAATCACTTGTATAGGGAAAGTGATGTGTATCATGTCAACAACTTTTGGGCTCCCCTCTTAAACATCATTATGGAGGGAGAGGTGTCCCTAATTTATGGAATGTCATGACATTCAACATCACTCATCAAGTGAATATAACTCATGAAAGAACTAATTTATGTATGATGCCAAACATAGTGGTTGATATTTGTTCCACCCTTAACTTCAAAAACATGGTTTTCCCTTAGTGGATAAAAATTGGGTCTATGGTACATGTAGTGTTTTAAAAATTGTACACTCACCACTAATAGAATCACATCTTAGACATCTATGGCACTTCTATTTTATTTTTTATCATTCCATTAATGAGAATCTAATGTTAAGGATCTTGGAGGAGATACATGACTCATTCCAACCCATTGCACATACTAGTACTCCATAGATAATACTATAATTAAATTGGATCATATTCTATGGGTTTATCTCTTGTTGTCATACATAGTCTCAAACCACCTTATATAGTAATAAATAACTTGGAAATTATCCAATGGCATCTTGGGATTCTACATTGACAAAATAAAAGTCACTACCTAGTGTTCCCTATGGTCATTGGTGGTCATGAATAAAAATAATTGTAAGCACTACAATTAATACTCCAAAATAAATACTCTTAAAACCTAGGCAAGGCTAAGGATAGATAGTGGGATCCTTAAGGTATAGTGCATGCTCATGTGAATAAATACTAGGCATGCATTAACATCACATATCACCATAAGGGACACTTGAAGAACATAATCCACCTCAACCCAATGAATGATGTAGAAGTGATTTCAAAGTTAGATGCAACCACCTAACATAGGGTCTAGGCTCAAGATCAACCCTCACTCAAAGAAAGATTTTCTCCTCCATAACCACCTCTAGCATAGGTATCCCTTCCATAGATATATATACAAGGGCCTACTGCCAAACTCCCAATAATGGAAAAGAGACTCTCTTAGAAAATATTATGAGTCTAAGTTACCTCCACTACTCCATAGACCTTAGTATCAAATCTATCCACACAATTTACCTATGTAGGCCAATCCCAAGTTTCCTAGGCTCTTTACTTTGAAATTTCTCTAGAGTCCATTTTAATTAGTGACAAACTTGTAACTTTAATTAAGTTTTCTTCCCTAACTATTGGTGTTGCTCAACTACCCTTTGCAACTACCCCATGTTTCTCCATTCTAGAATAACCCACCCCTATCATGCCTCCCATTTCTCTAGTGATGATAAGTGCTCGATTTCCTTCCTTTCCTTTGCTTCATCCATGTTTGGTATCCTTGGTGCCCTAATTCCTCCTATCCATCCTCCATCCCAATTATGACCTTATTTAACCCCACTATCATGGTATAAACCATCAATAACTCTCAACCTAACCCTTTATGTTATCTCAAATATTAATAGATTAAAAATCTTAATCACTCTTATATTCTCAATGGCCCTTATAGTTATAATTTCCCCAATAATATTAGTGGCCTTATAATAGTGGTTCCTCTCATTGTTATGTATTTCTTCAATAAATATTGTGAATAAAATCCCCCTACCCTCTCTACTTTAAGTAATCTTATCACATCATCAATCTTATTAGTATTCACATAGCTCCCATAAGCTCCATATAAGATAGATTTAACTACAACAACATCAATACAAGCAAACCCAAAGAAGAGACCATCTAAAATACATTGTTTTATTGTACGTAGGCTACATGTACATTTTCTAAATACATATAATTCTCCTTTTTTAGCCCATATCAATCATATCAGGGTCTCATGGATTTGGATTTAACCATCCAATATACTCCTTCATTTCAAACATGTAGATCCCAAGCAGAATTGGTCCCAAAAGCTTCATGACCCTAGACCAATTTCAAACTCACTTATTCCTTTAGGTTTCCCCTTTGGTATATCCTACATTCACTACCATTCCACATCCTCCATCCTTCATTTCATTTCAATCTCCACCTTTATCCTTGCCTCCTCTTTCTATGCCTACACTTTCCAATTCAATTAACACCACCCCTATTGCCTCATATTCTACTTCCTTGGGGACCATTTACAAGTAAGGATGGATGGGTCCCATTAAAGCTTCATGTGTACAATGGCTATAAATGGTCTATCATAGAGACCTAGATATATAGTTATGGTTTGATAGGGACTCAGGACATATGAATAGGGTGATGACATAAACCCTCACATAAGATGGATATAATGTCAACTAGATAATAAAGTAAGACTTATTCTTTCTCATAATAGTGAGGATGTCCACGAGAGAATATAAGATATTGAAAAACCTAGTCTATGTGTTGTGATCCACCAATGAAATCATTCAAAAGATAATGGAAGACATTATGGATTAAGTCAGAACCCTCAATTCTCAAGTGAGGAACTCATTATCAATTGGTTTGGTTTCCAAAGTTGAAGCTATACTTGTAGAGTTCACAACCTTGAGAAAAGTGAATGGATCTCTTTCATGGATAAATGTGCTAATATAAATGGAACATAAGTATTTGTATAAGATCATTTAATTAATAATAAGTGGTAGGTGATTCATTAAATGTCCACATGTAACTAGAATTTGAACCTAGTGCCTAATTGTTTATACATATTCAAGTGGTGGATATCTCAAAAGCTTACAAGATTCCACTTAGTAGGGATTGATCTAAAACCTTAAATTGGTATGTGGATACAAACTTCTCCCACATGTGACTTCTTGGAGAGGCATGACCAATAAAATATATCTTGCTAGATAGACTTAGATGAAATATATGATCATAAAATATAATGTAGTCAATGATAAGATAAGCATAGTATCCTCTAACATACAGATTTATACCATGTATACAAAATGAGAAAAAGACAAAATTGACAATAATTCTTGGTCATCAAGATTAATCTTCATGTCCTTCAATGGGGTCCATTACAAACAAGGTTTTATTTTTAGGATAACAGGTACTGACCCATAAGGGAAACCAAATTTAGACACCTATAGGTTATAGTTCTCTTGCACAAAATAGCTTGTAGAGTATGAAGCATTGATCCTAGGTCTATATCTAGCCATAAATCACAAAATTAGAGAGATAAAGTCATTTGGGGATTCTAAATTAATTATTAATTAGGTTAGAAGTAGGTTCTAGTGTATGTTTTCCAATTTAATAAAATATAAACATAGATTATAGGCTTTGATAGATATATTTAATGTATTCAATGTCATTCCTATCCTTAGATAAGAGAGCTTGGTTTTAAATTATCTGACATCTTTGGTTGTGAATCTAGATTGCTTTGATGAATCAAAACTATATCACTTTTACATAGAGCTCATTCCCTACTCATCAGTCCTAGACAACATTGAGAACTTCTAGGTTTTTGATGGTGCTCAACATATATTGGATTTATTAACTCAAGAGTATTTAGTTCTCATATCCTAGATGATAAAGATATTTATATCTCCTTTAGTAAGGAATTATATGAATATTGTATTATGAACTTAAGGGAAAACTACATCTCAAAAGGAATGATCTCATTAGAGAAAGTGGTTGATCAAGATAAATCTACACACAAACTAGAGAGACTAGCTTTTATTCACTAAAAATCACTTACCATTAACCTAGGGTTACTTTACCAACCCAAAAACATAGATACTTCTCCTGACTATAGTCCAAATTAAATAGAATAGATCAATAGGTTAATTATACCATATAACAATGCCATTAGATCATTCCTTTTAAGATTTAGTTTTCCCTCAAGTTCATAATACTATATTCATCTCATTAGAGAGAGTGGTCAATTGTGATAAATATACACAAAAACTAGAGAGACTAGTTTTATTCAATAACAATCACTAACCATTAACCTAAGGTTAGTTGACCAACCCAGAAAAACATACATATTGCTCCTGACTATGTCCCAAATTAAATAGAATACATAAATATATATTAATTATACCATATAGATATGTCATTTCCTAGACATAAATATATCTCAATCTCTTTGACCCTAGTGTGATAATGCACACCATCCTACTCAAGTAAAATAAAAAATTGTTCAGGCATAAAATACATTTCCTACCTTAACCTTCCTCTCTTTTGATGCTTATTTATTATCTATGATTTTTTCCCTCTATCGAGAAACTATGAATTGAATTTAATTGAAGAATAAACCCATTGAATTAGATCAACTAGTGAAAATAAGATTTGTGTTAATTAAAAACATGAACTAAATCTTGGTGGTAACACTGCATATCTTAGAGATCTATTTCAATTCAACTACTTCATGGATCCCAATACCTGCAAATCATGCCACAAATCATTTTAGTAATAATCCTAAAATGAGAGGATGAAAATCCCATGAATTTCACCCAATCTCACACAATGTACCTAACTAAATAGGTGTATTTAGGAGCATGAATTCTTGGGTAGGATAACAAATTGCACATTCTAGCCTAATCATACTAAAACATGTAAATCTTTATGGTAATCACTTAAAGCTAAAAACACACTCAACATCAATCTAAAACTATGAGAAATAAAAAAATAATCTTAATAGAAAATAAATAAAATCTTATGAACATTCTAAAGAATTTCAATTTTTTCTCTTTTTGTTTAATATAAATTTATATCTCTTACCCTCCTTTCATAATTTACAATGTTTACACAAGGTGATTCTATAGAGAATGGGACCCTACCCACTTATGTCCATCATGGTAAATTTTGTTACAATCATCAAATATACATAAAAGAGATAAATAAGGGTGTAGGTATAACTAGCAAATAAGACAATGGGTCATTCTATTTAGACCACCCCAACATGATTTTTCACTTAAAAATTCATTATACACATTTAAATCTAGTACAATCCCATGCCAATTTCTTCCAAATAATTAAGATAGTCATGGATCTCCCATGAGAAATAAATGTCCCATCCTTTCAATTTGATAAATGATGATATGAGCTACCTCAATTTACTATAACATACATAGAATTGATGGTTTGATGAATAGTGATGGCCGTCAACTTTAATTATGAATTAATGGGTTGATGCATCTGTCTAAGTCAACTCAAATATTTTCTTTGTTTTGTATTTGGCTACCATTTCACCCCATTTTATTTACTTATATATTACATGGAACCACATCATGTATTCATAACTTTTGATTGAATGTGTACATATGAATCCCCTTTATTCTTGTAGACAAAAATGATGCTAACAAGTGGCATATTTTGATTGAATCACATACTTGAAAAAGCATGAACATTAAAACATATTTTACCATCCATTTTAGACTTAATAATGTTATGAAGATATGAAAAATCCACCAAGTGGTACTAATCAATAGGTTCACATATCTTTAGACTATAACATTGCACTATGAATATGCATGAACATTCCACATTGTGGCATGTGAATGCTTCACATTAACTCAAAATATGACACTATCATGCAAGGATGATAGGTGGAAGTATGAAATTGGGTCACATCATTTTTAAACATAAGTTTTGAATGAAATTATTTTCATGTTGTAAAGGTAAAATTCTAGATAAACATGTCATGTGGCACTGAAATTCACTAAGCCCTTCAAAACTTTGATTCTTAAAATTTTTGGTCACAAACACTACATAGATATGAATATCATCCACATGGTATTAGAGACTGAAGTCAAAATTACCTTCCTTATAAAGGTTTCAATAAGCTATGAAGGGTTTTGAATTATTTTGATGATGACATGTGGCCTCTAATTGACTGTGAACAAACATGAAAATGTGACCAAGTATATCAACTATAAAAATGCGCCAATTCTAAATGCCTTAAAATAATGTCAAAAACCTTGTAATAAATAAAATTAATTCAATTACCAAAAAATTCATTCAATTGATTAAATAAAGTAATTCAATAATATTACGAGATAATGCAAAGAGAGAAAAATAATGTTAAATTTGACATCTTGAAAATTACTTAACACAAATTTTATGAACTAATGCAAAAATATGCCAAAAAATAGTGAAAACCTACATAAATAAGTTTTAAAAATCCTAATTTCATTACATACATCCAACACAAAATAATTTTTAAGATAAATAATAACATATATTAGAACAAGATTTGAATATCAAGGACTATTAAACCTAAACAATCAAATTTGAATAATTATTTTTATGATGTTTTGACTATTTTATACATTTTATTATATTAGACTTAGGTCCCTATTCAAAACATAATGGGCATGTTGGGCACATCAAGTACCCCATTCAACCAAGGAAGTTTACTCTTCCACCTCAAAAACATCTTATTATAGACAAACTATAAAGATTCATCCTATGAAAGGAAATTATGGAAAGTTAATTTACCTTCCTTGAAGACCAATTATTCAATACTCATTACATCAATGACATATTCAAGTCTTTCAGACATTACCTAATCCATCATATCGTAAGATATTTTTATATAAATCTTGTGAATTTGTTCCAAAATAAACATTAACACATTCTCATGTCATAAAAATAAGTCCACATGTTACTAAGGCAACTATGGCTACATGATGTATACATGATCATGTTGACTATGATGATGATGCTATATATTATATAGTAAATGATCATTTTTATGATATATAGAATGATATAAATGTTATTTCTCACCATATCATGTGAAATTTACATTATTTGATCCAAGACCTAAACATGAGCATACCACTGACAAGATCATAGATTATTTTTAACATGTTCTAAAAAAAATGTTAATAAAAACAAAAATACAAAAAAATTTGAGTATTCAAAAAATTAAAAAAAAATAGTCTTATGCATGACATGCTAGTATACATGTTTGATTAAATTTTTTATCATGTATATGGTGAGCTACATATCTATTTTCTACACATATTATTTTCATGGTATACATGAGTAGGATACATGATATGTAGGTTACATTGATACATGAACATACATATGGTTGACATTATTTACACCCATGGGATACATATCAAAATTAGGGGCATGATTACAATGGGGTAATATTTACATAACTATTTAATTTATATCTTTTTATACTGGTACATTGATCATAATATATAATTACACATAATTTTCTCTAGATCATACTTTCTAGAGTGTTATTTCATGTGGATATTTTACTATACTATATTGGATGATGACATTGATTGATTGAGTAGACTAATATTGATTTCTTAATGTGTGATTAATATTCATGATTATTATATTATGTGATCATTGATGTGTGTTATATTGTGTGTTTTATGAATGCATTTATTATGTTATTTCATTTCATGTTTCATGTGTGTCAAAGAATCCTATAGTCTGATTCATGGCCATGTTATGTTTATTTTATGCTATATTTGAGTCATGTCTTGAGTGATTATGTGATTCATAATCATGATATTTTTTGCAGATGTGTGGTTTCATATACCAATATTACTGAGTTAGGTTTCATGACTTATATCATGGATACTTATATAGTGTGTGATTCCATAATTTATATCATGCATTAAATTTGATGCTTATTAATACTTTCCTAATTGAAATATCTAATTTACATGAAACTTGTATGCCCAGTGGCTTATATTAAAACTTTCATATTTTCTTGAATGATTAAATATTTATATGATGACACATTGTATCATATGTGTATACATACTTTACATGATTACATTTTGTATATGAAAAATGGTGCACATAACTCTTTATTTTGAATGAGTGATTCATAAAATTCATCCCTCATATCAAAAGGGGACTTATATTTGGATTTTATTAGATATTTAGGACATTATAAATGGATATTTCACACTTTGGGTCATATTATGTGATCTCAATTGGATATATTAAGACATATGTGAGGCATATGTATGCATTTTACATAACTACAAGAAATCATTGGGATATTTTTGACATTTGGAGAAAGATTATATGGGTCGAATTGAGAATCTTTATTAATTTGGTCTATTGAGCAATATTTTATGACATTATGACAAATAAATTCTAGCACTATAAATATTTTAAATTATAGATGGATTTTGTGCATGAATGTTGTTCACACTTTTATATTTATGTATTAGTTATTGATGGGGAATGATTGTAATGTGTAAGAAATTTGGATCTATAATTAAACTATAATATTTTATTTAGAGATCCATTTGACATACAAACTAATTTCTAGGTTCCATTTTGACCAAAAAAAATTAGTTCCACCTTTACTTACAAACATTATTTTATGATTCTAAAAAATAATTAAGATGATATCCAGCGTAGTGTAATCAATGTTTATTCGGCACTCAAATTTTAGAATTTATCCTTATCTAATGGTGAGTGAGGGATATATACTCCTAAAATCATGGTTTCAATGGTTGTAGATCCTTGGGGCATAACTAACTTATGTAATTATCTAAATAAGTTCAATAAGTGGCAATGTGTTTTTCATGCCCTTATATGTATTATTTCCTTAACTCTTCAATTTTAAATAATTCAATGATCTAGTTATTCCTGATTTTCTATCATAAATGGATAATTTTCTATACAACTTTACTTTCAGGGTCTACATGGATAAATTAGGAAATTTGTTGCACCAAGCATGATTAATCATAGGCACCAAATTAATTATTTGATCTTATTATTCTAGAATTTTCAATACTAGACTAAAAGGGGGGAATTTTAAGACACCTTTTTTTCTAAATAAAAAATTGTACATTAAATTCAAAGTGAGAATGGAATTCACACTTCACATGTGCATAAATAATGATAAAAAATTAAGGAATGGTGTTAGTAAACATTAAATAACACATAAATTTGGTAGTATAGGCTTTTAAAAACTCAATTTTAGCACACTTTAGTGTACTTGGGCTTTGAATACATATTTTACTTTTATGCACACTTTCCTTATCCATTTTCCTAATTATTTCATTGGATGACCCAATTAACCATATATACATATTCGACATCACCCTAATCTATGAAATAAATTTTCATAATCCTAAAAAAATTATCTCCATATCCCAAATCACTAATTTTCACACCTAAGAAATTATTAAAAATAGCTGAGCAATTGTGGTTTACTACAGCGGTTTTCCTTTTCTAGTAGTGTCCAAGAACACTCAATGCCTATTTTTAAAAATATCCAATCTCTATTTGGCTAGCATATACATGTTTCATTAGTTGGTCATATAGGTATTTATCAAATAGTTAGTTATAAATTCAAGTCAATCCTAAGGTTATCACTCACTTAGTGACCACTTATCTATTGAGAAACACTTAAATCTTTGATAATACATTATCACTCTCTTGATGCATTATTAAAAATACATATGCATATGAATATCCTTTAAAAGAGTAGTCCTTTATCAATGTCTAAATACAAATCACATCAAATTTTTATGGTGCCAAGTGTCAAAATCTAAACATTGCATTGTATTCTATATTTTATCACTCTAGTGTGTGCACACATATGTGGGAGAAGTATGTTTGATTTTATCCCTCTTAATTTTTGTTTAATTTAGGAAAAGTTTAGCAAATAATGGTTGGGTTTATCTAACCCAACATACTAACCCTTTTTTCAATGTTAATTTTGTGGTCTAAATTGAGATTTAGGTTTCAATTTAAGGATAATGAAAATAGAAAAAATGCATAGGAAAAAAGGTGACTTCATAAATAGGAGGTATCTACATGCATAGGCATAGTGTTCCAAAGAATAATAAACCTACATAGTCAATAGGTACACTACTAGTAAATCTTGGATAGTACCAATTATCATGAGGGTCTTATTTTTACTAGTAGCATTCATGTAGGGATTGAGCTCTTGTTTCTTTACATAAGCATTTGTAAATTAAACATGAATTTTTTAGAGATAATGATAAACATATTGAGAAATACAATTTTAGAATACACTAAGTACCTCTCTTTCATAATGATTTGTCAATCTATAATCATTTAAGTGTAATATCAATTTCCCCTTTTAAATTTATATTTGTATGATTATTCCCATGTTTTAAATAATCTGAATATTCATATTTTTACTTCATTTAGATCACATTAGTCACAAAATTAGTAAAACACAAAAAATCTAACATTTTTCCTTTTTACATTTTTGGGGGATCTGTAAAAATTTCTAATTTAAAAAAAATATAAATATAATAAATAGACTATAAAAAATCACAATTATTACATCCATTCTATAAAACTTATTTTTACTCTAGATTATACATAAAATAAAACTTTTTGGTTTTTATGTTTCCTTATAGTTTAGCTAATAATGTAAAACATATTTGTTTTATGGAGTCCACATAAAATATTTATCCTTTTGTTTTTGTGAGATCTTTTGATTCTGCATAATATGTTTTATACTATTTCATTAAACTAATATAAAAAATTAATTATTTTTTCCATAAAGAGAATAATGTAGGGAAATATAATGAGTAAGTTAAAAAAAATGGATAAAGTATCAATATTTTTTGTTATTAATATCTAATTAATAAATTATATAATTAGCCTTTTTCTATTATTAATTAAAATGAAACCCCTTTAACTATAAAATAATAATTAAGGTTTTTTTGAAAATATACTTATCTAATTTTAAAATTAAAACAAAATAAGGATCTAATTTTATTTTATTTTATAAGATACATAAAAATAATAATACAATATTTAATATTAAAACCCAATAAGAGGATAAATATGGGCCCAATCCCTCAATTATTTACTTAGAAAACTCTAACCAAAGAATGCAATGGTTAAGCATCGAATCCTATCACTGATTAATCACTACAAAGTCTCAAAAAAACACCATACAACTATAATAATAAAACCTTATATTCTTAATACATAAAAAATATCATAAGTCTTATATAAAACATAAACATTTTCCATTTATATAATGTAAGTAAAATCTTGAACTTTTGCAAAAAAAACTTTTTCCATAATATCCATATAGCATAAACATTCAACATAATCCAAATTATTATCCTAAAAACTCAATTATATGAAACATTGTGCACTAAAAACTCAAAAACCTCCATATAACACTATAAAGTTATGCACTAACTTATCATAAGGATACAAAAGGGTACACTCACCTCCTAGTCATATGATGGCATTATGAATCTTTGTCATCATCAAACCTCAATCCAAAGGTATTTTAACCCCAACAAACATTTCATTGGAAAAAATTAGAGTGAAATATTAGTAGGCCATATAGAATCCAACTAGGTGAAATGGATGCAACTCCATGGTATAAAATATCAAAAATAAAACACAACACTCATAGTGTAAAAACACAATAAAAATGGGGGAGGAGAGGAGAGGGATTAAATCCTAGATCCCTATATTTTCCCCTCTAGCATAATGTTTAGTTATTTTTATTTGTTTAATACCCATAGTATAGAAGAAATGAAGGGAGACAATAAGAAATCCAACCCCTAGTCTTACATATTTAGATCCTACATCTATAGGAGCCAATTTTTTTACCCTTATTTCGTTTTATGAACCCTAATAGGATATAAACTAGTATGTAATTGTCACTAATATATATTGCATTCAATTAAACATCTAAATTTAAAATAATCAAACTTATTTCAATGATTTGATAATTAGAATATGCTAGATATAGTAAATATAATAAAGAGATGAGTAATTATCTTTATTAACTAGTTGTTTGACTATGACTATGTTCTAATAGTGGAAAATAGGCTAAATAATACCTATGGTTCCTTAGGTTATATAACTATACTTTTTATATGTATGGTTGGTTTCATTGAATCTTGGTCAATATCAACTAAATATAATAACTTGTATTAGTTGAAATTGACATGTGCTAAATATGATCAAGGAATCAAATAAGGGAGGTTAGACCATGTGATATAACAAGTAACAAAACTTAAATAAAGACACACTAAGAATATAACACTTAATTTCCTAGATCATAGGGGGAACATAATGAACAAAACCAATTTAAAACACAACTAAAATGCAAAAAATGATCAATTCCTTACTTTAATTGAATGCTCCAAAATATTTGTTGTGTTTCTTGTTCAACTTATTCTTAAAGAGTCTTTGGAAATGGATCTTGACTATCTCCTTTTCACCTTCACACCATGGCCTGTGGCTTGATTTTGGCTTTGGCTTGTGATTTTGGAATTATAACACTATAGATTTGAATCATGTACCAAAACCTACATTATAAATTTACTATGTTCAATCTCTCCAAATGAAGATGCAAATTCTTGAATTTATAGGTTTAGAAACTAACCCCAACTCAAGGTGAGTTAGAGTGTAGTTTAAACATGAAATGGGTTCAAACCTAACTTAAGTGAGTTAATTAACCCTAATAAAGTTAAAAGGTATCAAAACCTCATGATTTGAAATGAATAGGCATGGGTGAGATATTTGGATATATTTGTAAAGGCTTGATAAATCACAAAAGGTAATCATGAAAAACTAAGATATTCTTGATTTTTTAATTTCTTTTCTTAGAATTTCATTAATTACTCATGGATAATTCAACTAGGCATTTAATTTGATTCAACATTTTAATTAATCATGCTTAATATTTTATAATTTATAAGATTTGATTAATTATATATGTGCATTTGCCCCACTTAATAGGTCTATGGGCCAAATTTCATTTTGTGATGTTGCATGATGATTAGATATGAATCCATGAGAGGTTTTTATTGCTTATGATAGGATACCCCAATTAGGGATGCCTCAATGTGATTTTAAGCTTTGATGAATATTGCATAAGTAAATTTGTGACATTCAGTGATTCTTAGGATTAATTTGTAAAGGTTAGTAAGAATTGATCTAAAGTCTGGTTAAAGCCATTGGTGTCCAATTTTAGGTGTCTATAGTTTGCCCCTATTTGGGAAGGTGTTGCAAGTTGTAAACTTAGTGACATCTTATCAAATAATGAAAATGTCATGTATGCTTATGAATTTAATAGTAATGGATGAAATATAGGTGTCCCCTAGAGGGAGTAGTTGGTAAAGGGGTCAATAATTAGTCCCTCAAAATGAGGAAATGAGTGGACCAAAAAGATAAAATGGGGTGGAAGGGACTGATTTGCATAAACGCAGTTATAATCAGTGGCATATGGAGTTGCCCCAATTAGGTCAGATAAATAGGATGATTTTCTTAGAGGTAATTATAACCATTGACATAGGTGGGATAAAAATGTAATGATTTCCCCAAAGGTAGTTATAATCATCAAAAAAGGCTTAGGGTAACAAGAGAGTAATTTTACCAAAAGTGGTTATAATCAATTATAAGGAAAATAATGATTTATCCATAGGTGGTTATAATCATTGGTAGGATAAAAGCATGCCCCAGTTGGGTGGATAGAGATAATGGATTTCTCAAAGGTGGTTATAAGCATTATCATAATGAAAACATGCCCTAGTTGGGCAAAAGAAAGAGAACGATTTTCTAAAGGTGGTTATAATCATCAAACTTCAAATGGATGGAGACACAATGATTTTCCTAAAGGTAGATAGAATCATTGGTAATTCAAGTGGGATAGTATATAATGATTTACCTAGAGGTGGTTATAATCATTATACCTCAATTATGGAAAACATAATATGGAATATGATGGAAAGTTGGTAAAGAGGATAAAGATGAATTAGGCAACCTACTAATAGGGAGATGCTCATTTAAACTAGTGAGGAGGAAAATTATTTTATTACTTAATTACTCTATTTGGGATATGATTTGGATTAGATCAATAATGTTATTGGTACTAAGGAGATATATCATTATTGTATTGTTATGTGTACTCTCTGAGTTGATTTTTGTTAGAACATGATGGTAGGTATCATGATAGAACACCATAACGACTTCGAAAAAATATGCATACAGACTAACATATGATCTAATACTCAATGGACAATAATGCACCAATGATAAAAACCATGATGACAATGTTGATGGATGAATATGGATGGATTCAAGAATAATGTGCAAGGAATCACCTAATGAATGCATATAGACTAAATCAAGGCACAACAAGAAAGCAAACAAATAAACAAAACACCAAGTAGAAAAAGAAACAAAAAAATCAAAGAGGAAAAAAAAACAATAGTTAATCACAATGTTAGCAAAAAAAAATGACATAAACAAAATGACTAACATTACCCCTAGAAAAATAGGAGACAACTTAAAAAATAAACAAAATGGGGGAATGGAAGAAAAGGAAGGGGGTGGTTGAGCTATCTCTAGCTACACTAGGAAAGTGGACATTGCCTACATAGTTCCATGGATGTAATATACAATAAAAACTTCAAGCCAAATGTATTTCTCTCAAGATATGGGATAAAATAAAATGATGAGAAAAATAAACATGATGGATGTTATAGAATAATATGGGAATGGACTCATAAAATGGTGAGAGCATTATATTAAAGGCCAAAAAGGATGGGGAAACTAAATGACAAGTGGTTTATTATGACTTACTGAGGGTTCCCAATATATTAGGGAAAAAAAGTCATCCATGTTTTTGTTTTTTCTAAAATGGTTTTACAAATTATTTTTGGAATTTTTAAAGCATCCCAAATTAATAGAGACTGATGAGATACTAAATGTTCCAAGATCTCAAAATAGTGAGAGTACTCAAACTTAACAATTACTCAAAAAAAGGTGAGAACATTCAAAATCATATTACTCACAAAATTATGAGAGCATGGCTTAGGGTGACTGAGATGACTTCAATGTAAATCAAGTGGTACTTATATAGTCCTAAGATGGGACCTCATCTCACTATTGTTCCAGCTTATAGTGGAGGAATCTGACTATAGTAGTAGTCAATTCAAATAAATAGGCAAAGTTGTCATAATGGCATATTATGGTATAGGCATGACAAGGTGGTAGTTCAAGGCATGATAAACAAGTGTTGCCCCTAGTTTACCCATAGGGGGTTATAACTAGAAAATAATGGTATAGGTTAATGATATTAATTTTCTCATAGGAAGTTATCATTAGTATAAAGATGATGGGACATTGATTTTCCCAAAGGTGGTTATAATAAGACTCACTTGGTATAGAATTTAGTAAGAATTGAAGGATGTAACTACCAAACCACTATCATACTGATTTTAGGTATGACCTTTATCTAGAATACTTAAAACAAATAATAAAACTTGATCTAAATATTCATGTTGAAACTGCCTTTATAACCAATGGAATGGAACTAAGGTTGAATAGGCTCAGTAGAAAGGGTGAAAATAAATTTGTTGATAGAAAAGGTATCATAGAATGGAATGGTAGAACAAAAAAGTGATAGAATGGTAGAATGGTATAGTAAAAATAAGAATGTGATAATATGGTATAACTAAAATGGTCCTCATAGATAATACATTAAGTCAGTTAAGTGAAGTAACTCTTGAGGTGTTTAATGTTCATCAACTCATTGAGTTCATCCCTATCTAGTGTAATGAGCCTAGATGCTCTAGTTCCATAATTTACAACAATGATGAAAGGATATACACAATTTCATTTGAAATTGCATTTATGTGTCTTCTCAATCATGGTATTCTTTTGGTTTCATTAAGAACAATATCACCAATCTCAAATTCTCTATGTTTCACACATTGATTTTAGTGGCCATGGAGTTAGTTTTGGTATGCTTACAAGTTATTTACTATGGTCAGGCCTTTTTCATCAAATAATTTCATCTCTTATGGGCAATTTACTTGATAGTTTTCATCATCTAGGACATACTTCAAAAAGATGCATTATGATGGTATGTTGGGTTTCTATTATAAATATAGATTAAGAGTTATATTCTAGTCCAATGAGCTATTGCACTAACCCTTTCATGCAAGACTATGGTCTTGCAAGCTCACCTGAAACACATAGTTATAGACTAATTCCCATAGGTTTTTTTGTATAATAATATTAGCTTATTCATATTCTTCCTTTTATCATGTAAGTAAATATATACTACATAAAATCATAGATAAACTACTTTGATTCTAGGATTACTAAGCTCAGGTACCATGACTATGCAGACTAATGCATTTTAGTTCAGAGTTGGTTACTTATAAAAAGAAAAGAATTCAAAAGATTTCATATTAAGTCCCAACCAAGAAATTGTTCAACTCAACCTAACATAGATAGACAACTCATCCATTCAACTGAACATGAATACAATAATGTTTATAAATTTACAACTCATATATTAATCATGAGCAAGTACTTATCAATCAAAATTACTTCATCCTAGTGATTTATAATAGGGTTATTTATACTTGTTTATCCCTAACCAATTATTTACAATATTAATGACCAAGGTAAATGACCAAAAAAATTTAAATAGACTAAGAGTCATGACACTCTATCAACTAACTTTTCCTAATGAACTAGGCCTTTGTGCACCCTATATACTCACACTATACTAGATCCTTACTACCATGTGTTTATTTCCTTACAGGTTGGTGCAAAAAATTTGATGGATAAGGTCTAGGTGGCCCTTAATAATAATTTCTTAACCACTCCTATTTCCCATGGACTCCCTAAATCTTCCACTATCATTCTAATTCTTATGCTCTTAGTTTCCTCATGACTAATTATCCTTTTACTGGGTCCTCTCATGCTAGTGTTTTTGTGCCTTAGTGCCTTCATGTCATGTAGATTCTACACCATGATTCTTTTGTGATGCACTAGTTTTGTGCCAAAATTTAAAAAACTTAGCTAAAATTTGGGGTCAACATTACAAGCAAAAATTTGGGGTCAACATCGCCCCACACTATGCTCGTAGTCTATCCTAGACTAAGTGTTATTAGTAGCCTCTACCAAAATTCAAGACCCATCTACTCGATCTAATTCTTAAAATTGTCCCAATGTGATATTGTGTCAAGTAGCTTGGTAGTTATTACCTCTATAGCCTCCTTGAAATTATTTATCTCCTCAAGTTGGCTACATATCTCATTGGTCTTCTTGAACAACTCATCTAGGGATGCAGTGGTATCCTTCTAGATGTCTTCAAGTGTTGATACTTCTTCAACAACCTATCCTTAGAGGGATAAAAATTGGCATTCAATTATTGATGATGTGTATTTATCTTTTCTTCCATCATCTCCACATCTTTTAATGCTTTAGAATGCTCAACATGCTCCCTTATTAAAATTGTAATGTCATCCAACTACTACCTTTGGGCTTCTTCTACTTATATCTAAGCCTCCAAGATCTTATTCAAGTGTGCCAAATCTTCAAAAACTCTATTCAAAATGGGGATGACTTCCCCAACTCTTTCAAGGCGCACTTACAGAATTTAACTACCTTGACGAATTGTTCTACTAACTCCAGTCCCTTATCTTTCAATGTAGGTTGCTCCTTCTAATACTTCAATAAGAGGTTCACCAAGTTTTCTATCTTATCTATAACGTCTCCATCGAGAGATACATCATCCACCAACACCATCTCCTATTCCAAAATTTTCTTACATATATTGAATGTTCTAACTTTCACCTTCATGGCCTTTGTGACCTATTATTTTAGAGTAGCCACTTCCTTAATGAGTGGTTTTTTGGTGGTAACTTCCTTATTATACATACCAACCACCTGGGTATATTTCTTCTCTACACTATGTGCATTAGAATTCAATGAAATGTTTTAGTGAATGACCTTGAAGGCCATATTCAAAAATGTTACACTTTCTTGTAGAGTGGTGATATTTTAGGGATCTACCCATAGTAGTTTTGGTAGTGCAGGAGCATCAGGTCCTAAATAAATGTTGTCTTGGGGATGATAAAAAACATGCTCCTAATTTTACATGTCTAAAAGAAAAGATACCTACTTCCTTGTCTCCAAGTTTGCCTCATAGGAAATGAAGTTCAACCATAAATAAAACAGACTATAAATGACACCCACTTGATATTAGATGTGAAAATTTATAGATGCATCAATAACAAGTTATTTTACACACCTAGTCAACTCCTTTCCTTTATTTAGATCACATTCTAGGACCTCTACCTCTACATTGATAGCCATGGTAGTGTTATCAATAGCCATTTCACTCATTTCTCCTTCCTCACCATCCTCCTCTTTTCTGTAAAGTTTCTCAATGTCAAGTGGTGAGTCATCAATGGTGGCCTCCTCCTCTTGCATCAAGGAGGGTATCTTCTCAAAATCAAATTTTGATGTTACCATCTAAAATACAAGGACTTCTTTCTCAGGTTCTTATTCTACATCCTTATGATGTGTATCTCTTAATAAATAAACCTTTAGATGAGATGACTATGAATATTTTTTAAGCTTGAAGGTGGAGTTGGAAAAATGTGTGGAGGAAAAGGTGGAGGTGGAGGGACTTGTGGTGGTGAAGACATGGGTGGAGAAGGTCTGAGAGGAGAAGGGCATGGTAGAGAAGGGTGATGTGGGGAATTTTAAGGTAGAGAAGGCCATGGTGGAGATGAGCATGGTGGAGATTTTCATGGTGGATATGGTTAAGAAGGTTATGTCTTGGTCATGGGGCCTAGGCAATCTTCTACCACTTTTGTGGTTCCTTTTGACCACTTATGTTGGCATCATGCTCAGCTCACTTCTTCTTATTCAATAAAGGCACTGATGGGAGATTTAATTTAGGTTCTCCACCTTTTGGATCCTTTTTGGGTTACATCATATAGAAAAAG
The DNA here is from genome assembly GCA_037957365.1 of Torreya grandis. Classification (NCBI taxonomy): domain Eukaryota; kingdom Viridiplantae; phylum Streptophyta; class Pinopsida; order Cupressales; family Taxaceae; genus Torreya; species Torreya grandis. The sequence goes on from JARHVA010005327.1 coordinate 397,818, forward strand.
TTGTGTATTTATTCTCTCACCATTATTTTATTGACCTTTATGTCTATTAGGTACATCTCCTTCTTCTCTCTATATGTCTTTATACCTAGATAGACATACAATTTTTAGAGATTATAAATCTCCAAATTAGTCTTCTTAGCCTCCAAGGTAATAAGATGTGCATCATGAATCCAATTTAAGAAGTCAACAAAGTACTACACAAAAAATATATATAATAAATTTAACCATGTGGAAAGATCTCTAAAAGGGATCATCTTGATATGTGTGAGAGAAAAATGTTTCTTCACTACAAACTATGCTTGTTCAGTAGTAAAGAGGAAAAATACTTTAAGATGTGACATTCATTCCTGAATGCCTCCTTCGTGCCATCAAACTAATACTTCATTTTTATTTTATATGAGGGGGTGATGTGCCTTAGGCATGTGAACACCCTATAACACTCAATAGGAGACCTATTCTTAGATGGATATGCCCACTTGAGCACTCTTAAGGTGTATTTTGTTACACCAATCTCATAAAAAACCATAAAAATAAGAAATACATCCCATGGAAATCTATGGCTAGGTATCTATTGGGTCTTCTTGGTGTCTTCAAAAATATTTTAGCTAAAATACATAGCCCCATTGTATTTTAATACTTGAGTGACTTTTTGGGTGATGTAGATGTGCCATGTCAACCTCTTTTGAATGATTTATCCCACTAACCTTGATCATGATGATCCATGCCACAACCTAGAGGGTGGGACCTTATAAGTTCCTTATATGCATGGCATGACCCTGATTCTGGTATATCAATTCCATGGTAGTCTTTTGGACCTCCTCAATGTCTTCCAAGTCATTAGCTACATCAAAACATGAGAACTATAGTATTGATACCTTGAGTATTCTCTCAGACATGATCTTCATACTATGCCTAAGAAAATAGATATGGTCTTCATGGATGCATGAAAGACGGAATCTAATTGACTCCATGGGTTTTATAAAGTAAGGTAAGTTAAATATATATAAAAAACCTACAACATCTAGTGCATTGAAGATTTTTAGATCATACACCAACTGGTTCTTGGTGTTCTTATGCTCAACTCTATATTCATTTTGTATTTTAACCTCATTTCTAGGTTGATGATGATTATAGTCAAAGATCATACAAGATGGCATCTTAGATACCCAGTTGTATACACGTAATACTGACTTTAGATAATATATTTTATTAATCATTAGAGGTGGGGGTGGAGATGATTGAGTCTTCTTGGTCTGTCATGCCATACTTACTTCTTCCCTTTCCACACACTAAGCTTTCTCTTATGGTGTCTCTTTTGTAATGAATACCATCTCTCCTCCAAGTACCTCCTATTCCTATAATATCATAGGTAAAAGGTAAGTTCTTAGGACATTTTTCTTAAGCCACATCACCCTCTAAGGACCCTAAAGGTTGATGCATGGCCATCTAATATTCCTAAATGAATATGTGGTTGCAGTTGATGACTTCAACTTTCAAGCTTAAGTTCCCTCTAATGATGAACTTATACAACCTAAAACCTATAATATTTCCATATCATTCCCAAGTCTTGAATTTACCCTTTGTTTTCCTATGTAGGCAAACTCATAATACCTATATACAAATTTATAATGCCTCATAGTTTTTTTATGGAATTGAATGAACTTGATTTTTTCTTAGCTCTTAGTTGTAATCGCTCTTGGATCTATTAGTATTGAATAAACACAAAGGTAAAGTATAATAATGAGTTCACTTGTCTGTTTATAAGCTCAAGGGGGGGGGTTAAGTACAATTACTATTCCCTTCCCTACACCTATCACTTCTATTAAAAATGTGTTTTTTAATAGCCACTACTCTTCAATCATTGCTTATGGTAATTAATTCATTTAATGGCATTATCACGTCACACTATTGGCATACTTATTTCCATTACTATAATTTTTTATAGTAATGGCACATCCCTTCTTGTGCTTTCCTATCAAGTAGAGGGAAAGTGTCTCCCATGCTTTATTTAGAGTGGAAGATAGCTATGTCTTTAAAAATTCAAACTAATACTATGAACACCCTATCCTTATACTATATAGTTTACGTGCCTTAAATGAATTGTGTGCATTTAATCATTTGTGAACCATGGTACCTTATGCACATAATTAACTTGCATGCTTAAATTTTAATAATGAATTTAGATCTCTTACCCCACACTAAAACTGAGTCATGGTCCTCCATGATAAGACAAATACAAACTTTAAAGATAATTACATTAATAAAACATTATGTGCAATAAAGGCAGTGATTTTATTGAAAACAAAAGAAATCATAAACTAATGGCATAATATTTATTATTTTATAAATATTTTAACCACTCAAAATTGAAATATGGTTAGATCTGGATACCATTATATTACCCAAGAAGGAACTAGCTATCTAGCATTTGTAATTGACAAGCTTTGGTAGGTCAAATGCTACGAATGATAAAAGGACAATCCCAGTGAATTCAAAGTTTTCTATAATGTTGTATGAACTTGGAGTCATATAGAAAGACCTTCATTCGTAGAGAAAATGTTTTGTTCTTTATGTGGTGGTCATGTCATAGTTTTCTTTTGCATATTTCCACATCTTGACTCCAATAAGTGAGAAAATGTACTTCATCAAGTTGTAAAAAATTATTTAGGTGTGATTTCAAGAATGAATCCTCATCTATTTATCTTACATGTGTAATTAAAATAGATGGCACTAAAAATTCAATTTGAAGGACTACCTCTTTGCCATATACTAAATTAAAAGGGTATTTTTATTCAAGTTCTTGTAAGTGGTTCAATAAGCCCATAGTACCATAAATAATCATTCATCCCAATTACTTATGTTAATATTACAAATCTTAGTCACGGTGCTGCCTAGGATCTTATTGGTGGACTCAATAGTACTATTGGCTTAAGGGTGGTACAGTGTCATTTTATGGTGTGAAATCATGAACTCATTAAGTAAGATGCAAATTATTTCATTTAGGAAACGGGTACTATGATCACTAGTGAAACCTAATGGGCATCCAAAGTGAGCTATAATATTTTCCCAAATGAAACATATAGTAGTGATAGTAGTATAATATTTTATAGGTGCAACTTCATCCTAGTGTGTGAGGTAGTTAGTTGTTATGATTATATACTAAGAACCTATGCATTATTGAGTTAGAGTGATGGGGCTAAAAATGTCAATGGCCAATTTTACAAATGGTTCCTGAGAGGGAATTGGTTATAGAGGCATGGCATATTTTTGGTTTGGTTTCCCTAAATGCTAACACATGTCACACTATCTAACATATGCCTTAGGCCACCATAGTCCATCCAATAGAACTTTGCATGCGATAGCCTCTCCAGCATATTGTATTTCAATAATACCTTTATAAAATTCTCAAAGGACCTTATAACTCTCATGTTACATAACACACCATCGATTAAACTTATAATGATGAGGCTTGTAAATATCTCTTCCTATGAGTTGAAAAGGTGAAACATGGATTGTGAGTTATTTCTTGGCTTGAGGGGTGAGACAGTCACGTGTTGAGCTAATGGTTAAAAAGGATGTAATATATTTGAACTCGTAAGGTACATGAGTAACATAAAGAGTTGAACATTAGGTAACTCATTTTCAATTTCACATGGTGGTTATTTGGACTCACATCAAGATAGATGGTTAGGTCTACAATTGTGTTTTCTAGGTTTAACCATGACTAAAAATTAAAATTCTTGGAGCAATATTATCTAGAGGTAGATTCATCCATGTAACCCAATTTTGTTTACTAATCTCTTCAAAGCCTCATGATATGTATAAAATACAAAGGGTATTGCCATAAAATACTATTGAAACATTTTTAGAGCATAAACCATGGACAATGCTTTACACTCCATGGTGGTGTAATTCCTCTAAATTAAAGTGATTTTTTTACTAGCAAAGTAGATTGGATGATTGAGGTGACATTCCTCTGGTTGTGGAAGAATTTCACCAACTACTATTCCATACACATCAACATGGATATGAAATAGTTTTGTCTAATAAGGTAACTAGAGGATTGGATTAGTCACCAGCTTGTCCTTAAAAGTTTCAATTTTTTTTTTATAGGAACAAGTCCACATGAAGTGCTCATTATGCTTTAGAATATCCTCTAGGGATTGAAAAAGATTTGCATATCTATGGATGAATTTTCTATAGTATCTTATATATCCTAGAAAGGTACATACCTCACACTAATACTTGGGTTATAAGAGTCTAAGAATAATGAATAATTTTTTTGGGTCTACAAGAAGTCCATCTTTACCAATAATGTGTCCTATGAGCACACCAAAAGGTGTAAAAAATAAGAACTTCTTTAGGTTCAATGATATTTGTAAGACTCAGTAGTGTTCAAGCATGAGCCTTAGGTTAGAATAATAGTCCTTAACCAATTCATAAACCATATAATCATCCAAGTAGAATTAAAGAAACTTATGGATGAAATCCTTAAAGGCTTCAATATCTATACATGAGAACATAGCTAGTGTATATTTTAGCCAAAAATCCATGATAGTATATGAAATAAATCCCCATTTAGTATAAAATTTTGTCTTTAGTTAGTCTTCCTTAGTAATTTAGACCTGATGGTATCCTAAAAATCCATCTTCCTCCATGAATGTTGCTGGGAAAGGGTTAGTGGCACAAGATGCATTAAGTACCTAGTCATCAATATAAATTTGGATGTGTCCACATTTATTTATACTAATCATCGTAGGACTAACCCATTTAGATTCATCAATGGGGCTGATTACTCAAGCACATACCATACTATCAATTTATTCTTTGATGCACACTTGTAGATTAGGATTCATCTTATATGAATTTTTCTGACTGGTTGAGCACTATCAACTAGTTTGATATGCATCTTTCCTAAGGATGAATAAACTCATTTTATCTCATTGTAGCCTCTTGGAAAGAAATCTTGATATTATTTTAATAGATCAAATATTTTTGAAATTTTAGTGTCAATCTAGTAATTACCTATAATAGCCATATTTGGTTCTTGTTCCATGCTGATATTACATTAGATAGTCTGAATTGGCCTAGAGTAAGGGTTCTTTGTATTGATAATAGTATAATTAATATCTCATGTGCCATTATTTATAGAAACATCTAAATATTCTGAAAAAGGGTCAAGTGGATTAGATCATTCACCTTCTTCTAATTTAAACTCTATCTTTTATTTCCCTAAACGTATCTCTTCACATCGGTCTTGATCAAGGACTAGTTCTAGCCTAAAAATAATTTGTGTTAATGGTTCATTGAAGAGATGTAGAGCTTTTTTATGAACATGATGGATATTTCTTAGATAATCTTCAATGGGACTCAGGTCACCAATAATTACTTCATGTATGGCCTAGAAAGTGAGGCATAAATTCATCCTTGGTAAGGAATAAGATAGTGCTAACTTCATGTTTTCCTTCAAAATATGCCAAAATCAGGTACCCATGTGTCATTCTTCATGAACATACCATGCTTGTTCCCAAGTGATTAAAGTTATATAAAATGCATGAACCCATAATTACTCTAGTAAGTATGAATCTTCATCTCTCCACATTATCTTACAAACTTCTATATGGGGTTTAGGTGTTAGTACTTCATTATAGCTAATTATTTTCCTAACTTTGTTATCATAATGGAATCAGTGATATAAGGTAGATCATACTTGGTCTCACTAAAGGAGTCACTCATGATGGGTTTTCCACCATCTTGAAGTTATACCATCTAATAGGTGAACCAAATATCAAATATGATTAGTGTTAGTGTGATAAAATTCCTCAAGGCACTAGACAAAGTCTCAAACTTTCATTTTTCTATGGAAGTATGGAGCCTCAACGAGTCTCTCTAAAGGTGCATGTATTATTTGTCCTCTCATGACTTATCCATTAATAAGGTAGATGAACCTATGACATTTATGAAGATGGCACTAAATGGTCTCCCAACATCTAATGGCACTACACACTCTTTTAGTGAGGTCATAAGTATTATGCACCTAATAATTGTAAGCATGGCTTATAGTGTCAGAAAGGGACTAAGTATCCATCCATAGAAGGATACCATCAAGAGTAGAGTAATGTTGATCATCATATCTAGTAATGACATAAAAAATGTGGTTTATATCTTCTTCCTCATTAATAACTTCAATATATGGGGGCTCATGTGTTTGATCAAGAAGAATAACATTGAGTTGGTCAACATTCTCAAAACTAATGTAATGTTTTCTTAAACTTAAATCTATGTTGTTCTCATAACACCAAGGTCTCCCCAATAAATCTAGGAAGTCATCAACCTCTACTAACTCAAGAACCTTAAAATTAGCTTTAAAGGTTACTCCAAGTATATCAACCATTGCATTTTTAAGGACTCTAATTAGTAGAGCATGAGTTTTATTAGCCATGAATAGTACATGCAGTGAAGGTTGTAGTGCTAGACTAGCCATTTTGTGCCATTCTTCCTTTATGAGGATGTTTACTTTAGCATTAGTGTCAACTAGGGTGTCCTTAATTATCCAACCATCAATGGTTGCATTGACTAGTATTTCCTTATCTTTTGGAGGTGTAGAAGGAATAGGGGTATCTTGTTATCAAACATGATTTAATCAATGATCCTTGATCTATCGAGTCATTAGAGGTTGATAATTAATTGGTGATTATATCTAATTCCTCATCTAAATTCTTAGTTTTGGAATAATTTATTAGTCTATCATATGCTTTCATAGTGTTTGGAGGTCATCTCACATCATGTTTTGTGGCTCTACTACCTTATATAGATTAGCACAATATGTTACTTCTTTGTATTTAAGAATTTGGATTTCTCTTTGGAGTTATTATACCAACCTCATAATATCTTAAAACACATCCTTTTTTGATTGGTCATTAGGATAATTCCTTTCCCAAAACTCCTCACATTATACCTTCTCAATAGGAATGGATGTGGGTTGAGATTGTCCTTCTTTACATATAGTGATGTTTACTTATTACGTTGTTGGGATGGCTCAATGTGCATACCAATGTGGTTTCTCTATAAAATTCATAAATTTACCCTTTTCATTTATCTCCTTAGTGATGGATATGTACAATTTAGGACACTCCTCTCACTGATTGTCCTTTATACAAAAAACACATCTAGGGTAAATTGGAAAATCTCTTTGACAATGGTCTAGGGATCTACATTTGTAACATGTTCTTGGTGGTAAAAAACCACCTCCTCATCCTTGTTGGTTCCCAATTTTACACTTATTTTATTCAACCTTACACACTTGAGAGGATTGGCAAGCAAAGATGGAAAACCCACTAGAATATTGTTATAATCGAGGAGGGGCTTGACATCAAGAATGGACTGAATGTGACAGAGAGGAACCTAAAAAGGGTATGGTTAACTACCTAATGCTTTTGGAATTGCATAATCTAATGTGAGAGGACCTATGGGGTAGCTCACTCAGATGGATAGATTATGCAATTCAATCTTCATGGGGATTATTGGCACAAGGGAATACAAATCTATCCAGAACATAACCAAACCTACTCACTCCACCTGGGAAGGGTTGTCACACAGAATGAGAAAATGTTCTTAGACACAAGCTACTAAATATTGATAATATGATTGCAACCTTAATTCTAAATAATGTTCAATAAAATATGGGTTGAATAAGAGATTCCAATGTTGACATTTAAATCACAAAACACAAACACATGTTAATTATATAATGTTTATGCATCTAAAGGCAAATAACACTTTAGGTATGTAGAGGGTTTGTTATATGTAAGGTAAGATAGGGTAGGACAAGATTTATCAATTAATAAAAAAAGAAATTGGAGGGTTAATGAGTGAGAATAATGAAATTAAATAAACTACTATATCATCTTTACCAATAAATGCATTACAGATCTAAAAAAAATGAAATTAAAATCATGCATAAATGATATCCTTCAATAACCCCTCCCAATTGAATCCATGAGCCTAGGACTACCCTTAAAAAGGCTATCAATACCTTGTTCCAAAATCTTAGAGTATAAAGGATTTTACAACCTAGATATAATCTCTAAATGACTACCATAAAGATGAATACACCAGATAACCAATCTATTGAGAATGTAAAATAGAGCATTATAATTCAAAAATAACAAGAGAATGGAAACCATGAACATATTTCATTTATCAATTGAATGTAAACTAAATATAATGTGTTATAAATAACATAACAACATAAAACTATGCAAAATAATTATATGACAAGGGAAACATATCAAATTCTTTCAAATCTTACCAATGAATTTACAAAAAAATCTACTTGGAACTATAAATATCACATAAAGATAACTCTTTGAGGCTATATCTCTTGACTCAAAAATTTAACTAACCTTTGTAAATGGATAGACCCCTTTTATTTATACAATTGAGCTAAGCCTAACATATTCCTAAAGATGTTCTAGCTGGAAAATTCGTTCATGGGCTTGGAGTCTATTAAACATTGTAACAAACATGATTCCTTGGATATTCTCATGCTCTTGTGATGATGGAAATATTGATCCTCCACCTCAAAAAAATATTTTCTAGTTATCTACGTGGAGGAAGATCTCATAAGGGATAAAACAAAACCTTTATCATCTTGCATAATAGATAAAAAAATCCCTTTCCTATCCTCATGATTACACAAAAACTAACTTAAAGGGGAGTTCTACTAATGGGCCAAGTACAATGGTTTCCCAATGAAAAGAAAGAAGAATGGAGGGAAGGGAAGAAAGAAGTGATGCTAGCTCACAAAAACTAAAATATTTAGTTATGCTCTAGATTTGATCTAGATGATGTAATCTTTCACCAACTTGTTCATATACCTTGTGTATCCTTCCAACAGCTAGGATAGATTCCTTTGGTCTAGGCCTAATTGATATTTTAATCTTACTTGTATTATTCAAGCTAGGTGGAAATCTTATAAAGAATGATCTAATTTCATCCAATGAGTTCCTTAAGCTAGTCACAAGATTTTTCAAGTGACACTAATTGATTTATTTTATCAATATCAAAGAACTCTTATGGTGTATCAATGAGGTTTTATAGAGTAGTGCATACTGTCTCTTCCTCCAAATCACTTCCACCATCAAGGCAAACCATCTTCTTAAGTGAAACATCTATCTCTTTTATTATAGTCTTGAGGGACTACTCATCTCATTTCAAATCAAGGATGCCATCTTTGAGCATCGTTAATCGATGCTTGATTTCTAATTGATATTCTTTGGGCCTGTTGTGACCATTTGGAGTAGTGATCTTCTTAGTTATCAAATTATTTATTCCCATCTTGTAGACCTCATCCATTTTCCACTAGACTTCCTCCCACTTCTTAACACCTCATAGATAAGCATTTAAAAATCACACTCCCTCCTATTATCCACTATGTTTTTCAAGCACTTCAATGATGAGTGGATTATTTCTTTAGCCCTAGTGCACAAATCTTCTTGCTATTTCTATATCACCCTTCCTCTAGACTTCAAGTTATCAATTATATCAAAATCAAATTAATCTATTAAGAAGATAGGATATTAAAGAATAATACTAGAAGTTAGAATTACTACCTTGGGATCACTTAGTATCTTTTAAAAGTACTAGATCATAGCCTAATTTTGTGCCTTTAACTCTTACATGGTGGCTTTGTCTTTGTCTATTCGGTGAGCCACCATGTTCACCAAAACCTGTGAGCTATGATTTAGCTTATTCCTTGATGGTTCCCATAGATTATATCTAGAAATAGTGTAACTCTCTAGGGTAGCATATTTCTTCAAATAATCTCATGGGGGAATAGTTATCGTGACATTTCTTTCCCCTAAAGCAGTGAATGTGGTCCTAGAGTGTGTCTTGGCCTTCTTCAGGGGTTTGGCCTTATATTCGTAAGCGATATTCACTACATCAATCTCAATAATTTTTCTCATAATTTCCTTATTTTATTTGACCTATTACTCAACCTAGAGAAGGGGTCTGGTCTAAAGTCCCATTGATGTAGTGGACATTGATGCAAGCCTTGAGATAGTGAAAGGTGGTGTCATCATAATACATAATGTAGGAAGTGCCATAGGAATGGGTTATGGTCTCAACACAGACTATTTGATTTCTTCATCACTTTATAGATCCTCACCACCTCCTTTGTTTTCTCCAAGTTTTCACTTAAGGTTTGGCTCTATTTACTCCAAAAATTCAAAATCTAACCTAAATTGTTGAGAATCCTTAAGCAATTTCTCAATGGACCTCCCTTATCCTATGAGCTGACTAGAAGGTTTCACAAATGATTCACCTTCTTTATTTACCTAAGTCTCAAGTATACATGAGGCTATGGTGACCTCCTGTTACTTTCAAGAAACTCTTCACCAATCATGGCCTCTGGACCTTTATTTTGGATTGGATCATGAACTTTGATGTGAGAAAGAAGATTTTGAGGTACTTTAATTATAGCAATACTACCTAAAGTATCCTCCTTAGCACCTTTATTGAAATGGTCCAGCTTCTTATTTATATTTATATGGGTGGGGGTACCCATTTGTAGGTTTGATCCCCCACCTTATTCTATACTTGCCTTCTCCTCTAGTGTTAAACTTGACACCTTTGGAGGGGAAGGGACAACCAGTGATACTTATGGAGTAGCTTTTGGGCCTTCTTATTCAACCACCACTTTAGGATTAGTGGTGACTTGAACATTATACTCTGGATATACCTCATCTTTCTCATTATATTTATTCATTTCTTCAACTTCACCTTGATTATCTTGGCCTGGTGGTTGGGTGATGACATTCTCAATAAATGTATTTGTATTTGATGAGATCAATTATTTCTCTTGAGGGACCTGGACTTGAGTGGCCACCTTAATCCCAACTTGTATAACATATTCAAAATGGAAAGGATAAATTGAGGCCATAAATTATTCCTCATTACCCTTATTTTTTACTCCTAAAGGACCCTTTTCTACAAATAAACCAACCATTAGGACCTTCACTAGGGTATGGGGTCTTTCCCTCAGAGTTTTCTACCTAGTTTTTACTTGCAAAGAAGTGATTGCTTACTAATTCTTTATCGCCTTAGAAATGGACCTATCATCATCTGAGTCTTCTTCTTCACTCATATCTCTTAACCTTTAAGCATATGAGGATTTATCTTCTCTCCTCTTCATGGGGAGTTCCTTAGAAGGTAGGTCTTTGAGCATAACCTCCTTTTTCTTAAGAATACCAACTAGAGGCTATAGATCCCTCTTGACTCTTTTTTTCTTGGGATACTCTACCTCTTCTTCACCTCCTCTCTTCCTTGAGTAAGTCATTAGAGGAAGGACAACTGATGGCTATTTTGCTAGTGGAGCCATGGATAGAGCAAGTGGAATAGTAGCTGGATTGACCACTAGAATGGTTATTAGGATGGTTGGTATCATTAGGGTTACCTCTAATTCAATGGATATTAGGGTGGCATTAGATAGTGTAACCTCCCCAATGGTGATCTTATTCCAATTTTCAGCCAAATTTGTTAATTTAAAAAAAAACAATCCCACCTTGGAGTATAATGTAGATATGGATTCCACATTAATTGGCTTGGTGAAGTCAACATCACCAACCTTGATTTCCATTTACCCTTCACCACAAGTGGTGGAACATAGGGAACACCATTATAATATGAGAGTAGACCCTTTAAATCTCAAATTTATCCAAGTTAACAAAGGGAAGGGGTGTCATAAACACTGAGATCAAACCCATGTTCCTTCAACGACCTAAAGGTTCTTTTCATGATTGCTATAGCCCTCCATGAAATGGAATCATTTTCCTTAGTGGTCAATTCCACATGTGAGATAACCTAAGCCTTAATATTAGATTGATTTTACACTATGGATAGTGTCCTCATATCATCCTTCATGTCCTTTGGGATGGGAGCAATATTGTAAGTGATGACTTCTTGCACTGTTAGTCTTATATAGGCTATATTTTTGGCATCTTCCTTAATAGTGTAATTAGACTAGATGTCCTCATAATGTGATTGATGTAGAATCACACCAATTTATATGTTCACCCACCATCTAATATTAGATTTTGGCCTAGGTGGCATCTTGTTAAAAACATTTTGGCCCATTTCTTATTATATTCACTTGGCCTTAGCAACAAAAGGACATGAATAGTGTCTAATTTCAATTGGAAACATGAAGGGATTATTTATATTATTTGCCACTATAATTTCATGTGGGGGAACCACCTATTAGCTCAAATCCATTACTGTTAGTCAATCATCCAAGTATCTTGATAGTTTATATGGATACCCTAAGTAGCTACTTATTCTGATAGAAGTGAATAATCTAAACTAAATATATGAGGCACCATACTTATCAATGGTTTCTCTATCCCCCTTAAACATCCTATTGAGTCTTCTTAGAGGATAGAAGACACTCATCATACTATTAAAGAATAAATTATAAAATTTTCATAAATTTTGTCTAAAACCACCCATAGTTATTTTTATATAAGTTTCATATATCCTCATTCCACTAGGATTCCTTATGAACCCATGGAATGTATTGTTATGAACTAGGTTATAAATTAGGTAGGAGGACATGTAGAATGTAATTTTTAACTCCTCCTCTTAGTGGATTATAACCGAATCTACATCTTCTATCTATGTAAGTTGTCACTTAAGATGGTAGCCCAATATAACTTCTTTTGTTGCTACAACACATAGATTAAAAATATAAACATCCAAGGCTCAAAATTGTATGTGGTGGACATCCCATAAATTTGGGTTGCCATGATAATCATGTACTATTGAAATTATTTGAATTCTATTAGTTTTAGACTCTTAGACATTCCCAAGACCTTTTGCCTTTTCTTAACCAACCAGTAGGAGTTGACAATGTCCCATATTATATTAGCAGTATTGTCTACATACCCTTGGTATTCCTCAAGGGAGAGTATGATAATTTTAGGATAGGAAAGAATCTTAATCATGGTGTTGAGGGCCAAATGAGTGAAAGAGCATGATGATTGATTGGCTTCTATCAATAGTGGTCCTAGTATCTAGTTGATATACTTAAGCACATGTAATAACTAATTTTTGGTATGGGGAAGCCAATGGTAATGTTGTTGTATGGGTGATGTAATTCATGCCAATATTTGAAACTATTGGTAGAGGGTTTGGTTACTTCAATACATTCAAAAAGGATACAAAGTCTAAACCCTAAACATGTGTATCCTTAATTCCATCCAAAACAAAAATGATGTTGCTTTTCATAGATGTTGAAGATGCCACCATTTCTCCCTAGATTTATAGTGTAATACTTTAAACTAAGATAAATTATTCACTCAAATCAACCTCAAAATACCTTCAAACCCCTTCAAAGAACATAATATAAGGATCTAGAAGGACACTTATTGATAATCTAGAGGGTTGTATGTAATTGAAGCTAAAAATATTTAAAGAATTTGTTGTAATCACTCTTTCATGCTTCACATAGCTAGGGCACACAAATGGCTCAAAGGCATAAGTATAATCTCTAAATGAAAAATTTAAATATGAATAAAGGCAAATGTCTTAGTTATAATCCTTTACAATTTTAAATTAGGATTTCCATTAATGTTTAGAAGCATAATGGCTATTTACCAACTACCCCATTTTAGTCATTTGCGCTTCTTTCAAAAGATGAAGGAGAAGATGAAAATCTTTCCCTTATGTCAAGAAATACTCCCTGTAACATGTGGATCCATATAAGCAAACTTTACATTCTAGTGCTTTTTGAGCCTTTGGAGACTTTTTATATCTTGCCCACCAAAAGGTAAGTGAGGTAATCTTCAAAAAGGGCCCAAAGATTGAAAACACCTAAAGACCTACCATGTGTCATTAATTTCTTTTCAAATATAGGTATTTAGGCCTTCAAAGACTTTTTTCACCTTTCCCACCAAAAGGTAAGTGGAACAATCTCCAAAAATGGCCTAGAGTTCATAAACTCTAAGGACTCACCATGTGTCTAAATTTGATGGTAGTTTAGACTTTTAGCCAAATTTTCACCTTTGTACCATCATTATTGATATGAGGAAGGGTGTAAGATTCTTTTAATCCTTGAAAATGCACTTATTACTTATAAAAGGGAATTAACAAGTCATTACCTTGTACATTTAATGATTATAACCTTTTCATTTTCATGGGATAAAATATTATGAGTCCCTTGAGATAACCATATGTATTTCATTTATCTCATCAATCAATTCCTAACCTTCGTCACCAAAAAATGTTGAAGGTACAAAATGGAAATTTCATCCAGGGCCCCAAAACTTTTCTTCTTCAAGCACAAGGTAGAAAATCAATGTATGGATAGAGACTTGGATACATTTTTTTCTTCTCAAAGTGAATCTTCCTATTGTGAAACCTTTGGATGAAAAAAATGACCTTAAAATTCCTTTAGGATTTTTATGTGGGAAAAATTCTTGAAGGGCAAGTTCCCTTTAGACTTTTTGTTGTGGATAAGTAGTTTGAAACAAATAAGACTTAGCATCTTTCCTAAAATAAAGGATTTCCTTCAAGATTTTTGTTTGAGAAAAATTCCTGAAGGACAAGTGCCCTTCAAACTTTTTGATATGGATAAAAAGTTTGAAATGAATGACTAAAAACAAATGAAATAACCATTCAAATCTTGTGTAAAACACTTAGACTAAAAAAAATAAGTCATTGAATTCCTTTAGAAATTTTGTAGTAGACACAATTCTGATAGAAATAAGTCTTTAGAATTTTTGTCTAAGATAAAAAGTTTGAAGAGCTATTTTCATTAGACATTGTGTTCATGAAAAATGCTTGAGAATTCTAATTGAAAGAGCACTTCACCAAGCAAAGACATGATAAAAGGACTTAGCAAATTATGAACATAAACTTGACCTTCCAAAAGAAAACATGGAGATATAATTGTGGATAATGACTTAAACATTAATACTTAACCCAAGTTAAACTTAGGAATTTTCATAGACAAGGGCACAATTACTCTAGTTTAATTTTGGTAACTAACATAGGCTCTCACAAAACTTGGAAAATCAATAAAATACCCCAGATAGAGATATCAAAACTTAATATATTTTCAACCTCCCAAATCTTTTGACACTAAAAAGGGCACATATTACTTAGTGTAGATTTGGGCTCTAATAATCCCCATCCTCTACCTTGGCCATAATATCCACCATTATCCCAATTTTTGACTATAAATTTTTTTCATATATTGCATGCATGTGGTTCATGGATGTCACTACTTAATCAACAATCATTAGTGTCATGAGTGTAGGCATTTCATATTTTACAATAGTCAGACACCTTTATGTGTGTTGATCACTATAAAAGTAGACAAGAACATACATCATGATCTTTATTATATATTTCACATGACTACTTTAGTATAGTGAGATGTTACTACATGGGCAATTACTTTGGGTATGTTCTTTAAACTCACAATCAATGCACAATAGACCACTATGAGTATTATGTACATTATTTGTAGTTAATTTCTCAATATGTGATGCCATTGAAGCTATATGGGCTTTCATGAAAGTACTGATCCCAATATCAATACTACTAACCACTTCAATGTAGAGGGTAACTTTCGAAGTCTCACATGGGCTAGTGAAGCTCTTCTAGGATAGTGTTTGCCAGAAAGGTAGAAACAAACCTCCAAAAAACCATTATTCATGATAAGAAACATTGATTTCATATGATAAATTTGATAAGAGTGTCTTGAACCTATCATCATACTCTCATGCACTTGTACTAAGTTCCTATTTTATGTCCTTTATCATGGCTATACTTTGTTGTTCAAACTTAGGAATATCAAATTCCTGAATGAATGTTGTTTTAGGTTGATCATAGTCTACCACTACTTATTGAGGGTCAAATTTTCATACCATTTATGTGTTCAATCCAATAGTGTAGTTACAAATTGCATGGATTTTATCTCAGAGGAAGTGATGCCTCACACCCTCTATATGAGCTCACACTTATGGATGTATTCTATTACATTCTCCATACCTTGGTATTTAGGTAAGTGAAGTGTCATTTTTTAATATATAAAGAATGACTAAAGTACTTGAACTGGGGATTTTTAAGGACCTCCAAATCTAGTTCCATGAGGATGAAATCCACTACTTCCTCTTATGCCACCTCCCAATCCACCTCCAAAGCCTCTAGTGCCTCTAAAAACAACACTTGTGATGTGGGGCATGGTGGTTGGTTGATTAATTACAATTGGTCCAATGTTATATCCACCTTGAATTTTAGGTCCACCAAGCATCCCAAATTGTGCCGTGAAATTCCCTTGAAGAGTGAAGGAAAGTGTTAAAGTACATATGACTATCAACTAGCTCAGTTATAATACTCCTTATAGGGTTAGTCTCTGATTCTACATTATATATATCCTAATTAGATATACATATGTCATATGAGTAAAAAACATGAGCATGCATTATGGTTGGGGAGTGTGGTTAGTTAAATATTAGTTCTTTAATTTATATCATCCAACTCATTTTTCCTTCATATTATATCAATGGCATGGGGCATGGTTCAAAAATGATGGGGTCCTCCTTGTGTGTTTCTACTTCCCTACAGATCTTAATAACACTTCTTGAGTTCTATTGATCTCATCCCATACCACTTACTCATATAATTCTCTATCAACCTTCATCATATTTATAATTTTATAATGCTTATTGATTGGCTGCCATTCCAAACCCCTAATGTTTTACCAACTCTTCTCTACTCCCTTTATAAATGCATGGCTCATGCAAAGAAAGCTTTAGCTCTCCATTGGCATAGTCTTAAGCCTAAAATAAATAAATAATTTTTTAATTTCTAAATAAAAATGTCTAATGTAATAGCCACGTAGTTCTCAAAGGAACTAGAACTTAGCTTCTTTACGACATAAATTTATAGTTAAAATATACTCCAAAATGTAGGTATTCAAAACTCCTCTCCACCAAATGTTGATAGCTCTCATCCATAGATTTCTAAGTCATGCTAAATTTCTGTCATTATAACTTCAAAGACCATATTTTTATAATATTTTGTGATCATCCTTGAGCGTACATAGATATCCAATTATGAAAATGAACCAGGATCTCAAATTGTGAAAATGTTCTATCCACCATGAATGTTAGGTCAACCAAGCATCCCAAATTGTATCATAAAATTACCTTGAAGAGTGAAGGAAAGTATTAAGTACATATTAGTGTCAACTAACTTAGTTCTAATACCCCTTATAGGTTTAGTCTTTAATTCTACACTATATGTATCTTAATTATGTATACATATGTCATCTGAGTCAACAACATGAGTGTGCACTATGGTTGGGGAGTGTGGTTGGTTCAAGCTTGGTTCTTTAATTTATTTTATCCAACTCATTTTTCCTTCATATGATATCAATGACATGGGGCATGGTTCAAAAATTATGGAGTCCTCCTTGTGTGTTTTTGCTTTCCTACATATCTTAACAAGACTTCTTGAGTTCTCTTGATCTCTTCCCATACCACTTACTATTATAATCCTCTATCGACCTTCATCATATTTCTACTTTTTTAATGCCTATTTATTGGTTGCCATTCCAAACCCCTAATATTCTACCAACTCTTCTCTACTCCATTTCTAAAAACATGGCTCATGTAAAGAAATATTTAGCTCTCCATTGGCATAGTCTTAAGTGTAAAATCAATAAATAACTTTTTAATTTCTAAACCAAAATGTCTAATGTAACAGCCACATAGTTCTCAAAGGAACTAAACCTTAGTTTCATCAAAACATAAATAGGTAGTTAATACATACTGTAAAATGTAGCTATTTAAAACTCCTCTCCACCAAATGTTGATAGATCTCATCCATGGAGTTCTAAGTCATGCTAAAGTCCTTTATCATTCTAATGTCCAAGACTATCTTCTACCAGGATGTTGTGATCATCCTTGAGCATACATAAATAGATAATTGTGAAAATGATGGGGTCCTCATGTGCTTTTGCTTCCCTACATATCTTAACAACACTTCTTGAGTTGTTTTGATCTCTTCCCATAGTGCTTACTCCTATAATCCTCTATCGACCTTAATCATATTTATACTTTTGTAATGCCTATTGATTAGCTACCATTCCAAACCCCTAATATTTTACCAACTCTTCACTATTCCCTTTCTAAATGCATGGCTCGTGCAAAGAAATATTTAGCTCTCTATTGGCGTAGTCTTAAGTCCAAAATTAATAAATAACTTTTTTATTTCTAAAGCAAAATGTCTAATGTAACAGCCACATAGTTCTCAAAGGAACTAGAGCTTATCTTCTTTAGGACATAAATAGGTAGTTAAAACTTACTCTAAAATGTATCTATTCAAAACTCCTCTCCACCAAATATTGATATCTCTTATCCATGGAGTTCTAAGTTATGCTAAAGTTCTTTGTCATTTTAATGTCCAAGACTATCTTCTATCAAGATTTTGTGATCATCCTTGAACATACATAGATAGCCAATTGTGAAAATGAAATGGGATCTCAACAAATAAAGTCTCATATAAATCACTATAGATATTATACTCTACCCATTACTGTGCATAGATTATTGGTTCAAGGTAAGGAACAACAAAATTATCTTTAACTCTGGTAATCCACTCTTCTATATTCTCAAGGGTGATATGCTCAAACATCTTCTATAACTATGTAGCAAGTGTTATGGGTCTAAAAAATGGAACCAGAATATTGGGTTTCTATTGTTAATATAAGTTTCGCATTGTAGTCTAGCCTAAAGAGCTAGTGCTCTAGTCCTTTCATGTAAGACTATGGTCTTACGTGCTCACTTGAAGCATGTAGCAAGAGACCGGTTCCCATAGGTTTAATTGCATAGTAATATTAACTTATTCATATTATTCTTTTTATCAAGCAATTAAATAGATACTACATAAAATAATAGATAAACTACTTTTATTCTAGGTTTATTAAGCTCAACTACCATGACTATGAAGACTAATGCCATTTCAATTTAGAGTTAATTACTTATAAAAAGAAAATAAATAATTATATTTCATATTATGTCCCAACTAGGAAATTACTCAACTCAACCTAATATAGATAGACAACTCATCCATTTAATTGAACATGAACACAATATTGTTTTTAAATTTGTAAATCATATATTAATCATGAGCAAGTACTTATCAAGCAAAATTCCCTCATCCTAGTGCTTTACAATAGGGGTATTTGTAATTATTTATTATTTACCAAGTATTTAAAATATTAATGACCAAAGTAAATGACGAATGAATTATCAATAGACAAAGATTCATAGTTCTCTATCAACTAACTTCTCTTAAGGAACTGAGCCTTTTCACCCCTATATACTCACACTATGATGGATCCTTGTTTCCATATTTTTCTCTCCTTATAGGTCAGTGTAAAACTTCTAATGGATAAGGTCTAGGTGGCCCTTAAGTATCACTCCTTAACCACTCCTACTTCCCATGCACTCCCTAAGTCTTTTACTATTATTTTGAGTCCTATTATCTTAAGTTCCTCATGACTAATTCTCTCTTGACTAGGTCCTTTGATCCTATTACTTCCATGCCTTAGTGACTTTGTGCCCTATAAGTTATGTGTCATGGTGTTTCTTCACCATGCTGGTTCCATACCAAAATATCAAAACACTTAGCCACAATTTGGGGCCAACAATGTAACTCAAGCTCAATGGAAAGAATGGATTTAGTACCATAAATAAGTGAGTATGGAGTGGTTCCTTTTGGGGTATGATGACTAGTATGTTATTCCCAAATGGCACAAAATATATAAAGGTGCCAATCATAGTTGATGTCATTGACAATATTTTTAAGGATGTTGATAATGTTTTTGTTAGATGCTTCTACCTACCAATTACCTTGTTGATAATATATCATGGATAAATATTGTTTGATATTTTACTTGACACATAATGATTTGACATCCTTATTCTTTCATTATCTACCATTATCAGATATAATGTCAAAGGGGATACTATAGTGACAAATAAGGTGGTTAAATATGAATTTGTAAATTTTCTTTCTAGTCACTTAATTGAGGGGTATAGCTTTAACCCACTTATTGAAGTATTCGGTAGTGGTAAGGATATGTTTTTGGTTATAAGATAATGTGGGGTTTATATTCCTAATGAGAGTAAGGCCCCATGTAGAAAATGGCCATGTCGTAAGTATTGATTTCAAACTATTGGCTGAGGCATGAATTAGATTGGTATGACATTGACATTTATCACATATTTTTACATATGCAATTCCATCTACATCAGTCATTATCCAATCGTAACTAGAACATAAGATATTTTTAGATAGGTCTGCCCCACAGGTTTGGGCATCACATACTCCTTTGTAATATTCCCATAATGTTAGTTTAGATTCTACTAAAGTTAAACAATGAAGCAGAGTTCCATCAAAACTTTGATAATATAGGTTTGGTAAAAGTAAGGTATTACATGTAACATGGTGTACAAAGGCTTTGGATTGTTTGAAAGATAGGCCTAGTAGTATAATATGGTCATGAAGATAAGCATATAGACCTGAATACCAAGTAGAGATGAGATCAAAAATATCACAAATCATTACAATAGTTAAAGGTCTAGTGTTAGAAAATTTTCAATGATAAATTGGTATTCCTTGTCCATATTTGTATGTTGAATCAGTGATCTGATGGTAGCCATGAAATCAACTATTTTGTTACTGGTCTTTGGTGTATGTTCAAACTATACATTGATAATTTGTTGCTTTAAGGTGTCGACCATGGCTTTGTATGGTACCATATTATCATCTTTGGTTTAGAAATGGTTTGTAACTTTATTGATAATTAACTAAGAATCACCATAAACCTTTATATGTTATATGTTCATTATACTAGTTGTCAAAGCCTTGAAATAAATGCTTCATACTCAACCATATTATTGGTACAAGGAAAGTTGATCCTAAATAAATTAGGGATTAAATCTCCCTATGGTGTATGAATAAAAGGCCTACCCCTAATCTATGGTTAGTGAATGATCCATAAAAATACACCTTCTAGTGCTAATCCTCAAGAGGTGTTTCAATGATGGTCATAATGGATTCATTTAGGAATTGGAATGTTAATGATTTTTTATCTATAAGGGATGCTTTATTGAGTTTTTCTACAAGAACTTGCCTCTTAATGGTTTTTTATTTGACATAATCTATATCAAACTCACTGAGAAACATGATCTAATTGGCCTTGTAAATCTATTTTAGATAGTAGATACTTGAGTGGATTTGGTTTTGAAATAATCATGGTCTTATTGTTTAACATATAATGTCATAGTTTTTGATCTATGAAGACCATAGATAAATAGGATTTTTCAATGGGCATAGAATTGTGCTCATATACAACTAGTGTATATCGTAGATAGTATAAAACATGATCCTTTCCATGATCATCATGTTGAGATAGAAGTGCCCCAAGGCTTTATTTATAACTATTAGATAGAGGAAGATTGACTTTCCTGGCATAAGAGGTAATAAAATAGGTGGATTTTTAGGATAGTCCTTCAATGTAAGAAAAGCTTTTTGGTATTCATCATCCCAAAGAAATGTGACACCTTTTTCATTAAGTGCATGAAGGGGTGACATTTGTCTACCAACTAAGATATGAAGCATCTAATAAATTATATCTTACCCTGCAAACTATGGAGTTACTTTAAATTGGTTGATGGTGTCATCTTTGTAATGGTTCATACTTGTGTTGGATCAACTTCTATGCCCCTATGATACATAATGAGTCCAAGTAATTTTCATGAAGTAAATCCAAAAACACATTTATTAGGGTTGAACATAACTTTGTATTCATGTAATCTCTCAAATATCCTCATTAGTGCTACTAGATGGTTGGCCTTGGTCTCTGATTTACCTATAATGTCATCAATGTAGTCTAGAATGTCATTAATGTCATCATGGCTCTTTGGTAGGTGGCCCCAACATTTTTAAGACCAAATGGCATAACCTAATAACAAAATGTTCCCCACAAAGTGGTAAAATCTATTTTGTGTTAGTCTTCTAGCATAATTTGGATCTGATTGTAGCCTAAGAATCTATCCATTAGTGAAGGCATTTCATAAGCTGCTATGAAGTCAAAAATCATATCAATGTTTGGTAGAGGAAAATCATCTTTGGGGTAGGCTTTATTAATGTATTTGACATTAGTATAGATTCTAATTTCTTTTAGATTTTTACTAATTAGTACCACATTCAAGATCCACTTTGAGTAGTCAATTAGTTTAATACATCTCATTTCTAAAATCTTTTCAATTCTTTTTTCACTAATACAATAATGTGAGGATACAACTTGCATAGTTTTTGTTTTATAATTTTAGCATCAAGATGTACCATAAGGTAGTGTACAACCAAGATGGGGTCCAAAATAGGCATGTTAGAGTTGGCCCATGAAAATATATCAACAAATTTCTTCAGCAGGGATGTAAATACTTCATGTTCCTCAGTGAGGTATGTGCCTAATTTGATTTTTTTAAGGTCATCTAGAGTCCTGATGTTAAATATATTGTGTTTTCCACTTGAAGGGTCAAACCATATTCTAGAATAGTTGGTAAAGATTGAAGTTGTCATACAATATTAGAGTCATCTATTAGGGTTGGGTTTTCAAATTATCTTAGGCATGATGAATTTTAATCCCCCAAGGGTAGGGATGTCCATGTGACAAATATATTTGGAAACTCTTGGATGACTTGATTGAAAGCCTATTTCTCTTTCAGACTAAACTTGGACCCATATATAAGTTTGTCATTGGTGGTCTCCTAAGATATGTTTGAGTAAGGTTGAATACCCCTATCTAATGGTGCCTAAAACAAGTTTTCACCACTAGACTAGCCTTTCTCTTTACTATTTCTTTGGTCTAAAAGTGCCTCAAAGAGGTTTTAACTTTGGGATCTCAATGTTTTATTTAGTTATTTTTGGCTAAGGGTGTCCACCCATTTTTTGAAATAGGATGTAGGATCTAGTTTGATTGAGAACCCTTATTTTTGATCTCCTAATGGGACATTATCTCTAAGGCCTAGAAAATTGTAAAAGGTTTTATCATTCTAAAACTCATCAACTAGCAGTATTTATTCTTATTGGCCCTAGTCTATAATTTAAGGATAATATAATAGAAGTAGACTATGAAAACTAACTAGTCAAAGGGTACAAATGGTACTAGTGTCAAACAAATTGGTATTGGCTAGGTCATCAAAATGATTATGATCAGAGTCTAATTCATTATTGGCATCATCATTACTAGTCATTGACAATGGAACTCGAATAAGATATATGGAGTCACCCTAGGTGGTTTAAATCCAAAACCATATGTTCCTTTATACCGAGTGGTAGAAATTGGCTTAAGCAAACCTTGTTGATTTAGCCCAAGGCCTTCTCCTTTATAGGCATGCCTCTCCATGATTCTATTTAAAATAAGATACTTGGAATTTAGGGAATAATCAACCATTTTTTCATTATATATCCATGATTCATCATATGCAAGTAGTTCTTATTCTTAGCTAGAGGCTAATATGAAAGTG
This sequence comes from Torreya grandis, assembly GCA_037957365.1. NCBI lineage: Eukaryota > Viridiplantae > Streptophyta > Pinopsida > Cupressales > Taxaceae > Torreya > Torreya grandis. The sequence continues at coordinate 421,427 of JARHVA010005327.1, forward strand.
ATAGGTGCTAGACTATATAGTTTGGATTTGCATCGAAGGTCTACCCAAAACCATATTATATGATAAATTAAGGTCTAACACATGGCATAGAGTATCATGGGTCAAGAGTCCAATGATAACTAGAAATCTGATTGTGCCTTGTCTTTCCCATTCTTCATTGTCATAAGTTTTAATTGTGATCATCTCTAGCTATAAGTTAGTTATCATGTATCCAAGGATCTTGATGAGATTTATAGACATAATATTGAGGCTTGATCCATTGCCTATGAGGACATGTTTCACTTTGTGCTACATTATGATAACTTCTATGTATAATGTATTATTATGCAAAGGGCCAAGGGATGACATATCACTTTAATCAAAGTTTAATTGTTGGCCTAGAGCTAGGTGTCCAACTGAATCTTGAAATTTTTTAGGAGATATGTCATTAGGAACTTGAGATTGGTTAAGGAACTTTGTTAAGTTGTTTTTATGGATTGTAGACATATATAAAAAATCCAAAATGGAGATTTGTGTGGCTATCTTCTATAATTATTTCATGATATCAAATGTCTTTCCTTAGATAGCAATAAATGGCTTTTTCTTAGCTAGAATGTTTGGTTGGATGGGTGAATTAGAAGATGGTTATGGGATTGGTATGATAATATTCAATAATCAAGTTGTAATTATATAATTGGTATTAGATACAAGAACGTTGTTGATAGCAAATGATGGTGGGGGGGACTAAATAGGATACATCTTAGTTATGAGTGCACTTGTGTGTGGTCATGGGCCTATGATGAGTTATCGATATGGGTTTGAAAAGTGGGAATACCTACTTACTAGTTTGCCTATATGCAATCCCAAGTTAAGGAAGGATCATCAACATGAGTTAGTAGATTTTTAATGATTAGTAACAATATTGTCTAATTGGTACTTGCTTTCAAATTGATGGAAATGTGTTAATGTGATCTCCTGTAGTATAACCTACAACCTTGTTGTAGTCATGTGCTACTGCATGGTAGGTCTATTGGTTATTAGCATCATTATGGCCTTGGTTTTGTCCTTTTGTTTTATATTATTGGTTTTGCTACTAATTCTATTTGTTATACCTTGGCTATTGGTATTATCTTTGTTATTTTATTGGCCATTGCTTTTACTTGTTTTTATGTTGTGGAAAGGGGTTTTGATAAATCCTAAGGTTCTAATTAGATGTGGAATCTCCACGGTCCAATGTGATCTCTACATTATCTAAAATATTCTCGATCAAATGTTTAATTTGCACACAATGTCACAAATTATGACCATTAAACTAATGCTACTCATAAAATTCATTTGGTCAGTACCAATTAAGATAGTCAATGTCCTCAAGATGGTGTTTTATTATAGGTTAACTAATTAGGTTAGTTATGGCAAGCTTGCAAAACATAGATTCAATGGGTTCTCTAAGATCACTAAAGATGTTATGAGTAGGCATATTTCTCTTTGGTGGAGGTTTTTGTAATGGGAAAGGTTGTTGCATTTGTTATGCTAGTCTAGGTTATTAAGCTTGTTGCATTTGCTTAATGGGTTGTTGGTGAGGAGTAATTTGCATGTGCAGTGTAGGTTGAGTAGAAGGTGTTTACGCTATATGGACATGTTGTGACTCGATTACTCCATTCCCCAAAAAATTATTATTATGATGGAATTACTTATGTTTATCATAATTATTAGCTTGAGTTGGTTGTAATGTTTGTACTTGGACTTGGTTTTGATTTTGGAAGTTGTTTTGGTTTTCTTTCTAGGTCTGATTTGATGAGGCAAGTTTAATTATCCCTTTCTTAATAAGATCTCATTTTATTAGTAAAACTTTATCAATGATATCCTTAAAGGTATGTGTACACTACAACTCTAAATAGTAATATATCTTATTATGTAGATTTTTAGTAAACACAATGGCCAATTATTTTTCTAGTAGACTATGACAGAATCATCTTGTAAGGTCTCTCCATCATTACAAATAATATATGAAGATTTCATAAACATTTTATTTGACTTACATCAAATCTACCAACAAAATCTCATGCTCAAGATTGTAGGATAAGTGTTTCACAAACTTGTCTAAAAGATCATCAAAATTATATACTAAATTCTTTGGTAATTTTAGGAACCATTATAATGCTTTTCCTCTTAGGCTCCTTAGAAATAATAGTAAAAAGTATATGTCACTATATGCCACTAGCTAGCATGTAACAAATAATTCTATCAAATGGGCCTTGGGGTCACCTTTCAACTTGTATTTGTCAAATTTTGGTGGTTTGTACCCTAAAGAAATGGTATTTGCAAGTACTCCATGTTGAAAGGGTAAAAACACATCTCATCAAACTTGAACTTCTTGGTTGTTTCCTAGCTTGGATGGTAGCAATTTCATCCTTCATTTGTTGTAGATTTTGGACTAGGAAACCGATGGGAACATTGGCTTGAAGTGGAGGCATGGTTTGTTTTTAAATGTTGGTTTAGTTAGGGAATGTACCAAGAATATCAATACATATATTTGTGTGTAATTATTGAAATTTCATGCATTTTGGTATGATATTTTAGTTGGGATAAGGTATATCGGCCTGGCTTTGGGAAAATTGTAGCTAAGATGGAGGGATATGGTTGTATTATACCTATTAAGGTTAAATAGGGACATGCTTCTAATATTTAAACCTTGTTGATTAAGGGTAACTTGTGAACTAAAACCTTATATTGAACATGTGGCACATTTGGTATGAAAGGCAAGTATTACTTATTTGGTACTTGTGTAAGAATAGAACCTCTTGGTTACAAGAATCCATATTGGGAAGTATATGCATGTTAGACATTTAGTATTTATTGATAACCAATAATTTTATGTTATTGATTAGACATCATTTGGTTTTATATTGGCATGTTAGTTTATGACTAAAGAAGTATGTTAATCATCACGTAGCAAGGTAGAACATTGGTTACTTCCTATTAAGGTGGCAAGATGTTTTACCTCTACTACATGGGTATGTTGGACTATGTCTATTGTTGTGGTATGTTAATCATCACCTATTTGGGTGGAGTAACATTTATCACATTTGGTTAAGACATGACACTATTCATTGCTTGAATACTTAATCATTATAGTTATGTGCTAGAAGAAGCAGCTGGTTGAGTATTAGAGGTAGTTATTTAAGGTTTGGAGGTAGAAGTTCCCCCCCTACATTTTTAAACCACTCATGGTGTTGACTAAAGGCACATTTTATTTTTGACTATGTGTTTATGTGTTCATACCACGTTGGTCTAGATTGGACATTGCTTGCATGTTATCCACTATGTTTGGCTCATTGTTCTACATAAAAGTAGAAGGCACCTCTTCAATAGTTATGGTATTGAACATGTTTTCTACCAAAGTAATTTACACAAATGGGTCTATAACTTGATTTATTGGCCTATAAATTTAATTAAAACTCATATTAAAGGAGCTAATTCAATAAGAGGAGCACTTAACAAGGTCATATTATTGAATTTATATACTAAGTTTAGATATGTTTGGTATGTTGTCTACATCTATATGAAATGATCCTATAGGAGGCCTTTTCCTATGACAATCATACGAGTGTCCTGATATGACATCAACACAATAGTATAAGGGTTTCTAGAAGAGGCATGTTCACTATTTTGATTACAAGGCATGTTATAAGGCCCTCTTACAATGCTTGGAAAATTTTCATGGGGAAATTCTATCAAAAAACTTAGCCCCCACCTATGTGGCTCTAATTAAGACTTCATCCTTATTCATAATAAAGTGATGATCAAACAAATATGGGTCATACGCTGATGGCATTATAACATATTAATGTTTCTATTTGATGTGTTCTACAATTATAGGTGTGTTATCCAAGTATTGGGCCATATATTCTTGGTCTAGATATATGTATGGAGGCATGTTGAACAAATAATGGGCCAAAGGGTCTTTGATTTTTTCCCCTAATTGAGTGGTGTAAGGTGGATAAGTATCTATCTCACAAACAACATCATCTCCACAAGGGCCTTGAATAAAGTCTTCTTGTGTAATATCATTTCCATATACTAGATTATACATGACACCACTAAGTGTATAGTGAGACATGGTCAAATCAATGGTGAATGCTTCATGAAAAAAGTGTTAGAGTAATATAAACTGTAAAAAAGATTAAAGGTTCAAAATCTATATAACTTGGTCAAGGGGATGGAGTTGTATCTCAAATATTGTTTATGACAAAACTTGGTATAAAATAGTATAATGTCAAATATCTAACATTAAATGTGTCACACAAATACGACAAGTTGATGAACTATGAATGAAATTCCAAAATCTAGCTCCAAAATGTTCTAAATAGGTCTAATATAGGAAAATAAAGTTTGATAGGTTTTTTGGCCAAATGCATCATCAAAATCTAGGCTCCAACAGGCATGTGTTAAGACTTTTGGCAAAATGGAATTTAAAAATCTGGACTTAAAACAAAGGGGTATCTAATCCAAAAAAATTGTAACACTTTGGCATTAACTAAGAACTTGATTTCAAACATAAACTTGATCAAATTGGCATGAGGCATGAAATAAAAGGCACTTGGGGATAGACTATTTTCTCCCAAACAATGGTACAAATAAATAGTTTTTGAATTTGGGTAAAGAATAGCCTAAGTTACTCGACCCAAAAGAGAAATATCAATGTCTAAGCCCCAATTATGTAAGGCCTAAACATAAATCAATCAATGTTTAGATCCAAACTTGTAAAAGTTAATTAGAAACTTAACTTAGGACAGCGAGGCTTTTTGAACAAACAAGATAGACAAATTTGAGTGGCATAACGACACTAGATAAAGACCACAAAGGCATACATGGTTTAAATGTGAAATTTGGACATAAGACAAGTCTATGAAAAAATTTGAGTAGTGTAATGGCATTATTTCTCTCTAAATATATAAACAATGGTTTCTTTCAAAGACTCCAAAGCACAAACTAGAAATGATTTGGGTAACGTAACATTACCTATTTAAATCATGTGACACACACAACATTTTTGACACAAAAAGTCTAAGCTAAAAGTATAATGTGAAATGGAAAGCATAATATCTCCTCACACAATAGAGTAGTGTGGACAAATAACTCATTTAAACATGGCATAAAAAATAAAATTTTAGGCTCAAAGACTAAGCAATAAAGGAAAAAATAAAAAAATACAACTAAGTAAATCATCCTAAGCCCTAAATTGGTAAGGATGGTCAAATGGGGTTGAATAAAACTATAGTTTTCAGACATATATATTGATCTTAAGTGTGATTAACACTAGAGAAGCATCATGTTAATTGAGTTCATACCAATTAAATTACTATACAAGGGTCTATTCTTTTACATAATGATTCTATCCATGGACTAATTAGTGGAATCCCTTGGTTAACCAGACCTAATTCACATTTTTGTTATGAAAGGAGAGGTTAACTGCTCAACCCCCTAAATCTTGAAATATGTGTACCCTAATTTGTATACCCCATCATAAAGTACGGTTGAAATAATATTAGGAGATAAATCCCTAGGTTAATGCTTCCCTAAAGAACTCATGAAGAAGATATGAACTCCCCTTCACAAGAAAAGTTGCATGAAATAAATGAATAAGTAGAAAAAGTTTAGAGGTTGTTTTTAGATCACCCAAACCATACGGATTTTGGAGAGAGCCTAAATAACATTTTTTCCATGCCTTAGACTAATCACAAATTACAAGTGAAAAGGAAATTTTGGTCACCCAATTTCCCTATAAGGGATGGGGGAGAGCATACACACACTCTTCATTTTGCATAAATAAACAAATAATAAATAAACACTTTCAAGAATTGGCAATCTAAATGAGTGTCAATTTAATTCACCAAATGAAATTTTCAACAAATTTCTTTGGTCCCCTTGGCTTAAATTGAAATACTTGTAATAATTTTCACAAAACAACTTAAGAAAAAAAGTCTATGTTCATTTAAGCACTTAAATTGAAATATTAAGGATTTAACAAATTCATTATAGGCACCAATGTTGGGACCCTAATTTGACTAAGTATGGTTCTATGCCAAGTTGACTAACTTCTCGATGCAAGGCAATCACATTGCATGATTATTGTTTTATTTTTCACTAGCTAGAAGAATCAATGCACATCATATGCTAGCTAGAAGGTGATTAATTAACACTCATATTTTTAGGGCATATTTAGGAGTGGCTACATATGGTGAATGTAGCACAAGGGACACAATGTGTTTTGAGCCCATAAAATGATCAACAGAGAATCTACCTTAGTACCTAGCATGCACTCTCCACCCTAAAAAGAATATGATCTTGTGTGATATAAAATTGAGCTCAAACTAATGAGTAGATGGGTGTGAATTAAGGTAATGAAGCTCTGGATAAAATTGTTTTGAGTACAAAGACCACCATTAATATTATTACTAGCTTAGATGCTATGAAGGCTCCATTTATGTAATACCAAGCTCACATGTGATCTTCTAGGTAGATAAATGGTTTATCAAAGCATGTTCTCTGTATTATATACTTTATTTTTTATAAACTTTGATCAATGAAGAATGGCTATTATAAAACATAATGTTTTTTTTCTAATTATTTTTTGCCTTGATATTGAATTGTGAAATGAATGGAATAGTTATAATGGAATAGTTTCAATATTTGAATGTTGAGATTAAGTGAAGTTTTGGTTTAGAGAATTAATGATATCCCTATTTTCATTGATGATGTCACCATACTCTATTGAAATATCTTAATTATAGATAGAGTCATGTGCCCCACCTTTGGTATCATTTTTAGGAAGCATCAAGCTTAAGCATGAACCCTTGATTTCTTGTATCCCCTGAACCTGACTAGTGCCTCCATGATGCTAGACTTACTTCAATAAATACTTATACTCTTATGATGAGAATGAGTTCCATAAGTAGGCTCATGCCTATAAATCACTAGACTTATCCCAAAAAAAGATTGCACTAGTAAACCTACTAGAGCCTTAGTTAAAATGACCAAGTCCTATAAGTAATTAGTCATGCCATGACACAACTAGCCTAACATGGGCCCGAGTTATTTATTTATTGTGCTTTAGGTGAGAACATAAGGATTTTTCTTTATGTGAATTGATGTTAGCACATTTGAATGATAGATGTTGAGCACTATAGGAATATATTGAGTTTGTACCCAGTTGTAATGAGTCTAGAACTCACTTGGATAACCAGATAAAAACCTAAAACCTATGAATAAATGAATTAACCCCTGATTCTAAAACATTTTGGTTTCATTATTGGGACCCATGTTGAATTTTTTTATTGTGATGGTATTATATAATAATGCTCTAATTCTCCCTCAAGAACATCAAACACTAGATGCAACAGGTGGAAAATAGATTTACATTAAAGCATCCATGATATAAAGGACAAAATCCAAGGAAGTGGGTTGAGAACAACCTATATGATGCTCTTTATGAGATATTCTTTTGTGAACTACCTGAGCATGTGTAGTGATGGTTGGATGCCTATGTGACTCATAAAAGATGAATCTATGGATAGAACCTTGAGTGTACAAAGGATCATTTAGAGAAGATTGAGAACCTATATACCATTTGGACTATATCTATAGACAAATGGTGGCAAGGAACATTAAATAGTTACGTGCTTGATTTTATAGTGTTGACATATTCCTACCCTAAGGAAATAGACTATCAATTTTTATATGTGCCCAAAGGCACATTTATGAAAGAGTTAGATGAAAATATTAAGAAGTTGATGATGGATTTTGTCTTCAAAATTATGATAATGGAAGGCTAAAGTCCTTTCATGTATGAACAACACAATGAGAAAGAAGGAGATGTGTAGGTGAAGTGTAATGGAAGGGGAAGAACATATTAACACCTGAGAGCTTAGATTATAGAATTATAAAAATAAAAGGCATAGGTTGATAGAATATATAAAACTTGTAAGTGCCAAGAGAACCTATAGTGAGTAGGAAGGGCATGGGGAAGGATCTCTTAAATTATAGTAGTTCCATGAGGATAGAAATAATGAAGCTATAGATCAAGCTCAATAGCTACTAGGTGTAGAATGAGTACGTTCCTACAAAATTTGATAACTAAAAATGCATTAGAGGTACCTACCCCCTTTGAACCTACAATGTAAGCTCATGTATTGGATCTCCCATGTGAAGAAAGAAGAGTGGTAACTAACCCTATTATCTACATAGACTTTGACCATTTTTGTAGAATTAGAGTATAATTTTATGATTAAATAATTTATTCCTTATAAATATTTGAGTGAGGATACCTATAGAAGTTTGGGTGCTAGCTTGACAACACATAACATAAACACAAACATTATATTTTAGCTAATATCAGTTATGTAGACTAGGTAATATCTCACAAGAAGTGGCATCGTACCATACATGAGTAGTATAGTGCCTTCAATATCAATGGCACTAGTAGTAACAATGTGGCTAATGCCTAACCTAATAGCTAGAGGTATTATAAGACCACCACTAAGATAAGTAATTGGGGGGAAATTACCTCAAATTATATATACTCACCACATTAGATCTATTATGAGATGACCATACACTTGCCAAAGTATCATGGTGTGGAAAATGCCATAGAGCATGTGCTAAAATATGAACTATAATGAAATGTTTTGGGTATAACCCAATCAGAGTGCAAGGCAACCTAGTTCATGATAACTTTAATTGATTGCACCCATACCTATTATAGGAAATTTAACTCCAACCAAGATATGGTTGACTATGATACCTTGAAAGAAGCATTTTTAAAGGAATTTCACATACCAATGTTTGAACAACAATGCGTCACTACACATAAGGAGATTAACCAAGGACTTTTAGAGAACCTATGCCTATATGATGTAAGGTTCAATACTATCCTTTACAAGCTTATTTATGACATTCACCCCTCCTAGCATGTGTAATAATTCATTGGAGGATTTCTAATACCATTCAAAAGAGTGTTTTCCATGAAGAAATTCATAGACCCTCATGAAGTGCTTGAATCCATACTCAAAGCTAAGGTAGTTAGAAGCATAGATACTAGGATCAACCCATTCATGGAGGCATAGATTGTATTTATGGCTAGTTAACTCAAAAATTTAAATGCTAGTTCATCATAAGACACTTGAAGAGGATTATGGGGCATTGACTATGAGATAGAAGGTCATAATAAGAATAATTTCCCTCAAAAGAATGTGTGCACATTAATTATAATATATGAGGTATATTTTGAGTTACATGATGTTGACAACTACCCTTTAATATAATACATCAGTGAAGTTAACACAACCATCTATTTTTAATTATGTAATGCCTACACTTATACTATAATTGACTCTCATGCCTACACTTATACTATAATTGACTATCGAGTGATCAATGAGATACATGAAAACATGAAAAGAGGCATAAGGTAGGCCACTATAGTAGTTAGAGGGTAGGATAAACAAGGAAATGAAGTCTATGGCTAGTAGAATGTAGGCTATGTGATGAAAAGAGGTGTTATAGGGTGAGGTGGAGGGTATTGTGGAGGAATATTCTTGCCACGTTCATGTTACAAGTGCATCTTGATAGAGTATTATCAACATGACTTCCCTACACATCTAAGCTATTGGTATTATCAAGGAACATATAAGGTAAAGGAATGCCCTAAACTATATAATAAATTAACCCAAGGTAGGCCTAATGCAGATAGGGATATAGGAATGATCAAGCACAAGCCAAATGTAGAGAAGACTCCAAAAGTATCACCAACCCACATAGATATGATCAAAGTGTGAGAAACTACTCATAATGGATTCACCACTTATCCACCATTTATGTCAATGATGGAGTTATACTTGGAGTATGGGGAATAAAATTATACTAAATGCATCATATGGACTAAATCCAAAGCTACGCCTTACCCAGACCCTGTGTGCCAAAAATATGCCCTAAATCAAGTTATGAGTATTATCTAGAACCTATAAGGATAACTCCAATTGGTATGAGACCTAGAGCATAGGTTATTACCTCTCATAAGAAGTAATATATCTAAGAGTTAGAGATAAAATGGCTAATGGAGATCTTTCACCTCTTAAAAATGGAAAGAATATTGCCCCTATTGAAGAACTTTCTCTTTGAGCATGCAAGGCAAAAGCTAGTTTAATTTATCATGCCACAAATGGAGAGGGTATGAGAACTCAAGAATACATATAATGTAGAGTACAATAAATAAATAATTGTAAATGTCACCATTGATGGATGGTCTATATGTGAGTTCCTTGTGGACATAGGCACCAAGGTCAATATCTTGACCAAGAATGGATGAGAGAAGATGGGTAGGCCAACTTTGAGGTCTTCACCTCATGTGATTTTTATGGCTAACAAGACTCAAGTGTAACCATTTAGAATTTTGAAGAACACCATTGTAGATATCATGGGCATCAAGTTCCATATTAACTTTGAGGTGATCAAGTTGGCATAGAAAGATAATTATCTAGTGTTCCTAAGAAGGCCATGGTGTTATGAAAATAACGTAGATATGCACTTCAAGAGACACTACATGAAATTATAAATGGAAAGGAGAGGGTAGTGATTCCCCTCTCAACTGACTAAGGGCTCTCCTATGTAGAGAGTGTTGATATTAAAAATGACATCAACTATATATACAACATCACAACATAATTTTTTAAGACTCTTAACCCCAATAACCAAGGAGAGATTTCTTGGGAAGATGGATAATCAACCTTAGACATCACTAATTTTACTTATGACATATGGGTTAAATAACAATATGAAATAATTGGCCACAGGTGCCACTTAGTGAGTGAAAAAGTGCCAAAACTTATGAGGACTAGATAGATCCAAATTGATCACACTTTGAGAATATGGTTCCCTTACAGTTGGAAGAAGGGAAAGAGAGTGTTTCACCTAAACAATAGTAAAATTGAAGTGCTCCAAAGATATGAGGGGATTAAACCTATGAAAGAGTATGTCTATGACCTATAACCATGCATCCCAAAGGAGGTAGATAAGATGGGTACACTAGTGTATAATTTAAGGAGCATTATTACTCACTGGTGGGTAGTCTAAAGGCCTAGCTTACCTTATTGGCAATATGTGAAAGTAGCCATATGCACTAGGTTTTGGAAAAGAAATGAGAACCTAGACATCTTTTCCTAATAGGGTGATTCTAACCCTATAACACATATGATCTTTTGCAAAGAAACATTGATTGACTACAACACAAATGCCCCAAGGAACCTATGGGTGCATGCCTTATACATAACCTTGAATACATGGGTATGAGCATGGTACATTGTCAACAAGATACATATGAGACAAAAAATTGGGATGTACTTAAGGATTTATTTTTTTACACCTTCTCCTTTTCTTCACTAAACCTAAAATTTATTGATCCATTGCAATTAATTTTTAGGGTAGTGTTTGAAGACACTACAATCCTAGAGGAGTTCCTCAAAGTCATGTTTAGGGGAAAAGGAGTGGCACTCTTGAATTTATTTGAATAATAAAAATGTCATAGTGAATCTAATGAAGATTATTATGAAACATGAAAGGCATAAAATTAGATGAGATTAATAGGCAAAAATAAGCTAGCGATCTAAGTGGATGATAACAACCCCAATGGAGAAGATCATACTCATCTTTACATTGAAACAACTACAAGAACTATGCAAGTCAAGGACTAACATCATGCAAGGAATGAACCCTACCATGCAACACTAAAAAATACCAAGGCATAGATCAGCTTAGAATGGGAACTAAAGATGACTACTTTGGGTGTATATTAGTCTGACATAGAGCTAGAGCAAATTATGGATCTCTTAAATTAGTTCCAAGACTTGTTCCATTGAAATTATCAAGACATGAAGGGAACCCCCCATCCATCCCTTGGTAAAATGAGTATAAATATATTAGATGACGCAAGACCATTAAAAATTTTTGCTTATAAAATAAACCCCAATCTCTATGTGAAGGTCAAAATGGAGATTGATGGTATGCTAGCCACAAGCATAATCTACCCTATGCAAGAATATGAATGGGTGAGTCCCATGGTTATTAAAATAAATAATGATGGGCACATTTTCATGTGCATTGATTATAGAGTTTTTAATGTTGCTTTCATCACTGACCCCTTCCTGACTCTATTCATAAATGAAGTCTTAGATGGCATCGTAGGGTGTGAGATTTACACTTTCACTAATGGGTTCTCAGGATACCACCAAATCTAGATTGAAGAGGATGGAAATCCCAAAACAAACTTTATGATGAAATGGGGTTATTTTGAATACAATTAGATGTCCTTTGGATTTAATAATGCACCAACCATATTATCTAGATTGGTGATCACCATATTTAAGGACTTCATTCACAAGTTATTCCAAGTATATTTAGATGAATAGACTATGTATAGACTCATAAGGGACCATTATGAAAACTTTTACCTCATGTTTGAAAGGTGTCATTAGTTACAAATATCTTTTAACCTCAAGAAGTGCATCTTCATTACACCATTTGGCACCTTGCTCAGGCACATCATCTACAAAGATGGTATGTTCATCGATCTTATTGAGATTGAAATTATTATATAGATCCAAACCCATTCCACACAAAAATATTTTTGTGCCTTTCTTGGCCATTATGGCTACTATAGAAAGTTCATAAGGATATATGCAAAGATTACGATGCCACTAGAGGAAATCTTGCACAAGGATGGCACAAATTAACTAGTGCACTTATTTTAAAACTTCTAAATTAAATGAATACATTAAAAGTCCATTTCAACACATCTAGATTTAAATTAGTACCATTTCAGTGCAACCCAACAAAGCTAAGATGGATCATCCCATGATCATTCCAAGTAGGAAATTGACCCAAGTAGATCACAAATGTACCACTACTAAGCATGAGGTGTTGGCCATGCTTTATGCCCTATAAAAATTTAGGAAATAATTGTTGGAAACCCCATTAATCTTATTAAAAAATCATGAGGTGATTAAGTACCTTGTAAATAAGCCTATTCTCCATGGGTGTATTTTTAGATTGATAGTTATATTTCAGTAATTCTAGTTTTTAGTTGTCATGAATCCTGGAAAATATAACTCCAATCGAGATCATTTACCTCACATTGACTTTGGTGATGTAGTAATGTCTACTAAGAATGAAATTATAGATGCACAACTCTATATATTCCAACATGCTCCTAAGGACTAGTAGATATAGATGTTATTCTGATGTCTATATGTACACCCTAGACTATGACAACCAAATAAAAGAAATAGCTCATAGTTTGTGATGTCCCTTTTTAACTCATTATCAAGGAACTATATAAATTAATCTGAGATGAATTCATGTATTAATGTGTTTTATAATATGAAATTGACTCCATTTTATGTGAATCACATTAGGGGATAGCAGTAGGCCATTATGTTGGAGACACCATTCTGTGTAAGGTGTTACAATCAATCTTGTGGTGGTCAAGTCTATTCTAAGATGAAAAGCATTTTACCAAGGCATGTGACATATGATAGTGCATAGGGAATCCCAACTACCAAGATGAGATGCCCCTCATTCCTAATCTTACCCAGGTGCTATTTAAATAATATGCCATGGATTTTTATAGGACAATCACTCCTATAACAAGGCACATAAATGATAGATATATTCTAGTATCCATTTATTATTTCACAAAGTGGGCCAAGGTAGCACCAAAAAAAACATACATATCCACCATATCCATAAGATTCATATGGGAGAACATCATAAGTTATTATGTGTGCTCACTCAGTTTGACTAGTGACAGAAGCACACACTTCATCAATAAAAATATGCAGATTATGTTGATTGAGTACATGGTAGTACACCATAAGATAATTCCTTATAATCCACAATAAAATAGCATAGTTAAGGAATTCAAGAAGATACTATGGATGTGACTCATGAAAATATGTGATTTTGGTCACAAATATTGGGATGATCAAGTGTCAGTAGTATTATAGGCCTATTGCACTACCTAAAATCACCTAAACAAGGCTACAACATTTCCACTAGTGTTTGGCATAGAGATGGTTTTATTGATGGAGTTTATGGTTCTCTCATTATGCATTACATGTTTTGGTTGTTTGGATGAACAATAATATTTGAGCATAAGGCTGGAGAACTTGAAACTCTTAAAAGAGGTGCATGCCCAAGAAAGATGGAGTCAAAAAATAGAGAAGGCATGTTATAAGGTCTAACTTGACAAGAATATTAAGTGAAAAGTAATTTCTAAAGGAGTACTACTTTATGATTCTAAATACCTCAAGAACCCTGACAAGCTAAAAATTAGGTGGATGGGTCCTTATGATATCCACAGTATTTTGGATATAGGTGCATGTAAGATACACATGTTATTAGATGAAATTCTCCCTAGGAATTTCAATGGTAACTAACTAAATCCCTAAATAAATTTGGATGGCACTACACCATCAAATATTGGCTTCCCAATCACAAGTTAGTTGTGTTGTGCTAACTAGAATAATTTTTTTCATAAGTGAAATGTTTTCTTTTATTTTTTGTTGTTTTATGTTGTTAATCATATTTATTGAATAAGTGAGGCACTTCCAAGCCCAGAAGAGAACTAATATGGCGCTTGCATGCATAAATATAGTCAAGTGAGTTGAGCATATTTTCCTTCTAAGTGCCTGAGGTTAGATACCTAAGGTTTTAGATGTATGATTTTTTCCAAACTTGTACAAATTTGAGTACTAAGTCACAAAGGGAGGTACACAAGCTGCTAGTGCACAAAAGAAAGAAAGAATGTGCACCAGATGATCATACACAAGAGATAAATATAGGAGAGTAAAGTGATAGAGGACCAATATATGAATTTTTATGAGGTAGGATAGGATAAGGAAATAAATGATAGTGCAAGAAGTATTCTTAAAAGGAAGCATACCAAGAAAAGAAGAGATGGAATTGACAAGGTTGGAGTAAGTGCATGTGAAACACTGCACCCAAGTTTCCATAAGGAGGGTGAATTTTGTGCCAAGGTGAACAAATCATAGAAGGAAGATTATCTAGATAAGTTGGCATCCACTCAAAAGTAGGTAGGAAGTGACTATTTGAACTACATGTCACTTCAGTGAAAATATCATTTAGAAAAGTCAATACAATGATGATGGAGGCACAAAGATCTACATTGAATGTATAGGTGGCAATAGATTTTTTGGATTTCATGGGTTTTAATGAAGTTTAATAAATCCAAGCACCACCACACCATTACTCACTAGTAATTAAGATGATATCTAAAATTAAGGTATAAAGGAGTAAAAGGTCAATGAGAATAGGTTACAAACCTTAAGAAAAATTGAGCACCAAACCAAATTTTAAAGTGAGAAAGAGATACAATAGAGAGACCTGAACACCCACAAATGCAAAAAGAGAATGATTGAATAGAGAGTTAAATTGCATTCCCATTGAGATTGGAATAGAGGAGTGGGGGTAAAAATTGTGAGAAAATAGGATAGAAATCTTGAGTGATGCCAAGGCTATTATTAATAGTGAATGAATATCAAGAGCCAAAGTCATAGTCATAGACCTTAAAACTATGAATAAGTTCCAAGAACCATCAAAACTCTTAACACAATCAATACACTACACTTCAACGCTAGCCAATTCAGAATGGGAAAGAAACAAATGAGTTATAGTCTACCATAGGTATAAAAGGACACCAAAAGATAATGAATAATATAGGAGATAGCCTTTACAAAGAAAAATGCATAGCCAATTGAAGTAGTTAGTGTCACTAAGGTTAACCATGAGGCACTCACCAAAATGTCATACAAGAAAATGTAGTTTCCCCTAAAGGTCTTGATAGGGGAGACTTGGGTGTCTTTCATGCACACCTATTGATTTAAGTAATACAACCATCACACTCCAATCAATTCACACAAACTCAACTAGGACTCAATGGTTGACACATGGGTAAAGATAGAGGTAGGTGTAGCATTATTTAACATCTCCATTTGAGACAGGCTTGTGACCATTAGCACAACCTAGCTCTATGAGTTTCCATGTTTTAGTAAGCCATAGGAGTTCATGTAGTTCCTCCTCTTGTGCATCTATAGAGAGTGCTTCTACTTTTTAGGGAGGTGCATGTAAATATCAACACACCTAATCAAAACAATCACTAGGCTCATTGACTTATGCACAACCATCCACTAGATGATGGTAGTTTATGTAGAAGTAGATAGGGTCATGAAACTTATTAGGTATTATAAGGGAGGATTCACAATCCCAATAAATAATATAAAGGACCCTGGGATGAGGGCCACATCACACCTAGTGAGATCCAAGATTTTCCCTAATAGGAGATGGGTAAACATCATCAAGGCCTACTTATGCATCACTCACCACATGAAAAAGGGGTCAAGTTCAACATAGGAAAATTCATTATTGAAGAGATGATAAATAATTCACTTGAATGCCACAAGGCATGAGAGATCTTCAGGTGGGGGTCAATATTTAAATTACTAGTCATGGAAGAGATCAACATGGTTGATGGTGATAAAGATAACCTCTGTGTCTTCTTATTACACAAAGACTCCTAAACATTGAAATATTAGGACTTTACCTATCCACCCTCCTCCTAGAAATATAAAGCGTGAGTAATGATGTGTTGTGTAATATACATAGAGGCATTCAAGATAGAATGGTGTATCCTTGAGGAGCTTCCTAAAAACATGTTTGGAATAACAACATTTAACATCTATAATAGTTTTAAGTAGTGTACCTGGCACTTAAAGATGATAACTATTTAGGTTGACTCAAACTCCCTTACAAATTTTTTGTCAAGTATTTAAAGGATGTGTTAAAGATAATTCCCAATGTTTATCAACTAAACATCCTAGTGAAGGCCATGGATTTGGAAAGGAGTAGGTTGTGGTGCTAATATGTGCACTTATGAGGGAAAACCACAAAAGATGAGGAAGATGACTCCAATGCATAGACCTCCATCCCCTTCAAAGAGAATTCATTCTAGATCACATCTTTAATCTTTACTATGATATGAATCCATGAAAGAAGGTTGTAGATTCTAAGAAGGATGATGACCATCCCATCTATATTAGTGAAGAAGGGAAAATAGTACTAGTAATATAGAATAAGTCCCCTAGAAAAAGTGTGGAGAGACACTCAAATAAATTTAGGAGCACACCAAGCTGAGGATCACCTTTGGTAATGAAGCAACTTCTTCATCCCCAAAGAAAAAGTTCATGACCTTCATGCCAAGGACTTCTTATTATAGAAATGAGGATTAAAAAATAAGTCTAAGGGTCCCTTTGTGATACCAATAATAACCTTGGTATAAATGGAGGTAAAAGAGGCTTGTTGATAAAGAAGGGAGAAAGATATAGAGGAAGAGGAAGAGGGAAAAAAAGGCACAAAATTCTACATTATGAAAGAAGAAGAAGAGAGGAGCCCAACATCAAATAAGTTTAGAATGCCCTCCAAGGTAGAATTACTACCACACTTAAAGAGACACGGAAGCATCCTATCACCTCATCCAAAGATCCCTTAACATAACCTTTGTGAACTAAGGAAGAAAATAGAAGATTTTGGAAGAAAATGGGCTATAGTGAGGAAGAGATTGAGATGGCACTAGCATTGGAGAAAAAGATGAAGGCAATGAAGGAAGCCATCATGGCTTAGAATACATTGAGAGATTCAAGGATGATGAAGAGAAATCCAAGGAAGAGAAGGATAGGAAAATGAGGGTGTCCAATTAAGTAAAGGCCATAAAGAAAAGAAAAAGGAGGTTACCACAAGTACATAACCAACTAATAAAATGGTAGAGAAGGTGCCTAGTGCCCCTACCAGCAAACCTTGTAAAGCTACATAATAGGCATGCCCAAGTATTGAATGGTGATGTGAATAAAAATAAAAAGATGTTGGTGCCTTGGAAAATCAACAAATGGAGAACACTGAAGAGACCTAGAAAAAATAGGAGGAAGGTGAAGCTAGTACCAAAGGATAAGAAGAAGTGGATAAAAGGGATAAGTCCAAATAATAACACCTCAAATAATATGAATAATAAAACTCTAAGGAAAGCACCAAATAAATTGGTAGAGTCAATGAAGAGGAAGAAGAGAAAATAGAGCTAGCCATCATAGAAGAAGAAGGTGCAGAGTTGAGCCTCAAAGAGAAGATGTAAAAGGGGTAGACAAATGAATATTTTTACATGTTTGAATGCATGCCCCATGAAAACACAACATCGAATATGTTATAACATTTTCATTTATAGCTACATGCATGAACCTAACTTTGAGGCATCATAGAAGGCCATATTGGGCATAGATAAACCTAAATAAGGGAATGATTCCCTATCATAAATCCCCACACCATGAACCTAGTTAAGTCAATGAATGTACTCATTTGTATGGCCACTAAAGTCATTTTAAATAACATCATTAATGATGTTAGGGTGAAGAAATGGAATAAAATAACCTAAGATTATCAAGGAAGAAGTGCAGGCTATGAAGTTCAAATTACAGTAGTTAGCCAAGCACATAGAAATGGTTGAGCCATCTCTTTCAATTGAAATTGATACATCTAACCTCTCAGAGGTTGATAATATATGTGTGCTAGTGTATTAGATACTCCAAAGAATGAAACTAGATTTGGTGTAAGAATAAGAAGATCCCTATGCCACATTATAAACAAAGCTAGATGCCAAGCCCAAAGAGGTAGAGGACCTCTTCACAAAGCTATAATAAAGCACATATTTAGCCAACACCATCTTCATGAACTTTTCCAACCAAGAATAGTTCATTGATGCACACATCAAGCATGTAAAGGGGGATAATGAATATTTGATGGTGTAGGTGTACTTTGTAAGCAAGGTCAATACAATGAGCACACAAATAATGGGTAGGGTCAATGCACTAAACACACAAATAAAAGACCAAGAGCATAAACTAAAATTACTATTCCACACCTTACAAATGAAGGCCTATGAGTAAGGAGCAATCCTTGATAGAGGAGTGATGAAGGTCAAGGGAAATATTTTGGCCTTTAGGAAAGAACTAGAGAAGATAGACGTGTTGGTACTTAGCAACACCTCCATGGATATACATCACACCATTGAGTAAATCAAGCTCATTATAAAGAGAATTGAGGAATTCAGTGCTAAACTTAAGGAGAGTGCACTTGAGTTCTTTAAACTAAAGTATTTGATATCCTAGTTTGAGGGTAGACTAGTATTTTTGTATAAAGTAATGTTGGGCCCATAATTCAACTAAGTAGGCTTATATTACAACTTTACTAACATCTAAACACAATTCAATCACTTGGTGTGATTATTTTTTGATATTTATTGCACTAGCTAGAGGAATTGATGCACATCTTGTGTCAGTTGGCAAGTAGTTAAATAACACCTATATTTTTAGGGCATCTTCAAGAATGGCTAGATGTGGTAACCACATTGAAAAGGACACAAGGTGATGGAGCTATAAAAATGGTCAACAAAGGCTCTAGCTCAACACCTAGTGTGCACTCTCCACTTTAGAAATTAGATATTCCTATGTGCTATAAAACCAAGATCAAACCAATGAGTATATGGATGTGAATTAAGGCAATAAAGCTTTGGATAAATTGGTTTTGAGTGTAAATATGACCATTAATATTAGTACTAGCTTAGACACCATGAAGGATCCATTTATGTAAGCTCAAAATCACCTATGAGCCTTTAGGTAGATAAATGGTTTAGCAAAGTATGTTCTCTATCTTATATACTTTTTTTGTATGGACTTTGATAAATGAATAATGGTTGCTATAAAACATAATGTTTCTAGTTTAATTGTCTTTCACCTTGCTATTAAATTATGAATTGAATGGAATAGTTATAATGGCATAGTTTTAATATATGAATATTGGAATTAAGTGAATTTATAGTTTAAATATTTAATGGCATCCCTATGTTCATTGATGATTTCATCATGCTCTATTGAAATAACTTAAGTGTAGATATATTCATGCACCCTAGCTTTGTTATCCCTACTAGGAAGTGCTGATCATAAGCGTGAACCCCAGATTTAAAGTATCCCCTACACTTAACTAACACCTCCATGATTGTAAACTTACTTCAATAAAGGATTGTACCCTTATGATGAGAATGAGATCTCAAAGTAGGATTTCACTATAGATCACTGGACTTAGCCCAGAAAAGGCTTGCACCAGTAAACCCATCAGAGCCTTAGTTAAAATCACCAAGTCCTATAAGTAATGAGTTTCACCATGGTACAACTATCCCAATATGGGCCTAGGTTATTTTTATACTACACTTTAGGTGAGTGAATAAGGCTTGCACCTTATGTGAATTGATGTTAGTGAAATTATGTGATAGATGTTGAGTGTTATGGGAATATATTGAGTCTATGCCCAATTGTAATGAGTCTAAAATTGACTTAGACAACAAGATAAGTGCCTAAACCCCATGAATAAATGAATTGGACCCTGACTCTATAACAACCAAAATGAAGTGTTTGAGGCTTAGATATTCTAGATTTATTTTAAGTACTAAATTAAAATGTTCAATATGTAACAAATTCATTTGAGCACCAAAATGAAGTTGCAAGAATTAGCCAAATTCATTTTAAATACCCAAAATTATATGTTCATAAGTCTAAACATGTAAATTCATTCTCTATTCTCACTTAGGACTTGCAAAGGGTTAGAGAGTTTCTCCCTACATTGAAACACATTCAATTATGAGCAAACAAATTTTCAAAATATAGCTCTTATGTTTCCTATTTTTAAAAACATACAGATCAATGTTGGTTAATTCTAATCGATTTTAGTTACCGAGGAACCAATGCCAATCGGTGATAACCAATATCGATCAATAAATATCAAGATCAATTGCCTATCAACCCAAAGTTAAAACAAACAAGAAGTAAAAATGTTAGTTAGATCAAAATCTAATTAAAACTCCTTAAAACCTATAACAATGTGATTAGGCATAGACTTTAAAGGTCAAAGAAACCAAGAAATAACTAGTAGGAATGCTAAAAATATTTAAAATGAAAATTCTATAAGCCATTTTCCCCCTACACTCTAACCAATGTTGGTCTCCCAAAACTAAGCTCGATTAGGTAGAACCGATGATAGTTAGGAACAACTGATGTTGATTATGCATGACCAATGTCAGTCTCTATTTAGATTTGAGTTAGAAAAAAAGTTAAAAATATGGCCAAAACAAAGGTAAAACTCTAATTTTAAAGATATTCAAGCATTCATTTGAAAATTTATGAATTACATCTTGGTTTCCTTAGTACGTGGCATTCTTAGAGTCCCACTGGGCATGCCATTTGTGATCAAGGAATTCAAGAAGGGAGGTTAGATCACATGTTAGAACAAGTAATAAAGCTTGAATAAAAACACACTAACATGCCAATACTTACTTTCCTAGAGCATAATGAATAAAACTAATTTAAAACACAACTAAAATGTAAATAATGAAAAATTCTTTTCTTTACTTAAATGCTCTACAAGATTTTTTGTGTGCTTTGCTTGGTTTACTCTCAAAGAGTCTTTAGCAATGGAGCTTGGCTATCTCCTCTCATTGGTACCATGGATTATGGATTAATTTTGGCTTTGTCTTGTGATTTTAGAATTATAACACTATATATTTGAATCATGTATCAAAACCTACATTATAACTTTACTATGTTCAAGCTCTCCAAATGAAGAGTCAAATGCTTGTATTTATAGGTTTAGAAACTAACCCCAACATAAGGTGAGTTAGAGTGTAGTTTAAACATGGAATGGGTTCAAACATAATCTTAGTGAGTTAATTAACCCCATTGGATTTAAAAGGTTTCAAAACCTCATGATTTTCAATGAATAGGCATGGGTGAGATATTTGGAGATATTTTCAAAGGATTGACAACTCACAAAATGTAATCATGAAAACCTAGGATATTCTTGATTTTTTAATTTATTTTTATATAATTTCATTAATTTTTCGTGGATAATTTAACTAGGCATTTAATTTTATCTAGAATTTTAATTAATTATATTTAGGGTTTTCATATTTCTAAGATTTAATTTAATTTCATGTGTGCATTTACCCCACTTAATAGGTCTATAGGCTAAATTTCATGTTTTAATGCCACATGATGATTGGAGATGAATCTATGAGAGTTTTTTTTCTTATGGTAAGATACCCTAACTATGGATGCCTTAATGTGATCCTAAGTTTTGATGAATGTTTCAAAAGTAAAATTTTGATGTTTAGTGATTTTTAGGCTTAATTTTCAAAGGTTGGTAAGAATCAATTTGAAGTTCAATTGAATCCATTAATGGCCACTTTTAGGTGTCTACACTAAAATATGGGTCTAGACCATAAAGTCACCACTTATCTCTAAAACTCGATCGAGTGACCATCAATATCTCTAGATCAAATTCAAGGACCAATTAATGAACAAAATATAAGCAATTGCATTGAGTTGCTAAAAAAACATGAAACCATAAAATGAGAACATTGTATAATACACATGAAAAAATCATCCAACACACACTCCATAATAATATCTCACAAATAAAAATGTATAAATATGAGATTAAAATATGCAATCCTCCACAAAAGGGCCTAGAATAGGCATGTAACTCATATATCTAAAATAACCAATCAAAGAGTAACATCCACTAGCTAATGATAATGGAAAAGATTAGTTTCCTCTCTAAAAGTACACCTAATAAAGATGACTCAAGTGTAGGAATAATCCATGTGTGTAATAATAATCCAAATAAAATAATAAAATGAAATTAAATATCCTACACTAACACCCCCCAAGCACAATTACGTGTGTAGAATAAATGAGTCCCAAAAATAAGGCTTAATGAGGTACCCATATACAAAAAAATCACCCATAAATTAGAGAAAATGATAAATCCCATAGGAAATAATTCCCCCCTTGAAAAAAAAAAAGAGAAAAGAAGAAAAGAGGGATAAAAATTCCCACTAGAAGCTACAACTACCTGTAGCCACCTTGTATCCTGCACAAGAACTCTCCTGACTAGATTTGATTAATAGTAGATGTAGTGAAGAGTGGATTAGCTTAAAATAGTGAATTTGTGTACTAAGTGCTTGATGGATCTCAAATTAAGGTATGTTTCCTATACAAGGAACTATGTTCCACATGTATATTATATGGGCCGACTACTCCATGTAATAATGGTGCATCAAAAGTAAAAGAAAATAATAAATTTAGAATACCTTATAACTATGTGTTAGATTGTTTGATGTCTGATGAGTCATGAATCACTATACCTACTCCTTGTAATGTTTGAAGTGGAAAAAAATTAGGTAGATTAATAAATGACTCCTCAATGTATAGAAGGTGACAAGGAGATGGTGGAGGTGTGTCCCTATCACTACTATAGTCATAAATGCTAGAAAAGGAGTCATCATCTTTAAATATGTGCTTAGGATCACAAGTCTCATCAAGTATAGGTGAGTCTAATGAATAATAATTTGAAGGAGAGTCAGGGATAAATTGTGAGAAAGTATAAAATTGAGTCTAATGATCAACTACTCTCACTACCAATATATTATCATTGTGTAACTCTCTAAAATATACTAAATCTGGAGTGAACTCAACTCACATGCCCAAACCAAGGTAATTAATTTGGTAATTTTATAAGAGATTAGTTAAAATTTAGGTAATACTTAGAACATTATTGGATGTTACACACTCACTTCAATAGACCCTCTCCTAAAAACCTATGTATAAGTGTCCTCACCTAGCTAACTACATCTCACATGTTTCTAAGGAATAGAACTCTATTTATGAATAATCCATGTGATGTAATGCATCAAAGTCATTAACCCATGTAGGATTCATAGGTGCATTCACAATTAGGGACCTTCCTTTTACATTCTCTTTATTATTTCTTTTTCCTTTTCTTTACCATTACCATTTTCCTTAGAGGATTTTGGGTTTGATGAACGTAGTTTGATAGACTCATGAACACCTATATTATTATTCACAATAAGGCTAGTCAAGTGGTCAACATAATTTTTTAAACATTTTATTTCATCTTTCTTTCCTAATAAATACCCACATATGATCCTCTCTTGCTTAGGATTAACACTAGAAGAAGAGTTTTCATTATTTGATTTAGAGGTAGGGGGATTTTGATCTTTCTCTTGATCCTCTTTATTTTTTTTCTTTTCTTTGTTGTTTCAAGCCTTCCCTTTCCCATTCACAACAATTAGGGCTTGAGGTTTTGAGGACTTCATTGTACCCATTTATATCAACTTATCTTGCTTCCAAGCTAAGTTGGTAATATAAGTATCTAAATAAGGCATCTTCTATGTGGCTGTAAAAGCACTTTTTTGGGAATGAAAAATGGATACAAACATATAGTAATCTATACCCAATTTGGAGAGAGAAGATACAATAAATTGATCATATTTATTATCTATTCCATATTATTTCAACTATGACCACAAAGATTTAAATTTAGTAAAGAAATTTTGTAATGTATCAAAGTCACTAGGGCTCAAACTAATGAGCTCATTCTCCAATTCATGACCTTTCATCACATCCTACTTCCTAAAGATAATTTATAATGTGGTCTAAACTTTATTAGGTGTTTTAGTAGATTCTATGTGAAAGAGTAGACCAGGAGAGACAAAAATACACAATAATCCAAAGGATTTATCATAATGATTAAACCATTTAACTTTTTTTTCTTCTATAGTAGGTTCTTTCTTAATTCCTAGTACAAGTTGATGAAAACCTTTGAGATGTAAAATTATTTGTATTTTTTATTTCCATTCATGACAATTAAATGTTGTGAGAGTTTGAATTTGAATACATAGTGAGAAATTAAGTTGTAGTAGTAGTTGTTTTATAAAATAGATAATGTGAATAGAAAGAAAAGTGACTAAAACATAATACACCCGTTTCAATCCAAAATATTTAACCCCCCTCAAATTTTTCACTTTATAATTTATTGATTCTTAAAAAATAATTTTTTCCAAAGGAATAAACACAAAAAATCATACACTTTTGAATAAAATGGCACTCAACTTTGAGCTACCAATCAAAAGTTACAAGAGATTTAATTTTTTATATTTAATTGGTCTATTTTAATTAAATTTTACCAAATAAATTCCACTTGAATAAATAAATAGTTTTAACCACAAGTTTGAGGTAGGAATATTTGAACTAGAGACCTCTCTCAAAGTATTATAAAGTTTTAGCTAGCCACCCTACCACCCACATATGCATTATTAATGGAAAAAAATCCTTTTGAGGGTGATTTTAAAAAAAAAACATACTTTAAACAATTAAAAAAAAACTTTGATTTTAAAATTTTAGGGTAAAATTGATTTAGACTTAGTTGGAAGGAACCAGGTGCACTAAAATTATAGGAATGTTTTTGGTTGATGCTTGAATAACTCTGTAACATAAGAGTTGGTATATATGCATAGGAGTTTCAGGTCTACATGATTGAATAAAGGTCAACATGAAGATAAATAGTCTATTGGTGGGATGTCCCAAATAGGGTTAAACTAGGTCTACATACCACATCGTTAGATGATTGGGAAACTTCAAAGACGTTCTTATTATAGTTTGATAGCTTCAAAAACACTTCTAAATGCGTTGAAATAATAGATATGTGAACAACAAAGAGGCTTAGGATTTAAAAAATTAAACTAATAGAAATAAAAACTAGACAAGCATATATAAGATTGGATCTCTAATACCATGATAGAGAAACCACCAAGATATCGATATCAATGTAAACACTAGATCATGAACAAAAGATGAATTATATTGAGTTGTTGAAAGAGCATGAAGCCATAAAATCATAATATTATAGAAGACACATGAAAAAATAATCCAACACATGATACATATGAATATCTCACAAATCAATATGTACAAATATAAGAGTAAAATTTATAACTCCTCCACAAAGGGCCTAGAATAGGCATGTAACTCCTAAGTCTAAAATAACCTATCAAAGAGTAATATCCACTAGCCAATGATAATGGCCAAGAGTAACTCCCTATGTGAAAGTACACCTAAGCAAGCTAAATCAAGTGTATTATTAATCCATGTTTGTAGGAATAATAAAAATAACACACTAAAATACAAATAAATATCTTACATTACCAAAACCTTTATATGTGTGATGTCAAACCTTGATTATGTGTGTAAATCCAATAATCATCCTCCACCTTGAATCCCTATGTGTTATTTTGATGTCTATAAAAAAACCTAAAAAATTGTAATGGGTTGAGCTGACCTCAATCACCCTTGTTAATGATTGAATATTTCCTACATATTTGATACTCCAAGGATAAGAATCAAGACAAACGTAATTCTCCCAACTAGTGTGATTGTGAAAATTTTCTCATTCATTATATGAATGTAAATAATGATTTGGATTTGATACTTACCATTTTTTATTTCAATTTGATTTAATTTTATTTAAAATTGGCTTGTGACTACTCCTAGTTAATGGTTCACAATTTTGAATAATATTGAATATTTTCTCAATATATAGTAGTGTATAGATATGTACAAAATAATTGATAAGTCCCTATTAAATGAGGTCTTGATATATATATGTGTGTGTGTGCGTGTGCGTGTGCGTGTGCGTGTGCGTGTGCACTCACGCGCACACGCGCGCGCGCGCGCGCATGTGTGTGTGTGTGTGTGCGTGTGCGTACGTGCATGCGTGCGTGCGTGCGTGCATGCGTGCGTGCATGTGTGTGTGTGTGTGTGTGTGTGTGTGTGTGTGTGTGTGTGTGTGTGTGTGTGTGTGTGTGTGTGTGTGTGTGTGTGTGTGTGTGTGTGTGTGTGTGTGTGTGTGTGTGTGTGTGTGTGTGTGTGTGTGTGTGTGTGTGTGTGTGTGTGTGTGTGTGTGTGTGTGTGTGTAATGATTTAAATTAGGTAATTTCTCATGCCATTGACAAATTAGGTAGATAGGTAGACACTAATGAAAGGATTAATTTTAAAAATTAGTCATTGTTGGGAGAGGGTTAGTAACATCAAGCTCAAGGTAGTATTGACTAGTAATACTAACATAGTATGATGTTACGAATCCATGCACATGAAATTTAAACATAAGAATTTGGTAATGCCCATGCAAAATAGTATTTAGGTTTAAATTACATAGTGAGGCTTCTATAAATTGGAATAGTATTAAAAAGGGATCAAACTCATAAGGTATAATATAATTGTGAGTGAATGGTGGTTTAGGAACATAATTGTGTGTGAAAATCATGTATGGTAAATGTGTGTCAAGGTTGTCATTTTAAATTAATTTATAGTACATTTTGTTATCTAAAAATGACCCCTTTTATTATAGTAATGTAATTGATAGTGTAAAATGAAAATATACACCTAAGTGTGTACAAAACACTTTTTATTTGGTAAGAAGCTCCAATTGTGCAAGTTTATCAATAGAAAAAAATTAAAAAAAATGTGTTAGTCAATGTTCATAGATATAAATTTGTAATTTGTAATTTGAATTTTAAATTAAAAATTTTAAAAGATCATGGAAGGATTACACATGTGCAATGGTGAAAAACGTGTTTCCCTTGTACCTTGTTTGATATCATACTTCCTTCTTGAATACTTAGATAAATGTGCCTCTTTATTGAAGCATATGGATAGTTAGGGTGACTATGCCTCAATTTATGTAATTATGCAAGCCCTTGGGTTGGGATAGCAACATGCCTATACCCTCATAAATGTAAGAATAAGTATGTGATGTACTAAACCAAATAATTAATCATAAAATAAAGGAAAACCAAATGATGTGTTTTCTAGAAGTAATATTAAATCAACCACTACCAATAGCTTATATATTCTATTATATAGTTTCACTCAATTTTACTCAATTTCACTCCATATAAAACAAATTCATAATCAAAAGATAATGAATAGCATTCATGCCCCCGTCATGACCTTATATTTAATTGTATATTTTCTCTAAAATTTACTCATTGTATAATAAATTCATGATCTTAAGAGATTAAAAATAATTGTGCCCCCATCATGACCTCATTGTCAAAAAGTTTGAAGTGGAATGATAACCATTTTTCATTAAACTTCTAAATTATATTGTTGTGTATGTGCATGAATTAGTTTCATGCCTTGATTCTGAAAATGTGTATACATGCATGAACTAGTATTGTTTGCCTTGGATCTATACCAATTGAAATAGAATTTTATGCATCTATATAATAAATTTGAGAAAATGTATCTTAAATGTTTGTGCATTTGAAAACTTTTAATTCTTGCTCCTGTAAACATTTGTATATATTCCCATGAATACTCATCAAAGTGAGTATGAATATGTACTTAATTTTTAAATTAAGTGCATATACATGGCATATTCTCCATTTATTTGTATTTATATGTCATTATCTATCATGTAACTAAACTCATCTAATATATGAACCATTCTGAAGCTAAAATATGTATTTTGAACTAATTTTTTGTTAATAGAGGCTTATGTATCTATGACAAACCCATTGTAGTGCCCCCTTTTGAGATGTGCCATTTATGTTACTCATCTAAAAATAAGAGATAAATTTATCATTTCATGTATATATATAACATCATGTATAATCATTTAAACATGTGAAAAGCATGTCATTATAATAATGTATATATCAATCAAGAAATGTATGTAATATATGTAATATAAGGAATATAAGTGAAATGTATAGATAGATGTATCAATAAATAATGTGATATCAACCATCACTAAAAATATAACTAAATAAGACTATGCAATAAAAGTGCATGATATGTATCATGGCACCACTCAATCTAAGCATGCTCAACAAGCTCAAGAGTTAGTGTCACACATAACATTGAGGTCCACATAAAATGGACATGACAATATTTTAATAAATAAGTAAAAATTAAAAATACAAGGGACATAAAATTTTCATAAATAAGTGACATACATATGTCACATCAAACCAATCCAAGGACCACATGCAAGGGACATAAATATATTTCAAATAAGGGACATAAATATGTCACATTAAGTGAGGCCAAGGGATACACATAATAGATAATTAAAAATTATAATATCATGAAAGAGTGTAAAAAAATTAATGAAGAATTGACCAAGTAAATATTATTCTACCCATCCATATGTATCAATGTCACATCCTAGTGTAATCACATATCCATGTAACATTATTTAAGATATGAGTAACTAACAATACATGTGTAACCAATATAGATAGCTTAACATGGTAAAGAGGTAGTATAAATATATAAATTGTGATAGTGAAACCTATAAATTAAGATGGCCCTAGTATTTTCATGAACACTAGCCATAGGAAAGTCCAACATCTATATGTCCATGTGTAACCTATATGTCCTTCATTACACTCATATACCATGAAATGAATGTCTATATGAAAATAATATGTCATATACCAAACATGTGATATATAACATATGGAAATGGTATAATATAGTAATAATGTCATGCTCATGTCCTAATTTTTATTTTATAGAATGGTTTTAATTTTTTCAATTATTTGATTTTTAGTATTTTTGAAATATTTTAAACTTAGAAAGTGATAACCAAAGATATAAAATAGTGGGAGGATGGTGAATATCTCTATCTCATAAAGTGAGTGTCATCTAACATGAGATAACTTTATTAAATTTATGTGTATCAAAATTTGATTATAAATCACTTCTTATATGGCAATTGTCATGATCACAACTCATAATCTCATGTCTAATGGGTAACTCTAGAATGCCTAGGATTTTATGGCGTCTAATGTATAGTAGGCTAATGTATCACTAGTTGTGTTCATTTTAGAACGTGTTAAACTATTTTTAGTAATAGATAAGTATGTTATATAATATATTATGGTGTATGTGATCCTTGAATAATTCTCTGATATGATGGGCATTGAATAGTTGGTTGCCTAGAGGAATAAACTACTCTCTTATGAATTGGGTGTATAAAAATATATTTCATATATGTTACCATTAGCTCTATATATTGATCATGTATGTGGGTATCAACCAACTACAATGGTAGTTTGGGTGGAGGAGGAGATACCACTATTCATAAAGGGTACTCATTCATACATGAGTAACTATGAAAAACATGTTGTAGTGTATGTACTTGAGACATAAATGTGCATTATATATGGTATTGCAAGAATATTTTTCATCCAAAATCATCTTAACAATATTTTAATACCCTTTTACTTTATAAAACCAAGAATGGTGTCTATTATGGCAAAACCCACCTAAATAGGTAGCACTATGTTTTTTAGGGTATTTTTCTCTATCCATGGAATATTTAAATGTTCTTGATGTATCTTATATATCTTATTATGTGTATCCTAGGGAGTGAATAATTTTCATTATGCACACATTATTGACCCATTATTTATCATGATAGTATGTATGGGTTTCTCATTAATATAGAATCATATGCATGGTTCACAAAAATATGAATCATCATTGATAAACTTAGTGACATCAAAATGTAATCATAGGATGATATGGTGGGGTGTCAATAAGTGTACCAATAATCACATATTTTTGGTGATAATCATGGGTGAAGGATATATATTGTATGCATAGTCTACTTCTAAAATATCCTTAGTCTATTTCATATCATGATTGGGAAATGGATCACTAAATATTTTCAACTTATGTTTTCCATTACTTTTTAGCCCATATTCCTCTATAGCGATCCCTAACTCAATAGTATTTTAATCAATAAGATTTTATATTTTATGTCTTAATTTGAAGTATTTTTTATAAAATGTCCTCAAAATTTGATGATAGTCATATTATGAATTTTTATCATAGTTTTTTGCTATGTTATTTTTTATATAAAAGTCTTGTTGAGGAAGAATAGTGATAAGGTTAAAATAAAGTATCTTATGTAATAGGATATGAGGAGGTAATGGTAATCTTGAAT
This sequence comes from Torreya grandis, assembly GCA_037957365.1. Classification (NCBI taxonomy): domain Eukaryota; kingdom Viridiplantae; phylum Streptophyta; class Pinopsida; order Cupressales; family Taxaceae; genus Torreya; species Torreya grandis. The sequence goes on from JARHVA010005327.1 coordinate 452,447, forward strand.
ATTACCTCTTTGATGGATCTATCAATTTTAGTCAATTTATAGGTTATGATACCATACTAATTATAATATTTTTCTCTTTCTTGTTATCAATTAAGTTGACCTTGTATCTTGGTTTTCTTTGAAACTTTGTTGTTTAAGTATTTTTAGGAGTAAATTTATACCCAATTTTGTTCAAAATTATGATCTTAAATTTTTTGTCTCTTACTATGTGGCATACGTCATTGAATTATTTTATTTTCTTATAAATGATTAAATCATGTAGTGGTGTAAGTAGTATTTGATCAAATATATATATATATATATATATATATATATATATATATATAAAGCCATTATCGTCCATATCATTATTCATTTTAGCTATCATAGTCTTGTACTAAATTACATAATCATTTATTGACTCATTAGACCTTTTTATAAGTTTATCAATTTGTGCATAATATATTTTTCATCAATGTTGTTAGCAAAAAAAAATATAAATTTATCTACCAAAGTGTTGAATAAACCAACACAAAGAATATCATTTGATACTTCTCAAGAATATCATGGATAATAATTTTTTATTACATGTGTAATCTAAGAATGTTTCATAGAATGATCAAATGTGTTCTTCTAAATCTCCTTTACCTTAATATAGTGGAAGCTTAGGAGTTACAAAACCTATTTGATTATGAATCAAGGCATGTGAATCCATTGAATGAATATTACTAGATTCACCTTGATCTAATTTTAACACATTAGCATGTAGAGTTCTAACAGTCTATTTGAGGTAACATGTAGTAAGAAAGGTTAGTGGTGTAACATGCATATTCATCATAAGAGGTTTAAAATCTTCTCATGTAAGAATCGGTATGTAAATCTAATATAAACCTCAGTTTACCCCACACATTGGGTGGGTGTCACATATGTCAATATAGGTGTAGATATAGGAATAATATTAATAGCATAGGTGTGAACACTTGAAGTGAATGTATTATCTTGAAAATATGGATTGAAAATAGTAAAGGGCCTTTTTAGTTTGTTTGATATTTAGCAAGTTTATCTTCATGTGCGGCCTTAAATTTTAGGATAGATTTTACTACTTTATCCTCATATTTAGGATATTTATGGAGTTCTTAAGAAAAATGTAATGGTATGACTTGGTCAAAATATACCACATAGTTCAATGGGATCAATTCTATCTAGGTCCTTGTGATTATATGGATTATTATGGTCATTATGATTACCTTGATTATCATGTTCTATTTTAGACATGTCAACATAATATTCTATTTCCACATATTCATGAATAATTATATAATTATATAATGAAAATAAGAAGAAACATTAATTGTATCCATTTTATAATAAATTAAATAAATTTAGTTGTGATCTATATGGGTTCCACTTAATCTAACATTGTACCTTAGAGGGATAAGGGAACTAGCCTTGTTGGATGGCATAGAATCTAATAATTCAAGTATGCATAAGGATAGGACCAAAGGTGAAAATATTTCTTGTCTTTTATATGAGGAAATCAAAGAATATATCTAAAAACCAAGAAAAAATCTAAAACCCTAGAAAGATGAAACCCTAAGGGAAACTTAGAGTTTGAAATGTTTTAATAAATGTATAGGTTTACTAATATGTTTTACCCTAATTTGGTTATATAAACCCTAATAGGATAAAAATTATTATGTAATATATATTTATAGATACGGCATTCAAGAAAACATCTGAATGTAAAATATTGAAACTAATCTTAATAATCTAACAAGTGGTATATGCTAAATATAAAAAATACAATAAAGAGATTAGTACTTATCTTTATTGATTAAATGTCTGATTGTGACTGTAATCTAGAATTAGAAAATAGATTAAAGGAATCCTATTATTTATTAGGTTCTATAACTATTATTTTATTTTTTAAGGGTCAATTTCATCATATCTATGTCAATATTGATTGTTTGTACTAACCCACATTGGTCAATATTGACCTATGTCAGAATATTGGTTTGTAACTTATGGTCAAATCACCTTTATCTAAAAGTTATAAATGTGAAATTATAAACCTTGATGATATATTCAAATCCATAACTAATTTTCCTTCACTTTGAAATCATATGTGTGATTTTGATGGTTAAAAAACCTAAAAAACTAGTAATTTGTAATGGGTTGAGCTAACCCCAATCACCTACATTAATGATTGATTATTGCCTATGTATATGATATTCCAATGAGGTAAATCATGGAACATATAGCTCTCCCACATAGTTTGATTATTAAATTATGATATTTCACTCTATGGCTGAAATTAATTATTTGGTTTTGATACTTGATAATGATTACTTTGACTTGGATTTAATATGATTTAGACTTGGATTAGGCCAACTCCTAGTGACTGACTCACAATTTGGGAAGAGTATGGAAATTTTTTTCAATGTGCAGTAGTGTATAGATATGTACCAAATAATTTCCAATTACCTTATATATATATATATATATATATATATATATATATATATATATATATATATATATATATATATATATATGATTTAAAATGGGTGATTTATCAGGACACTAATATTCTAAGCAAATAGGTCAACCTTAAACAAAATTTTTATTTAAAGACTTATTCATTTCTAGGATAGGTTTAATAATCTTAGGCTCAGGTCAATGAGTTCCACAAATTTTTAGATATATATTTTCATGGAGATTTTGTTACTTATAAAAAAAAAAAAATGGATTCAATGGCTAAATTTTAGCCATGTAATAAAAATATGGAGGGTGGATAATTATTTTAGGAATTTAAAATTCCTAGAAAATCCTAGAAGGATATTAGTGTTCTTAGAAAAGCACTATCACACTTATATCATATTGGGTATATAGATAGAGATATATCTTCTAATACCAAATTTATTAATGGATTGAATGGGATATTCATAATTATATTGGTGAGATCACACTACCATTACAAGTTGGTCTAGTGCATGTGGCCACCAAGTTTACAATAGTACCTAGTGCAGGAGTCTTTGATATGTTATTGGGATGCCCTTTGAGTTAATATATTTTTGTTCCATCTATAATACACAGATGTTTGAGATACATTTTTACTAATTATTTTATCATAGTTCATGTTATTCCAAATAAATATAGTCTCCAACCAAAGATCATTTTTCTTACATAGTAGATTACATTTGAACAACCAAAATAGTTTAATATACTTAAAAAAATTAGAAGTAATTGGTATATTATCTAAGGAGACCTATCCTTGAAAGGCCACTAAATAGGAGATTCATCACATATTCTAATAAACCATTCTCTAATTTAACACATCTTATATCGGTACTACAAATAATTAATAGGGTTACATAAAGGACACCAACATAGAGTTCTTACACTCCATGATGGGTTATGAAAATTCTTAGAATCTATCATGATAAGAAACAAACGTAGAATATTATAGATCATTATTATGGCCATGACACTTATGTTTTATATTTATATGAGTTTTCAAATTCCAAGTTGAGACTAGATACTTCTTAGGGGAAAAATGATTTCCATTCATGAGAGGTAATCCTTCCTATGCTAGATACAAGACCCATTAATTTTGAGTCTCTTATAGGAGCCATTGGCTATTATGTTCCTTTTTTTATTTTCATATATTTAAAAATATAAAAAAATAGAATATTTCAAAAAGTTATAAAAATGAAGACCTATGAAAGCTTTGTTTAGTTATTTTACATTAGTTGTTTCATGTTTAGTATATGCAGTAGTTTTGTATAATCATTTTTATATAAAATATGCTTCACAAGTGTACATGAATGAGTTTTAGAACATGTATGTGTTCATTTATATATGTAATTATAGGTGGTAACACTATATTAGGACCAAAACTTTTACATAGACAAAATTGATCTATTTTAGAAAATAACACATTGTACTCTTATGTCATTCCAACAGACTTGTACTAGTGAGTACATGCTTTTTTTTCTAGATATAAACCAATTACATGCTCTATATATCTTATCTATATCAAATAAATTGCACTAAAGAAATATTTTGGCATGGTTTTTATCATTTATGATTACCCCTATTGTTCATTCTTCATTGCATTACATTACTTGATTATTTGTTCACTTACTTTCATAGTGATAGTTTACTGGATACTTGAGTTGTTGAATATAATAGTATTATAATTTGATAATGTTGATAAAATTTAATTGATAATGCATGATTTTCATGTTTTCTTCCTTGCTTCATGTTTTGTGTGTATTCATATTATTTGTATTCTAGACATTTTAACATATAATTGAGTATGCCTATAAGCCTTCAGTATGTGTTTTTATGTGTGTAAGTGATATTTGTACATGTCCCTTATATGTGTCCCCTTGGCCTTGTCATGTTATTTATGTGTGATATTTTTTTGTGTGTGTGTGTCACGGGTGTGACACTTTTTTTCTATGTTTACTTAGTCTTCAATTCCATGATGGATATTATGCATCTCCCTAGTTTTTTCATGTCATGATGGATATCATCCATCCTCTTTGAGTTATTTTAATAAATTTTAGTTATCTTTAGAATAGGCTAACTTATTTTCATGCCTAATTACTAACATATATCTTGAAAATGTCACTATATATGCTTGTTTATACATGCATACTTTATCACTATGTTAGTTTATATATGATGATACCATTATTTTCATTATTATCATTAGTACTCAGATTTTACATCTCTCACATAACATTTTATTTTGATTTAATTTATTGTTTAGGATTTATTAGAATAAAAATGAATAAGATGTGGGTTGGCGAATTACTATTCAAAATATTCAATCAATTACACTTATCATTCATAAACCATTCATACATACATGTAGATCAATCAAAATACAAGTAATCATACATATGAATAAGAACACATCATATATGTGGGAAACCTTAAATGGGAATAAAAACTAATAATTTATGCAAATGGAATATATTATTATAAGACAAAAACCAAATTTAGTGAATCACTAACTCCACATGGAGCACTAACCCCAACTAGCCAAGTACCCACTTGACTAGGCTTTATAAAGCACCCACTTACAAGGAGGCACCAACCCCCTAGATGACTTAACACCCAATTAATTATTTGATTTTTTTATTACCTTTATAAAAATATATTTCTTAACTAACTTATGATGACCATATCTTCAGATCTTCGCATTCTTATCCCTCTCAAACTATCTTCTAGGCCTCTTTGCTCAACTAGGTCTCTTTAAGATTGATTAGGTCATATGACCTTGATATTCATACCTAGAAATCATATTATATATTCATGAAAAATACTCTACACTCATATTATGGTCTATATACCTTATTCCACTCAATAATATTGTATCTCATTCAATCTTTTTTTCAATCCATTAACTAAGTAATTAGTCCTAAAAGGCCTTGTTTTTATACAAGCCTCTTGCTCATATACCTATTGGTCAGCCACACATACTTGACCACTTATATTTTATACAAAATAATATTTAGGAAAATTTAAAATTAATAATCAATCATTACATTAGGTCATCCATTTCTCAAATAGACCAAATCCTTCTTTAGGTCTCATGGAGACCTAATTTCATTAAGCCTACTTTAGAACATGTTACACTTTACCTTTATTGTAACACTTTAATATTAAAAAAATGGTAGTAAAATGTAATATAAAAATAATATAGGCCTTATACAACATACTATGATCACCATGACACTTTTTAAGTTCAACCATGACTTGAAACAATCTATTAGCACTATTCACATTAGGGCTTTGAACACACAATTTTTTGTCTTGAACAACTAAATGTAACACATAATTTATAAACAAAAACATGAAAAAAAAATTTATATAAAATGTACATGAACTAAAAAATATCACATATGCATTAGATACTTCTATTCAAATCATAGAGCCTCTTAAACATCTCTACAACTCACTCACTTAGAACTACCAGTTTTCCTCAAAGACTAGTCATGGTGACTTAGACCTCCAATACCTATATAGAAATTTTAAATGAATTATTATGAATTTATATGATCATATAACATATCTATACAATATTAAAGTATAAAAATCATATGTTCTAGTGGAAACTATTGGTATTATAGACCAATTTGTTGACCTCACTACACACATACCTCACTGAGCCAAACAAGCCATTTTAGCTTCATCATTTTCACCACTATGAATTAATTAAAAGATTTATACCATGAATAAATTTAAAAAAACATTAAAAATTAACATGTACATTCACTTTGTTTCATCATTCTATCATGATAACACATTTTAATTCTTCTCATTACTAGGGTTTTTCACTATTTACACTATTAGGCATGTTAGCGACTAGCTAACTTTGATGATAAATTTATACTAATTGAGGGAAATATCCTATCCATAAACATTAATGGAAATTAAACATGAGTATCTAAATTGTCCATCCATCCATTTTATTACTATGTCTAATGTAACTTTTGACTTCTTCAACAACTTCTTCAGAAATAAGCATGTAACTCAACATTTTCTCTCTCTTCTCTCTAAACAATACCACCTAGAGGTAATTGGGAGAGTAAAATGTAAGATATAATATCTTACCTAAGAAATTCAATCCATATTGATCACTTTTGAGTAACATCTTCAACATCAAGACTTTATTAGGGTTTTAAGAGGATTTAAACATGTTTCCATTCTTAAAGATCATTCATAAAGAATAACCCCTGAATCCAAAAAATAATGCCTATAATTTTTATCTAGTACCCTTACCCATATAAAATTAACTATTTAGGTTCTCATTTATAGGTTTGACAAGATGAGTATAATAAAATCCTTCTTGGGTTGAGAACCCTTATTTTTGGACACTCGAGAGACCTCCAAATAACTTTTATTACCTTATCCTTCAAAATATGACCTTAAAATACATGAAAAAAATTATAAAATATAAATAACCTCTAAAAATTCTTACATGATCTAAAAAACCTTAAAATTTGATCATGAATCTTCATTACTCCACACTCTTTGATCTTTAGACCTTGACCTGCAAGCCACATTAGGCATTAAAACTAACCTTCATGATTATTTTCATGCACTCTCCACATCACTTGCATACTCAATAAAAAAATCTCATGCTTAAACACTGCCATACATCCTTCGCATTCCTTGACAATAAATCATGATACCTCATTTGGCCAAGTAGAGTTTAGGAGTGGTCTAGATGCAGACTTGGTCTTAAGGTCCTACCCATGTAGGCTCACCCTGAGACTCTCATGAGTGATCCAATTCCTCACATACGTGATAAATAAATTTCATAAAACCACTCATTCTTGTGTGCACTCATCTAAAAAAAATACAATGCTTATACCTCCTCATAAAGTCTCTTCATGCCATGATTAGGCTTAGGCAACTTAAAGACATGTACCTTCATGTAATCATAAGGCATTAATTTATTTTAAACACTCTCTTTTTCCTCTAAATTATCTTTCATGAAAACATCCTTCAATTGAAACACCACATCAATTCCTCTTATCACATCAACACATTGTCAACTGGGCACACTCTTTCAATGACATCAAACTCATGCAAGATGCACCTTTGACATCTGACAATAATCAACAAGCTTCATAACTCACCTCAAAAGAGGAGGTATAAATAGTTTCTTGTCTTGGATACTAAGTTGTATAAACATCAAAAAAGTCAATAATTAATAGGATTTACACATTTTATCATGATCCATACTTAAATTTTACCCATATCATTTTTAGACAATGCTCCATTTAAAAAAAAACTAAGTCAAACATGTCCAAAATAGAGTGTTGTTATAACATGTATAAAATAATAATTTCCATCAATTCCTAAAATATCATGTAGTTTTAGACTAGTTGGGAGTAAGTGTTGGCAATTTGGCCTCCAAGGACAATTACCAACCCTTACAACCCAAAAAAAAAATTCATGGCACCCACCTAAGCCTCTACATGGTGATCTCCTACATGATGATGTATATTTTAGGAATCTAAGTTTTACCCTTTATAAGGAGAGGATTGTTCACATCCACCTCAAATCTAGGATAACATGGGAGTGGCCTATAGGCTATGGGTTAGGCCAAACATCTAGATTTTATGGGGCTATCTCCCCTAATTTTATCACTTGATCTCTCTCTAATTTTTAACTCTATTCGGATAAAAATGGAAGAGGTATTTCATAATTTAAACCTACTCTAAATTGGTTATGCACTAATATACTTACTCATCCACTCAAATTCAGACCCTTACCCATACTAATGGATAACTGAGACACCATCTTCAATGACTTCTAGGTAATTATATTTCATATAGAGGTCAATTTTAATGACTAAAATAAGAGGTTCATGAGAAGAATCCCTTATTCATGGCACTTACAATCTGATTTCCACTTCAAACTTCAGCTATCAATCTTAAAACACACTAGACAACCTGCTAAGAAATCTTGTTTATACCAAGGTGAAACTTGGACCTAAAAAGGGAATATCATACCAATATGAATATAAAAAAAATCATGAAAAAACTAAGTATATATCATGAAGAATATAAAAATTCTCTACTCCTCAGTCTAAGTAGGTGTATAAGTACAAGTACTAGCAGAGTTTCTTCATACTAGCCTGAGGGATACTATAAAGCATAAAAGCTTTTAATATATAGTATAAAAGGAGATAAAAAGAGGGTAATGTGGTGTGGAGGTGAGAGAAATAGGTCAAAAATGTCCAAGTTACACTCCATGTAGTTTTTACATCATTTACATAAACCTTCTTCAACTCTCCCATGTAAAGCTCTTCTTTATGGCTCCTTTTGGTATTAGAGTGAGGTGATAAGGATTGAGTTGTCAAGGGTTTGAACATGATAAAAATAGCCCATCACTTTTCCCAATGGTATTTATATGGCATACATGGGTGTGATTAAACCTCTCAAAAGGTGTTGAGTATCTTTTCTTTCAATAAATATCTATAATTTGGTTACTTCAATTGACTAGGTCGTCCTATTTATCCTTTATGTAGACTGGCAATTTGGAGATGAGTTTTAGAGGAATTTTTAAGAATATCCTTTAGAATTTTATGATTTTAAGATATTGATAAATTCACAAATCATCCCCTTCAAGGATTGGAATCATCTCAAATAGTTTTGTACCCTCTTTTATGTTTAAAATCCTATAAAAGTATGGATTTATGACACTTCCATACAGTGCCTATATAATAAATTCTTGTTGGTGGAGTCCTACCTAAGTTTAATTGACATTCCATGAGATTATTGTCATTATAGGGTTATAATATGTTAAAACATTAAGATTTCCAAGATTGGGTTTGCCTAGGGTTTTAGAGAGGTTTATGAATGCTTAAAAGTCTTAGTGATAGTTCATAGTGTATGGACATCCAAGTCTAGAACAAATTCCATGAATATATATTTTATTGACCTCCTTATATTTCATGAATATTTTAGGTTCATATGCAAAGGATGTGTGGAGATATGAATGTTGGAAGATGACACTAGGGTTGTTTATAAACCAATTCTGATTGCTTATTTTCTTAAGGTTTATTCATAAATATTAGCCCCCAATTACAAACCAATATTTCATGAATATTTATTCCATATGGGTACTTAAACATACCTAGGAAATTTTTACCTAAGCCTCATTGTGATGAAGTGGATGAGTACTTGAAGGTGGCTCTTGAGCTGGTTATGTACAGGGTTGAGTGTTTCAAGTAATGTTTTGAAGACTCTTTGACATTTTCATAATATTATGCACTTAAAACCTCCTTATCAGGTCTTAAAATTTTCCATACACCTCACATTGACCATATAACTTATTTCAAGAGCTTAAAGGTACCTTAATATGGAATTAGGGTCTATAAACAAGCTTGTATGATTATATACATTAGTTTATTTCCAAGGCACTTGATTGTATTTTTGAATGATAAACTCTTTTGGATGAGTCTTGAGGACTATACTATCATTTCATACTATTTTATAATCATTCATGGGATCCAACCTATTTTCAAGCCCTTTAAGACATCAATTCACCCATCTATCCCTCATACTGACTGTTATGGTTAAGGCTTGGTGTTTCAATATTTTTTTGCTTTGTCTAATGTGAATTAATTAACTACTAAAAATAAAGTATAAGTAGGGTTTTTAAGATTACTTGGAGATATGGACGGTTGGTTGAACACCATTGATCAATATTTATTGTGATAACTCCTCTTTGGTTGGGGAGGAATGACCTGTAATACACCACACTTAAACATAAAAATTGATTAAGAGATAGATGGGTGGGTTGCTTGCTTACAAACCAGTCCTAAGAAGTGGCACACATTCTCTAATGGATGCCAACCCATGTTTAAACATTCAAGTTTATTTTTAAAATGATATACAAAGATATATGGATATAACTAGACAATGTTAAAGATAATTAAATGAAAAGATTTATACGATCAAAATATGCATCCTATAATTCATTAGCAATGTCTATGTCTTGTTGAAATATGGCTAAAAGCTCATGAATATAGGTGAAGTCACGTATTTAAATCATAAGATAAATCCCTATCTCAAAAGCTATATCACTCTGATCTACAAAGAGAGGTTGAGGGACTATGAGAAGATTAAATATGCTAACTAAATCATGCACTAAACCAAGCAAGGTCATCTACATGAACAAAATAGTATTTTAGAAAATAAATAACAAATTTATAGAATGTTTTAAAGATGTAATAGGAATTAATGTTGATCCTATAGGATCGATGTTGATCTTATAAATATTATTAAATTTGTAAAATAAACTATAATAACACATTATATTTTTGATAAAATGATGAAAACAAAAATTAAAAAAATGGACAAAAATAGATATTTATAAATAGAACACAATTTTGATATAGAAAATAAGATATTTAAAAATACTTAATTAAATAGATAGGGATCGATGTTAATTCAACATAATTGACATCCATTCAGATGAATCGATATCGATTCTATGTAATAAAATTGAATACTGATTAAACTATAATAACAACCTAAAAAAATGATAAAATAAATAAAACCAAATGTCAAATGATGACTATTAGACATAGAAGATGATAGATATGAGAAATTGAACAAAAAAAATTACAATACTAACCTTTTTTGATTGAAAATAAAACATGACATGATGAGAGAAGAAACTTCAAAAAATCCTCTTGATGATGCTTTAAATGGATATTTTAAAAGATATCAGAGCTTTCACAATGTTTTTATGTGAAATACAGTGAGATTTTGGTAGAGTTTTGAAGGCAAAATCATAATCACCATCCTTTTGAGTAATGGAGGTTTGTTGGGTATTTATGGATTGAATCAATCGTAATCAATCGATGTCGATTATGGAGGATCGATGTCAATGTACCCAAAATGGGATGAGTCAAATGAAATGATATTCTAATGAGTTGGCATAGGGTAAAAATATGTTAAAACAACTTCCAAATTCATTTGAGTTGTTTTAACCATGGAACAAGGTTGGGTAAAAGGAGTAATAAGGACAAAAGGGAGGGAAAATTTAGATTTTATTTGATTTATTAGATTTTATGGTTTTGAGGGTAAAGTTAAAAAGAGGTAATTACTATTTGACCATAGTAATTAACTTATTAACCTAAGTGGTAAAATGGAAAAATGATGGTAAAGTGTAATTATATAAAATAATTACACATAGGGGGCATTATGACATAATGCTATATAAAATTAATACAAGGTGTTCAAATTTAGAATTTATATTTTACCCCTTTTTATAGAGTGCTATACAATGGTCTGCCATGAGACAAAATATTAAAAAAAACCTAATTCCCCAAGTTTTTGTGAGGAGGTTTCCCCCCTCAAACTGGGTGACAAGAAGTGAAATGTAACAAATGATAGGTTTGAGCAAGATGGAATGAAAAAATAAAATACATGAGACAATATGGACAAAATGAAATATATCTAAAGAATTATAAAAATATACAATGGAAAATGACAAATAAAGGCCACATTTTCATGAAATGAAATAAAAAGTAATGCAAGTAGTAAGGCTCAAAAGACTAGATCAAAAAGTGAAATGTCACAGCTAAAGCAAGTAAGCATATAAAAGGCAAATCAAGAGCACAAGAGATAGGAATAGTGAACCAAAACATACAGTGTGCATATGGTGTATGTGTACCTATAGGCAAATGTACTCAATATAAAAGGCACCCTTGGGATATTACATAGGGTAAGGTTACAAAAAATAATGGTATGCCAAAAGAGATTAGGGATTTGACAAGGGGCCAAAATCCACCAATCTAAAGGGTAATAAGAGGGATAAAATAGGAGAACTATGATTAAAAACAAGAAAATATGGGTCTAAAAGCAAATTGAAATTAGGAAAAATAATCTAAAATGCAAATACTAATCAAGCCAAGGGTATCAACATTGATTATAAGGAATCAATGATGATTAAAACAAATTGACATTGCTCGTAAATAATCAATGTTGATTGAAGATAATCGACATCGATCCGATAGAATGATGTTGATCTCAATAATGGATATGAATATCCTACCAATAAATAATAGGGTTCATTTAGCTATCAAGTTCACAAGAGTTTTATAAGCAAAAATTGATGTGTTGTTGATGTAGAGACACACAAATGAGGTGACTGAAGCTAGTGGGAGTAGACAATGATGATGATGAGTACACTACGAAGTAGGTGACACATTTTTTTATGTATTGTATATTATTAATACATTTTATGTTATTGGCATTTATAGCTTAAGAGAGGGATTAGGAGAGGAAAAGTAAGGGGAATAAGATAAGGGGAGAGTATATTAGGAATATAAAAGGGACAGGGGAGAAAAACTTAGCATTTTTCAAAAAGGAGAGATTGATATCAATCCATATAGATCGACCATGATCCAAAATAGATCGACGTGGATCCCTAAGGATCATCATTGATATAAAGGATCAATGCCAATTTATAAGGAGAAGGTGAAAAGGAAAGGAAAAGGATAAATTAACCAATAAAGGATTGCTTATTATAGGTTCATGAGTTCTTGACTATGAGGGATAGAGTCCCACCATTACTAGAGGAGCTATCAAAGTTACTAGATGATGAGGACTAGATGATATTAGAGGTGGTGGGCTTTAGAGGGATTTGATACTACCACCATATCCATCAATACATTGGCATGATAGTGGTGCTGCTAGAGTAGTGAGATTATACCACCAAAACTTGTTGGCTTCTTATAAGTGAGATGACTATTATGATTAAGGATATTTATTAGATCTTAAGGCTAACTATCTAAGGAGCTCTAGTGTACACTATGGATGAGGTTGTATGTGTGACAAAACTAGCATTACTATATGGGGAGGATGCTATAGATATTTTATTTATTACTAGAGGGTTCTCATTTTAGCCTATATTTAAGCAGGCACTGGTAGAGAGGCTAGTGCTAACCATGCTCATGTTGGCTCTGACCTATTATGTATTGCCTAATTCTCATAGAGGATGGTTACCATGGAGCTTCTCTTCAGTGATAGTAGATATGCTTGAGCACAGGATCATATTTTCTTAAGCACCCACATTACTAGGGTATATCTATAGGGAGTTATGGAGCTGGCATACTAGACATTGGCTAGAGATTTATATTACATTTGTGCTACACTAATAGGCCTATGAACACATTCAAGTGATTTTCCCTCTTAGGACTCTAGGGGTCAAGTTCAAAGATAGGGCATACATTGTAGGCTTCCTTTGATGGGATGATGACCTAGTCATACCATATTTAGATAGGGTAGTGCATGATCTAGCATACTATAAATAGCTTCTTAAGAGCCTTTAGATTAGACAGATTATTTGGAAACCATATCTACATTTTCTAGTATGGCCTAACATAAAGGTAGAGTTAAGGGATGTAGCTTAAGAGAGATTGGTATATAGGAAATGGATGGACTATATGGAGTTATTTTATATTGATAGGGTCTGCTACTAGTTTGGCTTGCTAAAAGATATACCATTATCCCCACACTAATATAAGTAAGAAGATATAGATCTAAAGTAGCTGGTACCTGACACCATAATCGTCTTGATGGGGGCATTAGAGGAGCCAAAAACATCAAATGTGGATGATGTAGGATATATAGATGACTATGACACTTGGTTTATGGGAGAGATGGTGAGGTGATATAATAGAGAAGTGAGGCCTCGATAGGAGGTGGCATAAGAGGTGTTATCATAGGATGAGCATACAGATGAGGCACTAGTATAGGATGCCCCAGGTCCAAATGAGCCCATAGATGAGGCATCTATATAAGATGCCCCAAGCTAGGGTGAGCAATGGATACCATAGGATAAGCTACAAAATTTATGGGATGAGTTTGATAGGGTTTTATGGTAGCAAGACCAAGCCATTCAGGAGATGAATAGCTCTAGGGCCAAGCTAGAGAAGATAAGAGATTTTGTGGCTAAGAAGCCAACTCAATATACTATACATCTGAGCCCTACACCCATAGATATAGTACCACTATATAGGTAAATGGATTTACTTATTGACCTAAAATACTATGAGAGGATTATATAGGATCAGTTACTAGAGGTACCTTAATTTTTAGCCTACATGGCCAGTTGTAGTAGATCTTGGAGGACCTCAAGTGGCACTATCAGTATAAGGATCATTATAGGAGGGAGAGGAAGAGATGATAGGGGAGATGATAGCTTTCATCTCAGCATGATAGAGTTTACCCAGTAGACATGCACATTATATGGGCCATGAGCCCTTTATTACATTTGTATAGACTTTTGAGATGCATATATATAGACCTATTTTATGTTTTATGGATGGATTATGCTTTATATTTAGAGATTCATTGATTATTATAATGGATGGATTATGATTTATTATTTTTAGAGATTCATTGATTATTTATAAGGATTATGACTAATTATTATGTTGTAAATTATGGATTTGATTATGGATTATGTAACACTAATGAGATGCAAATTATGGTTTATGCTTATGGATGTTATGTGATTAAAAATTGTATGTTCTTATGAACTATGGATTTATGTATTATTTGACATTATGATGGATAAATTAACCCCATATTGACAATAACCACAACCAAAAGGAAGATATTTCATCCACATGTTTATACATTATTCCCTCCTATGTGTTGGGTAAAAATAAAGTTTAAAGCCCTCACAAGATGTACCTGGTTAGGATGAGCATATAGATGAGGCACTAGTACAAGATCATCTACCAAAGGTACCTCAATTTATAACCTACATGGCTAGTTATAATATATATTTTAGGACCCCAATTGCCACTATCTGTACAAGGATCATTACAGGAGGGAGAAGATGAGATGATAGGGGAGATGACAGGAGAGTGAGAGCTTTCATCTCAATAGGATAGATTTTACCTAGTAGACATGCACATTATATGGGCCATGAGCCCTTTATTACATTTTTACATATTTTTGAGATGCATATATATAGACCTATTTTTATGTTTTATGGATGGATTATGCTTTATATTTAGAGATTCAATGATTATTTTGATGGATGGATTATGATTTATTATGTTTAGAGATTCATTGATTATTTAAATGGATTATGATTAATTATTATGTTGTAAATTATGGATTTGTTTATAGATTATGTAACATTAATGAGATGTAAATTATGGTTTATGCTTATGCATGTTATGTGATTAAAAATTGTGTGTTCTTATGAATTATGGATTTATGGATTATTTGACATTATGATGGATAAATTCCCCCCACATTAACCAAGATCACAACCAAAAGGAAGACCTTTAATCTACATGTGTGTGCATTAATCCCTCCTATGTGTTGGGTAATAATAGAGTTTCAAGCCCTCATAATATGCACCAAGTCAATATGAGCATATAGATGAGGCACCAACATAGGATGCCCTAGGTTAGGATGAGCCCATAGATGAGGCACCTATATAAGATGCCCTAGGATAAGGTGAGTAGTGGATTCTTACCTTCATGAAAATTACTTATGGTTTTGGATGACTTAGGATAGGGAGTAGGGGATTCTTACCTATATAGGATGGTTTTGGATGCCCCAAGATAGGGTGTGTAGAGGATTCTTACCTTCATGAAAATTACTTATGTGAGAGATGTGTGAGTTGAATATTATGTATAAGAGCTATTAACTTATAGGGTTTTCTTGTGTTGATTAAATCAAGTTGAGGAGTTATCTAAGCTTTGGTGCATCACCACAATGTATTTTTAGCTCACTTCTACTCATGTCTCCATGACAAAACGCTTATTTTTTTTTAAATAAGTATTTCTAGTAATGTTTTAAGACTAAAAGATGATCTTACATTAGTTGAACATAGTTTAGGTATGGATTGGACTTCTCCAAAGGTTCATCCAAAGGATCTAATGTCCCACACCTTGGGGATGTTCCCATAATTGTACCAAATTAAATAGTAGTCAAACAAGTGCAAGATACATAAGACAACACTTACTATGAAGAATATTATTGAATGTAGGCCACATGATGAACTATGCCTCATGAATATTATGCAATGAAACATCTATAAAATTAATCCTTACCAAAGACAAAGATCAAGAAGTAAAGACAAGAAAATTTATATTGTAATAATAATAATAATAATAATAATAATAATACACATGATTGGGTACATGGACCATTGTGTTTTCTGGTGCAAAACTAGTGACTAGAGAAGGTAGGACCTTTGAATATTCTTCTTCATTGATTAGATTAGGAATATAAAAGGGATAGGGGAGAACAAATTAGCATTTCTAAAAAAGGAGAGATCGACATTGATCCATATGGATTGGCCATGATCTAAAATATATCAACATCAATCCCTAAGGATTATCATAGATCTAAAAGGATTAGTGTTGATTAATAAGGAGAGGGTAAAAAGGAAATGAAAAGGATAAATTAAATAATAAAATATTTATTATGATAGGATCATATGTTAATAACTATGAGGGATAGAGTCCCAAAATTGTTAGAAGATCTATGGGAATTACTAGATGATGAGGACTAGATGCTCTTAGAGGTGGTGGGCTTTGGAAGGATCTGATACTACCACCATATCCACCAAGACATTGGCATGATAATGGCATTTATGGAGTGGTGGGATTATACAACCACCTTTTATCTTCTTATAGGTGAGATGACTATTATGACTGAGGATATTTATCAGATCCTAAGGATACATATCAAGGGAGCTCCAGTCTACATTGTGGAGGAGGTTAGACATGAGATAACACTCGGATGACTATATGGGAAGGATGTTACAAATATTTAATTTTTTATTAGAGGGTTCTCATTTTATCCCCTATTTGAATAGGCACTGGTAGAGAGGCTAGTGGTAACCATTCTCATGCTAGCTCTGACCTACTATGTGTTTCCTAACTCTAGTAGAGGATGGTTACCATGGAGATTCTCTTTAGTGATAGTAGATATGTTTGAGCACAAGACAATATTTTATTGGGCACCCACATTACTAGGGTAGATCTATAGGGATTTATGAAACTGGTGTGTAAGACACTTGCTAGGGATTGATATTACATTCATACTACATTATTATTCCTATTATCACATTTAATTTATTTACCCTCTTGGGACTCTGGGGTTCAGGATCAAAGATAGGGAATATAACACAATCTTCCTTTGATGGGATGATGATCTAGTCATACCATATTTAGATAGGGTAGTGCACAATATAGCATATTATAGATAGCTCTTTGAGAGACTTCAGATCAGAAAAATTATTTGGAGACCATATCTACATTTTCAAGCATGGCCTGACATAGAGGTAGAGTTGAGGGATGCAGCCCAAGAGATATGGGTATATGGGAAATGGATGTACCATAAGGAGTTATTTTATTTTGATAGGGTCCACCACTAGTTTAGCTTACTATAAGATATACCATTATCCCCACGCTTATATTAGTGGGAGGATATAGAGTTAGACTAGCCAACACTTAACACCATAGTCATTTAGATGGGGGCACTAGAGGAGCCAACAACAATAGATGATGATACAAGCTATACAGATGATTGTGCCACTTATTTTATGGAAGAGATGGAAAGATGATAACATAGAGCATTGAGACCTTGATAGGAGGTGGCACATGAGGCACCAACATAGGATGAGCATATAGATGAAGCACCGTCATAGGATACCCCAGGTTAGGATGAGCTCATAGATGAGGCACCTATATAAGATGCCCTAGGATAGGGTGATCAAGGGATTCATACATTCATGAAAATTACTTATGGTTTTAGATGCCCCAAGATAGGGAGTAGGGTATTCTTACCTGCATAGGATGGTTTTAGATGCCCCAAGATAGGGTGAGCAGAGGATTATTACCTTCATAAAAATTACTTATGTGAGATATGTGTTATTTGAATATTATGTATAAGAGTTATTAACCTGTAAGGTTGTCTTGTTTTGATTCATGCAAGTTGAGGAGTTATCTAAGCTTTAGTGTATCATGACAATGTATTTTTAGCTCACTCCTACTCCCCTTTTCATGATAAAAAGCTTTAAAATAACTATAAACAAGTCTTTCTAGTAATGTTTTAGGACTATAAGATGATCTTACATCAGTTGTACATAGTTTAGGTAGAGTCTAGCCTTCTCCAGAGGTTCATCCAAAGGATCTAAGGTTCCACAGCTTGGGGATTTTCCCATAATCATGCCAAATTAAATAGTGGTCAAATGAGTGTAAGATTCACATGACAACACTGACTATGAAGAATAATATTGAATGTAGGCCACATGTTGAACTATGCCTCATGCATAACATGCAATGAAACATATATAAAATTAGTCCTTACCAAAGATAAAGATCAAGAAGTAAAGACAAGAAAACTTATAATAATAATAATAATAATAATAATAATAATAATAATAATAATAATAATAATAATAATAATAATAATAATAATAATAATAATAATAATACACATGGTTGGGTACGTGAACCATTGTGTTTTCTAGTGCAAAACTAGTGACTAGAGAGGAGTGGACCCTTGGAGATTATTCTTCATTGATTAGATTAGTAATATAAAAGGGATAGGGGTGAAAAACACAGAATTTTTCAAAAAGGGGAGATCTAAGTCGACCCATATGGATTGACCATGATCCAAAATAGATCAAAGTCAATCCCTAAGGATTGCCATCGATCTAAAAAGATCAGTGTTAATTTATAAGGAGAGGGTAAAAAGGAAAGGAAAAATATAAATTAACTAATAAAATATTTCTTATGATAGGCTAACAAGCTATTGACTATAAGGGATAGAGTCCCACCATTGTTAGAGGAGCTAGAGGAGTTACTAGATGATGAGGACTAGATGCTCTTAGAGGCGGTGGGATTTAGAGGGATCCTATACTACCACTGTATCCATCTAGACATTGGCATGATAGTGGCACTAATGGAGTGGTGGGATCATACCACCAACACCTTTTGGCTTCTTATAGGTGAGATGACTATTATGACTAAGGATATTTACTGGATCTTGAGGCTACCTATCCTGGGAGCTCTAGTGTACATTATGGAGGAGGTTGGATGTGTAATAACAATAACATGACTATATGGGGAGGATGTTATAAATATCTAATTTGTTGTTGGAGGGTTCTCATTTTAGCTCCTATTCAAGCATGCACCATTAGAGAGGCTAGTGTTATCCATGCTCAGGTTGGGTTTGACCTGCTATGTATTACCTGATTCTAGTGGAGGATGGTTACCATGTAGCTTCTCTTTAGTGATAGAAGATATGCCTGAGTATAGGACCATATTTTCTTGGGCAACCATATTACTAAGGAAGATCTACAAGAAGTTATGGAGCTAACATACTAGACACCATCTAGGGCTTGATATTAAATTCATGTTACACTGTTGGGCCTATGAGCACTTTAGAGTGATTCACCCTCTATGGACTCTAGGGGTTAGGCTCAGAGACAAGTCATATAGCGTAGCCTTCCTTTAATGGGTTAATGACCTAGTCATACTATATTTAGATAGGGTAGTGCATGATATAACATACTATAGACAACTTAGAGCCTTCAGATTAGAGACATTATTTGGAAATTATATCTACATCGTTTAGCATGCCCTGATGTAGACACTAAAATACTACACACTTATAATTTTTTATGCCTAAATGACTTGAAATCCCCTAAAACTTCTTAAACCTTCATAAAACCCTCTTAACCGACCAAATAATTATTTTCCTAGTCATAAATATCATTAAAAATCACTATTTGAAAGTAATATTCACCCTCATTATTCACTATGGGACCCATAGTCACTATCCATGATGACATGGTAAGTGACATGGCATGTGACATGTCAAGTGATATGGGAGGTGATATGGCAAATGATGTGGCTTAGAAGTGATGTGGCTTGATGTGGGACATTTTAACCCACTTGGGACCCTTCCCAAAGTCTTTGATGACCTCATTCAAGCATCTCAAGGCCCCCCCTTGAAATATAGTGAATTTCCCCTAAAGAGTTCATTATTCAACATGTATTTTTATCTTCCCACATGAAATTAGACTTTAAAATAGATACCTACCTCTTTAAGAATTTGGGAAAGACATAAGACACCCATCTTTGACATTTTAACTCAAATGGAAGCTCACCAACCCAAATGGGAGACTTTACAACCCACATGGGAATATCCACCAACCTCACCTTGGAATTTTCATCCCCCGACATGTTAAATGGTGCCACATTTGGATGAAGACAAATAAAGGTGGTAAAAAGTCTTCAGTCTTATTCAAATCCATGTGCATGATTTCCATTCAAACTTGGATTCATGTGCAATGTGGAAGATTTTAAAACCCACATGGGAATCCCCACCAACCTCACCTTGAATAAAACATGCACCACTTGGAGAAATTATAATTTCTTAAATATTCTATTTTGGCATGTTTCTTCACACAAAAATGCTATAAATACCCCCCTCTCCTTTACCCAAGGTTTGGTTGGAAGTTAGCCTTCTTTTGTTAACATTTTTGTTACAAGTTTTTGAATGAGGTCATAATTTAGAGGGAGATCATAATCATCTTGAAGATAAGATAGAAATCATCAAATTTCTTCTGAAGTTCTACATAAATTGCTTCAATAACATCAACACTAACATCTTCATCAGCATTCTTCTTTAAGCTTGGAAGGTAACCTTGGTTTTATTTATTGTAATTTAATTTCTTATCCCTCTTGGATTATTATTTCTTGACTTACAAGCCCATGATTTGGCCTTCTTATTATATTGGCCTCCATATCCATTCCCTTTAACCTCTTCATTTTCTTTTCCCATTTATCCATTTACCTCTTCTTTCATTTCCCTCTTTACCATCTTCACTCTCTTTATCCCCTTACCCTTTTGCCACCTTAATCATTTTTTGCCTTATCCTTTCCAACCTTCACCCCTTAAAACTTTTCCATATCAACCAATTTCAAACCCCAACCACATCACTCTTTTAACCCTTTCCATTTCACCAAACCAAGAACCAAAACTTTATTTTTACCTAATTTTTAGTAATTTTAATTATTTAGACTATTTGCTTTAGTTTAATCATCTTAGAAAAGCATTTAGTTTTAATTAATTAAATTTAGGTTATTTTTTGTATCTAATTTTAGTTTTTTAATTTTAAATACATGTTTCCTTCAATTTTATCTATCAAACTTAAGTGTTAAAAATAGGTGGATTGACGGTGTCATAGAAAGCTTTCACTTCTAGGATCTAGCTTATGCTAGGCAATCTACCCATATTTTTGTCTTAAAAAAAAGTGTGTGGTAGTGTTATCTTATTTTTATGTATTATTCACTAGCCAAATAAGAGTTATTAATAATCAATTGGATTCAATGCGTGCATTTTAACAGGTTTTTCTACACACCCTTCATAACTTGTTTCTACTTTACTCAAAAAAAGCAAAAAATTAGATAGAAATATTTTGGCACACTCGATGGGACCCTTGAGTTTTATCGGGTCCATTATTTGTCTTAAGACATTTATAAATGCATTATTGAACATTTCATTTAGCTACATTAGTGAAAAAAATTCATTTAGTTCCATTAGTAAAAATAATAATTTAATTACATGTTTAGTTACATATTTACTTACATTCTTAGTTTCATACTATCTTGAATTCTTAGTTGCATTTTTAGTTTAATTTTACAAAAACTTAATTTTTATTTTATTTCTAAAAAAACAAACACAAGTTTTATTTGCATTTTTAGAAAAGTTAAAGTTTATTTTCCTTCCATCTTTAAAAGAAATAAGAAGAATAATCATCCTAGGATAAGGACTTGAATTTTGATATTTCATTTAGATTTCATATATAGATTTTGTATGCATTTAAATAAATCTAAAATTCTATTTTGGGTTTAAAACAAACACTTTGTATCCATTGAATTTCTTGTTGATCTTAGTTCATCTAGTAACTAGGAGGAATAGTAATTTTATCATAGATTTCACTTGTATTCACACATCAAGCCAATCTAATAAATAATCAATGCATAAAAACAATAATTGATACAAGGATTGACTAGTATTTTATCACCTGGTAGCAACCTTACCCCCTCCCAGCTATCCCATTTGGATTTCACCACCAAGGGGAGAACTAACTCAGCTATCTGGTTGAGTATAAACTCTAGACTTGATATATCTTGGCTAACCACCCAACACCCTTATCGCTATGGGATTGTGAAGTGAGGGTGTAGGCCCCAATACCAAGCCATGTATTAAAGTTCAAGATATATCTTTCTTTTGATCACCTAAAAAACCCAAAACTAACTATAGCTTGCCTTTTTAGTACCCATACCAAACCAACTTCCCCTCCACACTCTTTAAGGCATAAGCCAAAAGTGATTTAAAAGTAATCCTAAGCTAAACACATTTCTAGTTTTTGTGTTGATTACATTGAAATATTTTTGGTTGCTTCTTATTTGAGTTGAGAGCTTCACCTTTTCATTCTTTATTTTCTCATATGGTCAATACCAAACAACAACTCAAAAATTAAGTTAATCACCCCCATCTTCTTCTGCACCTATGGAGTATACCTTAGACATTGAGAGTTCCCTTCACATTGAGATTTCCCCTCCTCCCTCTCTTTCTAGGGTCCTAATCATATCTGAATGGGATCCTAACTTTGCTACCTTACTTGATAATAAATAGGTGGTTTTACATCACTACCTCAATATCATGCCACATTGCACCCATTTTGCTTTGGTTTCCTCTATCAAACCCCCTCTTGGAATTCCACCCCACCTTATGGTGGGTACCACTTGAACCCAACCATTATTAACCCACACCTATTCCAACATCCCATCCACTAAAACCCTAACCAACCTTCTACCCCCCAACCAAACACCTCCTATCGCACCCCAATTGGGTTTAACCTTAACCTTAATCACCTACACCCCACTTACTATGGCATTATCTTCCACTCCTACTTCCATCCTCCCTTTAGTATCAACCAATACCTCAACAAAAAACTAATCTCAAAATCTAGTGCTCTCCATACCATAAACACTTCCCCTTATAAACACTTTGGTTACTACCCACCTTCAACCCACTAACCCACTAACCACTTTCATGCCACACATAAACCCCCCAACCTTGACCTTCCAACACATATCCATGACATATTATAAATATATTCCTATAACACAAGTATACATACCTTCACCTTCCACCCAACCTTACGTGACCTCACACACACACACACAACATCATCCCAACCATCCACTAGTTATTCCCATCTCACCTAGCCCCAATAAAATGAGTCATATACCTATCCAACCCAACAACCCCAAATGAACTTGGTCAAGATGCTAATGGAGAAGATGACTACCCTTGAGTCATCCATCTCGAGGTCATATAGCCTTATCTCTTATTACCAAATTTATAATGAACCCATCCATTTGTCCCTCTCTAACCATATCCTCTACAATGGGAATTACCAAAGTTCTCTTAATTTCAAATCAAGGAGGACCCCCAACAACATTTAAGAGCATTTAGGCATGCATGTTACTTGATTACCCATGATAATGATCTCCTCATCCATACCTTTCATATTTCCTTATCTACACCATCATTGGATTGGTATAGTGTCATCCCAAAACACTCCATCTTCTCCTTTACCTAACTAGCCCAAACTTTTTTGAATCACTTTTCGATCAATATATCCAATAAAGTTTCTATTACTGACCTCTACTCCATTCAGCAATTTGAAGATGAATCTATTTCCAATTTTGTGGCTCATTGGAGGAGCCTACCAACTTTCCTTTTCATTGCCTCAACTTGAGCTTATAGAACTCTTTGCTTGGGCATGTGCAAAACACATCTCATCCACATTTCATGTCCAAAGCTTCTAGACATTCGATGAAGCTTTTACCATGGCTTGTAAACTAGAGAATAGAGCCATTGATGAGGGAAGATTAAAATTTTAAAAAAATCCCAACTTACAAAACCAATGAGCCCTCTCCTTCCAAACTAAACAACACAACCAATACTAATTCTAAGATCAAATCCACCACCAACACTATTGTCCTCAAAGTCATACCTCTACCATCTACCAACCAATAGAACCCAAGGAACCAAACCTCCAAACCCTTCAACTATGCAAACCAAAAGCAAAGGAACCAAAGTTGGAATAACCATAATCCATTAACTCCACTTGGGGAGCCTTATCCTTCAATTTTTGAAAATTTACTAAAAGCCAAAATCATCCAACTTCCACCAATTAAACCACCCCAATAGTTTGATACTTTTCACCCTATTCTCTATTGGTATAATGAGAATGACCATTGTGCTTTTCACTGGGTCATAATACATGACATCAATAGATGTAATACCTTTAAATACCTTGTCCAATCCCTCATTGACAAGGCAGAGTTCACATTGGACAATCCTAATGTGCCACCAAACCAAGCCCTTGATATATTTCACAAACCTTTCCCTAATCATGCTCCTTCAACCCCTCATCATGAAAATAAACCCAAACCATCTCATGAGGTGCATACTACTAATGTGGTTACTAGTGAACCCATTGATGAAGAAAATGTTACCTCAACCATTTCTTTCCCCATTCCCATATTGGGATAAAAAAGACCACCTTATATTCCTTTATATACCCAAATAAAGGAAACAACCATACCTCCATTGGAACCATCCACCCTTGCATCCACTATCTTAGAACCATCCACCCCCTCTTTGTAAGCTATCTCATAAGAGAAAAGGACTCCATCTACCCAACCTATAATTGAAAAACCTTATATCAAAGGTCAAGATAAAGGTAAGGGAACCAAACTGGAACTTCTAACCCCTTCTTTGACAGACCAACTTAGCCCTTCTAAAGCAACTAAAACCTCCACCCAACCAACCAAAACCCCTTACAAATTGATTCACCCTCAAACACCTAAACCCACCAAGATAACTAAAGTGACCAAATTCCCTCCAAAACTAATAATTGAAACAACCAAAGAGGTAAAATCACAAAAGGGCCCAGCACTTCAAATTTTACCTCTTTTAACCTTGCCCTCCATTTTATGTCCTCATCCCTCTACGCTAAACACAAAAGCCACTATTTTTACCAAAACCCTACCACCTTTATTGGTCACACCTTCATACTTACTCTCTAAAGCCCCTTTTACCACTACACCAATAATTCCTAAGTTACCTACCTTACCATTAATTGCCTCTAGCTCATCGATCACCTTACCCAAACAAAAATCGTCAACCAAATATAACACTTTACCTAAGACACCTATCACCAAACCCATGTCCCCATATATTTATACTTCAACACCCAAAATAAAAACCACTAAACCTTTACCATCTTTAGCCGAATCTTACTTGACCACCCTCCAATGGTTATTGAAAACTTCTTCCTTGAGCTTACTACCCATCAAACCCTTTGACCCTTCATGTACTAAACCATTTTGGTTTAATGATAACTTGATATGTGAATATCATAGGGCACCAAGACATGAAACCCAAAACTATAAAGCTCTCTAAATGTTGGTTCATGACTTATACAAAGATGATCTATTATTAGACAAACCTCCTTCATCCCCATTACTAATCTAACCACCTACTCAACCCATATGATCTTTGATCTCACCTAAAAGTGAAGAGGAGGAACCAAAATAACCATCTAACCCATAGAACCCCTTATCCACATTATTCACATGGTTTCCTTATCTCAGGCCCAAAAAAGGATAAAGGGAAGACTAAGGCATCCATTCCTTGGACTTACCCCTCCCTGAACTCCCAAGCTAATAATACCCAACCTTTTCCATCTCTAAATAAACCCAAGGTGTTTATCTTAGGTGCCTCTCCATATAACACTCCATACCCTAACCCATATACAATATCCATCCAAAAATGTATCCTTAGGTAAATTCACCAAACTTCAAAAAATATGAGCTTGTATGAGTTAATCTTTACCTACCCCTTCACCATCAAGTACTCATAAAGGCTCTACAATCCATTGAGGTCCAACCCAATGATCTTTAGCATCTAATCAATTATGTTGGTACCCTTCAGACTTCCAACTTTGTCACATTTAAAAATCTAGAAATACCTTTTGTTCATTTAGAGGATCTCAATCCCCCTCTCTTCATTACAACATATATCAATCAAACCCATATAAAAAGGGTGATGATTGATTTGGGAGATAGAATAAATATTATCTCACCCCATGCTTATGACAAGCTATAGTTACCTAAAAACATCATGTCGAAAAGCTCAGTGATTCTTCATTCTTTCAATGATACTAAGGATACCACTTTGGGCACAATTGTCCTCCACATTTGTGTAAGACCTTGCACTATTCTTAAACTCTTTTATGTTGTATAAGGAGAGTTTTAATATAATATTTTACTTAGATGCCCTTGGATTCTTGTCATGGGTTATGTCCCTTCCACCCTACATTGATGTGTAAAGTTTGAACATGAAGGGCAAGTTGTGACTATCCAAGCTAACCCTAGTCCTTTTACCTCTTGTAATATGACATATTAGCCCAGTGATGTCATTTTTCCTCCCTTATCCACCACATAACCATCTACCAACAACACAACCTCACCAACCAAAACCCATAGCATTTCCACACCTACTATTAATGAAGCTTCCACTAGCTCATCTATCCCATCTTCCTAGATCCTTGTAGAAGACCCTATGAAAACAACATTCCAACATTTTTTTGGGGGGGATATAGACTCTCAACCTTATATTCCTTCCTTACCCCTCAAGAATATGGGAATCTCAAACATGACCCTACTTACAACCCTAAAATTTGAATCGTAATCCCCATTAGTCTCCCTAACCATCAAAATAATTTCATTTATGGGGGACTTGATCAGTCACTTCTATCCCCTACCACTACATCATCCATCTAACTATTTACCTGTAAATTTTACTATCTTAGCAAACTAGAGTTTACTAAGTTATATATTTATAGATGTGCTTGGAAAGAATTTGGCCTTGATCGCTATGAAAAAGGGCCTCATGAGTTACCCCATTTCAAAAAAAAATTAACCTCATGAGTCATTTGGCCTTGGCTATGAACCAACTCAAGAATCCACCAATTCACCCAAACCCATTGCCACCATAAAGGAAGATTTCCCATCCTTGACAACCCAATCACATTCTCCATCTAAAAACCATTATATCATCCCTCTTAACTTTTTATATGAATATCATACTTTTTGGCCCTCTCATCTACCAAAAGAGTGTCAAAACCAAGGTCCTTCCACTCGTACATCCTGAAATGGTATAGAACAATTCTCCCACCATCAACACCATCCAACATCAATATGATGATTCCATTTTTACCCACCTAGGTTTAGGTAAGTCTTCTATCCACAAATCCCTTCCTCTTGAGGCCCTGAATATGTTAAATGAATCTACCATTGAAATTAACTTGGGTACTCCAAATGACCCTTGCATTGTCAAATTGGGCCAATAATTAAATACCAAGGAACTTCAAGATTTATCCTCTTTCCTCCAAGACCACAACATAGCATGTGTTTGGTCTTATAATGATATGCATGGGATTAACCCCACCATTACTACCCATAATATAGTCAATCACCATGATACTAAGCCTATTAAACAAAAGCTTCAATGCATGCATATTCACATAGCCCTTCTCATCAAAGAAGAGTTTCAGCATTCCTTATTTATAAATTTCATTCAACCCATTGAATACCCCTAATGCATCTTAAACATCATACCTATCACCAAAGTCAATGGAGGTCTACACATTTGTGTGGAATTTCATGACCTTAACCTCACCTACCCTAAAGATGACTTCCCTCTCCTTAGCATTGACTAGCTTGTTGATCTTATGACTGGCCATGAGATGTTATCTCTCATGGATGGGTTTTTGGGTTATAATCAGATCTTGATTGCTCCTAAAGATCAATATAAAACTACCTTTATGACCCCTTGGGTAAATTTATACTATAGATTCATGCCTTTCAGGTTAAAGAATGTTGGTACAACCTACCAATGTACCATGACTTATATTTTCCATGATATCATCCATAAGATCATAAATGACCTTGTGGATGAACTTATCAAGAAATAAAAACTTTGAAAAGACCACTTGGTTATTCCTACAATCATTTTTGAATGCCTCATCCATTATAATGTTTTCCTAGATCCCAAGAAATGCATTTTTTGGGTCCTTTCAGGAAAGCTTATTGGATTCATCATCCCTCTTCATGGAATTGAAGTAGGCCCTACTAAATTTAGAGAAATTTTGGACATGCTTCCTCCAACCAACCTTAAACAACTCTTTAGCCTTCAAGGAAAACTTTAATCCATTTTCCATTTCATTTCCCAACTTTCAGACTAGTGCCAACCTTATCATCACCTTTTAAAGAAGGATGTCTCTTTCAAGTGGAGTAGTGATTATCAAAAGGCCTTTGATTTACTCAAATAGTACCTTTTTTCAACACCTACCCTCACCCCTCCAAAGGATGAATACCACATTTACCTATATATTTCTACCACTAACCATTCCCTAAGGGAAATGTTGGCTCACCAAGATGAAAAACATAAAGATCAAGTTGTATACTACACTAATTGTATGCTTGTAGAATATGAAACTTGATATACACACACTGAGAAACTTTGCTTAGCATTGACCTTCATGGCCACAAAACTCTACAACTACCTTCTTAACCATAAAAATTATGTCATCACTAATACTAACCCACTCAAATACATGCACTCTAAACCATACCAAAATCAGCATATGGCTAAGTGGCTCATGTTCCCAGTTAAATTTGACCTTAAATTCCTCTAATAAAATTCAATTAAAGGTCAAATCATTTCCAATCAATTAGCTAAATATTCTCTAGAAAATAACCAACCACCCCCTCTTACCTTTCTAAATGAGTCTATTGTAACTCTTTTTAAAGAAGATGACAACCTACCAAATGACCATGTTCTTCAATGGATCTAAATGAAAACAAGGAGTGGGTGCTAGATTTATTCTCATTCCTCTCAATGGTGAACCCCTTCCTCTCTCCTTCAAACTTGACTTTGAATGCACCAATAATATGGCTGAGTATGAAGCCCTAGTGATAGGTCTCCAAACTTCTCAAAGCTTGGGAATTAAGACAATCCATGTCTTTGGCGATTCCTAGCTTGTGGTCAACTAGGTCAATACGTCCTATCAATGTAATAAAAATAAACTTTTAGTTAATAAAATCTTAAAATCATTTAATCATTACTTAGTCTAGTCTATTCCTTGATCTACCAATAAATTTGTGGATATAATGGCCTACCTTGCTTCTTAAATCCCTTCTCAACCTTATAATACCAAAATATTTATCACCATTCATAATTTTACCACACCCTCTAATGGCCAATCTGGCCTCCCTACCATTTCTAATGTAGAGGAATCCCCATCTGACATTTGGCATGACCAAACTTTCAAGTATCTCAACCTAGTTATTGTTCCTCCTAACCTCTCTAGGAATGCCTAAAGAGATTTTATTCAGAGTACCTCTCATTACACCATAATATCAGGAATCCTTTAAAAATGTGTTTTTGATAGTATCCTTCTTCATTACCTACATATTCATGAAACTTCCCATGAAATCAAAGAAACACATGATGGGATCTGTGGGTGACACTTTAGCAGCCTAGCAGTCATTAAACATATCTTTCAATTTTGCTACCATTGGCCCACCCTCAACCAAGACTATTTTGATTATGTAAAAAGTGTTTTAAATGCTAGAAACATGTTATTTTATATCATGCACCAGCTAATAGCCTCCAAGTATCTAAGGACTTTTGGCCTTTCTCTCAATGGGGGCTCAATTTCATTAGGGAAATTAACCTCCATTCTTCATAGTGACATAGCTCCATCATCACAGCCACCAAACACTTTACCAAGTGGGTGAAAGATATTAATCTAATCTCTACCAAAGTAGAAAATATTATCAACTTTATCAACCACCATATCATTTTTTGCTTTGGTGTTCTTCATAAGATCATCATCGATAATGGCAAATCCTTCAAGAATAAGTAAGTCCAAGGTTTATGTGATGCATTTGGAATTGATTTAAGATTTCCCTCACCTTACCAACCAAAATAAAATGGAGAAGTGAAATCCTCTAATAAAACCCTCACCAAAATATTAACCAAAGTTGTCAGTGATTTAGGTTAGTATTGACACTTGCACATCCCATTCACTTTATGGTCCTATCACACTAGCATTCAAACATCCACTGTTGATACCCCTTTCTCTCTAGTCTTTAGAATAGAGGTAGTCTTGCCTCTTGAAGTCAAAATCCCCTCTCTTTTCATATCTTTCAAGGAGCTCATTTTTGAAGAATATTTTTGTCAGCATCATTTAGTAGCTCTCACCCACCTCCGTAACTATCAAGAGTGTATCACGTGTGCTTATAACAAGCACATAAAATAATGGGAATTCAATATCAAATATCTCATCCTAAAATAAAACAAACATGTGACCAACATGGAAAAGAGTAAATAAGGCAAGTTTTCTTTCAATTGGATTGGACCCTACATCATCATCCATAAGTATGGATCAGGAGCTTATTATTTATCCTCCCTCGAAGGTAAATTGAAACTTGAGCCTCTCAATGCTTCACATCTACATCCATATTTTTTTAAAGAAGGATCAAGCTCACCTATTTATCTAACTTAAGATCATCCCTTGATTATGATATTTTCACCTTCACTAACCTTCCTCCTCCCCTTTTGAGGACAATTGATTAAAACATAGAACCATGTGGTTAACTGTGATAGTCATGGCCTAGGCCTAAATATGGGTACCATGGCTCTACCTATAGCATGGTTCTCATGGATACTTTACATCTCTAAGAAGATGGAATCCCATGGTCATTGTCTCTCAAAACCACACCCTTTCACATATCATGAACCTTTTTGTGTAAAGTTTTGCCCTCATAAAGGTAAACCTATGAACCAAATTAGACCGTTCTATGTCTAAACACATTTCATCTTGAAATAATTATTTGAGTCAATATCTTAAGCATTGTAGACTACTCCCTCAAAGGATAGCTATCCAAAAACAAAAATAGAAATTGCCACATGTAAGGTAGATTGTTCCCTTGAAGGACAACTATTAATAACATTAAAATAAAGCCAATAAGCCTAGACCAATCCCTTGAAGGATGGCTATGTTAACTTTGTCAAAAGTAGATATATTTCATAGAAGCTTCCCACATCGATGAGATTCCCATATATAACCATAAATCAAAATGCCCACTATCAAAACCAATTCTAAAGCTGTAATCAGCTCTCAAGCAACACAATAAGTTGGAAGCCACAATCAGCTTTCCCATGTAAACTTCTCACATTGATCAGTCTATATCTAGCATATGACATGGAATTGTATAAATACCATTATTATGTTAACTATATAAGGGGAAAAATAATTCATATGATGTTATAATACACATCACCCATTACCCTTCACACAACCTATCACCCATCTTCCCTTTTGACTATCTTTAAACCAAGGTATTTAGAGCTTACTTGACACCCTATGATCATGAAACCTTTTTTATCAAACTAATGACTGCTCATGTATGACACTTTCAGGGCTTATATTCATTAATTTAATCTCATTTTGGGCCTATTTTTAGTCCTTCTCATAAATAAATAATCAATCCCTATTCTTATCCTAGTGTGCATGGTTGACATTTTCATCATGACTAGTACCATCTAACATTGAAACAACAATGGTAATTTCTTTTACAATAAGTGAGATTACAACAACCATAACCATACCAATCATAAACATAACCATAACATTCATAAGTATCCACACAACCTCATGTATAATAACATTCAACCAATAATATCCAACATGTTACCCTCCTATTCCTAATAGCCCATTACCACAAGTTCTAAACATCAGACCTTAACCATTGTCAATATCTGCTTGAACATGGAAATGTTTTATTTTCTACTAGCTGAGAGTCCACCCATAGTAGGCGAATGACTATCTAATCTAATTATATCGCCAATATCCTAGAACACATAGCTCCCTGATACTAGGGCCTCTTCTAAATGGGACCCCATGTCTATGATTCCAAGTAGTTGGGGCACAAGATGTAGATATGTCCACCATTTATCTAGCCTACCCATGCAACTATTAGGTCAAGCAAGTTCCATCCTCTATTACTCACCACACTAATAACTTCATTACTTGTATAATCTCCTTAACCATTAAAGAATTTCTTTACAGGTCATCACTTTGCTAATACCCTTAAAACTTGGCTTGTAGTGATGGTAAACCTTAGCCATAGTGACTCTATATATCTAGATAAACCCCCACATCCTAAAACATAGATTATAGTAGAAGATACTATCTCTAACTCCTACCCTTACACATTTTTAGAAGGTGTAACCTCCTCATAAAAATACCTCTTCTTTGGATTAGCTCCATTGAAGATTATTTATGGTACTTTGCATTATTTTCCATTATAATTTATCCTACCTTGCCCATCCATATCTCTCATCCTACTAAATGTGGGATCATAATGGTAAATATTTACCCACCTACCCCATTCAATTTCATTGACACCTTCACCAAAACCCAAAACTATTGTTTTTCCAAACCTTCTCCCTCAACCCAAACTAGCCCATGTGCTCTATCAAATTGGGGTAGCCCAATTGAACACCACTCACCCAAACCTTGTTGAAATACATTGGCCTGATGTCCATAGACTATGTAGGTGCTGCTATAGGGGTAGCTCAGCCACTAACAACTAATTCCCATCCCCTTTTTTCTGCTCACTCATTTTTTCCACTAATAGTGCCCTCTTGCTTAGGGCATTCTACATCAAGGAAGCTTTGAATTCTTTCTTCAACATCCTTATGTTTTAACACCATCTAATACTTCCTCTTAAGTATTTCCCTCGTCATTTTTGGAAATACATTGGCCTAAGGTCTTTTTGGAGTATGTAGGTAGTGCTCAGTTATTGAGGTTAGCTCAACCACTTTCTTTAATTTATTCTCCCTTCTCACCTAAAATATCTTCCTCCACTTCTCAACCTATCTCCTAACCATCTCCTTACCTCCAGCTTATCAATCTCTTTTAATCACTTTTCTAGATTTTCAATCTCTTTTAACACAATGGTTGACAACATTCCCCATTGCCCCCTCTTACCTCCCATAAAATCACCTCCTAATCTACTTCATTGGCCTTCCCATCATCTTTCCTTGTGCATGCTTCACATCCCACTTCCCCACCCACCTTTTGCATTTTCTTCCTCTCTTTCACCTTATTACCAACTTTTACCTTTCTCCCCTTCAACTTCTTTCTTCATCCTCATCATCTCCCCTCCCCCTTGGTTATTTTTCATACCCACTTTATCACTCTCTTTTCTTCACCCATTCCACTTTGTACTATGCATCTTGCAAGATTTTTTTTCTTCTATTGCTTCACTCTTTATTTACATGTACCACCACACTGCCATTCTACCACTCTTCCCACCATACACGTTTTCCATTCTTCCTATTTGTTTATTTTCCATCCTTTCATCATTTTTATCATCCCCTTTTTCCTCCAAAACTTGTTTCTCCTTGGATATTTATCCTTTGAGAAGCCTTCCATAATTGCCTTTGTTTTCTTATCTCTTTTTGCCTATGGCCCTTTTTACATTCCCCTTTTCCTCTTTCCATCTTCATACTCTCTTATCTTTTGAATCTATGTGAGTATCCATGCTTTGTATCCCTACTTCAATTCTTCCTTTTTGTTCTTATTATCTCTAATCTTCATCCCTTAGTTTCATGTCACTCCTTTTCATTGCATCCCCTTATTTCTTCACCACCTCACCATTTTTTTAGCTTGTCAATCTCTTTTAACCACCCCTTTAGCTTGTCAATATCTTCTAACAAGCTGATTAACACCCACCTTATCTTTTTACCTTCTTGTCCACCCATCCTTTACTTCCCCTAATTATTCACCCCTTTTCCATTTTCCATCCCATTATAATCTCCAAAACCACCATTTGATTTTCTTCATTATTTATCTCCTTGCATATCATTACCCATGCTTACTTGGTCAAGATACCACCTACTTCTTCCATCTACCCTCATCATCTTTGTGTCATCATTTCACTCCTCTTTTCCTCATGTTTCATTTTCTTCCATTTATTTCCTTGTTATTCATTTTCATCACCAAACTATTTTCTCTTTTGTCTTTTTTAGACTTATTTTCAAACCCTTCATGGCCGCCCATATCCATCATTCTCATCTTACCCTTCATTATTATTACAATTATCTCCCCACCCTTTTCAATTCTCGAATCTATCATTCTTTAATTCATCTCTCACCCCCAATATTTTACCTTTTATTTTATTCTCTTTTCTCTATTTCATTTCATTTTTTTCATCTCCCTTGATGCCCTTCCTTGATCTTCACAACCTAAATGACCATGCCTATCTTCTTCCATTCTTATCCACCTTTATTTTTATCTATGACCTCATTATTTTCTCTTCATCCATCTCCTAGTCCACCTTTACCTAATCCCTTGTTATATCTCTCTTATGTTCTC
The DNA here is from genome assembly GCA_037957365.1 of Torreya grandis. Lineage (NCBI taxonomy): Eukaryota > Viridiplantae > Streptophyta > Pinopsida > Cupressales > Taxaceae > Torreya > Torreya grandis. The sequence goes on from JARHVA010005327.1 coordinate 487,556, forward strand.
CAATTTCACCTCCACCTCTTTAGAGTGTGGTGACCAATTGTACTATTTCTACATACATCTCCTTGTCTACTTTCTTATATCCTCCACACCCTTGCCTTAATGCAAAAAATATAGTTATGTTCCTTACTTTAAGATCATCCTTTTCTTCATTTAATGCCTCTGTGTGTTGTGCTTAGACTCTCTTTTTTGTCCCTCTCCAACTAATCCCTTCACCCTCCCTATCACCTTTTCCTTTTCAACCCTCTACCCATTTTGAGCATGCTATGGTCTCCAAGGTCTTCCACTAAATTTTGGTTTTCTATGAGATATATACCAATCCTATAGATATATAAAAAAATTGGATAAGACTACCATATCATATAAACAACTAGCAAACCTAAGTGTGATTCAACCATCAGGATGAAAATCCCCACCTCTTCACATCTTGCCTATTTTAAACCCCTTTTATGCTGACCTTTGAATATGTTAGAATCAAAACTAAAACCACCTTAAAATGGAAGATTTGGGATACCCATGTAGGGATTATAGCTACACCCTCTCACATGCCCTAATCTTCCAACCAATAATTTCCCTTGATTTTCCCTTTTGGATCATGTCTTCTTACACCTTAAAATAACCCTTACTTTAATGCATGAAATCCACAACCTACTCCCTTAATTAATTAATGTTATTATGATTCACCTCACTCCATATTCCAAAACCCCTTAGCATCTTTCTTTGTATTCCCTTAAAAACTCAATGCTTACTTATTTTGGGGCCCCATTGACTAAGGGTCAAGGGTTCGAATCTTTGCCACTTTTCATTTACCCAATCTACTACTTTGCTTCCCTAAACTATTGAATAATAACCTTTCATATCTTATTAATGACATTATTATGGAATGTGCACAATGTCAACTTATTTATATGGTGATGAAATAACCCATTTGATTGATATGGAAATTTGAGTAGATCCAAATTTTCCAAATCTTGGTACCACATATTTTTACCTTTCCCTTTCTTTATGAAAGTGGAAAAAATGTCATGCTTTAACCTACTTATCCATGGCTATAGATTCCTTTTACATAGTTGAAATAATCATTTAATTACATCTTAGCTCACCTCATCCACTGTTTCTACCACACCCATCAAAAACTATTTTATAGCCATATTTTCCACCCTTTAGTGCTTCCCTTTTTTTAACATCCTTCACCTAAACCAACCTATATGATATCCAATTAGGATAACCAAGTTAACCAACACACTTTACCTAAAAATAACTACATTTGGCATGACATTATTTTTGGATCCCTATCCATGGAACTATGTAGGTAGCATCCACTTGTTGTGTGCATTTGGATTCATCTTAGCCATCCCCTTCCAACCCATACCCAATCCACCCATGCTTTCACCACATCCACCTTGATGTTGGTTGTTTTTGACATAAAACATTTGTGCTTTTTGTAATAACTTTTACATACAATGACAAACCTACCATGTTAAAATTTCAAATGTTTGCACCACCTTTTTAAAAACCTAACCATTTTTGTTTTGCTCAAGATCACTTCCTACCCTAGATAACTAAGTTAGCATTGACCCCATCTAAAAACCTTGATAAGACTAAGTTGATCAACTATGACCAATGTTGGGGACTAGTTACCTTGTCTTTATCTTATAACCTAACCTTTTTTATCAACATTAGTAATTTTAGTCTTTACATAATCTTAACTATTGTGCTTAGTCATATTTTTTGAACCCATTGGCATTTCACATACCCAGCTACCTTGTGGCACCACCTAGTGCCTCCCTATCAACTACTTATCAAACCTACACCTGATTCAACCTTTCCTCATCAAATCTTAGTTTGATGGGGAACACCTCCTCTCATACTCAAGGTATTATAACCTTTGACCAAATGATTATTTTTTATTTTTTAGTTTATCAATTTAAGGTTGCATAATAAAAAGGGGTAAAATGTAGACAATAGAAAATTGTGCACTTACAATTTTCAATGTGTAAATGCCTTGATATCCCATAAAAATTATTAAACCTTCCCAAAACCCCTCTTAACCAACCTAATTACTATTTTCCTATTCACAAATATCACTCAAAATCACTATTTGAAAGTACCATTCAAAATTACTATTCACCCTCATTATTCACTGTGGGACCTATAGTCACTATTCATGATGACATGGCAAGTGACATGGTAAGTGACATGTCAAGTGATATGGGAGGTTATTTGGTAGGTGATATGGTAAGTGACGTGGCTTAAAAGTTATGTAGCTTGATGTGGGACATCATGATGACCTCATTCAAGCATCACAAGTGCCCCCCCTTGAAATGTGGAAAATTTATCCTTAAGAGGTCATTATTAAACATGTATTTTTATCTTCCCATATGAAATTATACTTTCAAAGAGATACCTACCTCTTTAAGACTTTGGGAAAGACAAAGGGCACCCATT